>JASXSY010000380.1:0-388430 GCA_034509805.1 Sipha maydis | reverse complement strand
TTTCTATTGTTTTTATGGGCAAATTATAGTCTTTTTCTTCTTCTTCTATTTATGTATACTATGTTGTATTCCAATAAATAAATGAAAAAAAAAATCACATCCTTATTATTGTAGAAAAATTTAATTGAATTTTATTACATTTCGTAATTACTAAATATAGCACAATATATTATAATTTAACATTAAAGATGATTTTTTTTGTTTATTATCTTCTCACTTTTGATCACAAATGCTACCACAGAATTATTTATAGTAAGATTGCAACGACTAATTGTAAATCGGACCGAGTGTTCGTCAGATTAAGAGCCCTAAGGCGTTCTAAAAACTATGTAGACACTAAAAACAATTAACACTTTAAAGACGTATTAAATTAATATTAACCACGAGGTTATGACCTACAAATATGTGATACTAAAATGTATTATTTATATTTATTACAATTTCAACATATTTCATCTCAAATTTCATTAATGTGATACCTTCTTCTTGTACCTACGTCAATTAATCCGTCTTTATTGAATACCACTCACCCCATTCACTTATTTATTGAAATAAATACCAAAGTTGGCTCGAGTACTGAATAGTATATATAATAAATACAATGACGTATATTATACAGTATACAAAAATAATAACAATACAAAATATAATAATTATATTATATGCTAAATACAATTTTTAATTATAATAATAAATTTAACAGATTTAACAATTAAGTAGCCTTTTAACTTATAACATATATTAAATACCCAAAAGTATTGATTAAATATATTTAATCAATAATAATGGTGAAAAGTCATGATTGAATGTACTCGGAATATCCCTGACTCATTTCCCACCCTTAAAATCCTTTCAAATGGGTTAGGTTAGCCAACCCATAATTTGCACGGTGAGTCTTGGTATAAAAACTAGGACACGTTTGAGAGTAATATAAAGATACTCGTACATTGAAAGAAATACGTTCTAAAAATGGAAAACAATTAATTTTACCTCTAGATAATTTAAAGAGGAAACATACATTTTTTAAGACATATGGATGATAAATTAAATTTAAGGATATTCTGAATATTATTTATACTTCTATTATTTTCATTTTTCAATATTTTTTTAAAACCAATGTAGCTCAAAAATCTTCTTTACACCCTTTTAATTTTTTCAATATGACAAGACTAGAATGGACACCATACAATGGATCTGTATTCCAATGTTGGACGGATCAAAGCACAGTATATAGTAGAGCAGGCGTGCCCAACCCGCGGCCCGCGAAGGTGTTCCAACCGGCCCGTGACCATTTTATAAAAATTAGAAATTTATATAGGTGTAAAAAAAAATTATTACTTATAAAAAATGTATTTTATAAAGTTTTTAAGAATATAAAGTATATTACAATTTTTAATTATTTATATATAAAAAAAAAATGCATGGGATTTTAGAATATTAATAGAAATAAATTAGTGTAATAGATTACAAATAAATAAATAATTAAATATATTTAAGTATAGGTAAACAAAGATAATATTATATCCGATAAAATATCACTAGTCTATATTTTATCGTAATGAACAAAAAAAAAACCTGTGAAGCATATAAATATACATTTTTAATGTGGCCCGCGAGTTGAAAAAGGTTGGGCACGCCTGTAGTAGAGTATTAAGACAGTAAATATTCGTAAAAGATAATGAAGGACTTATTAAGGAACTCATAGTTTTTATAATATGTATATAAAGATAACATTTATTGTAATATTTGTTAATCGTATAATTATTATATTTATTTGTATTTTTTTATCTCAATGCATCTCCATTAGCTAAATCCTTATCCTTATCCTTATATATATAAAAGAACAGGCCATTTTATGTACCAATTTTGTGACGACAATATTTAACTTTTTTCCAATTTTTTTTTCACAGAGTTGTTCCAAATACCTTCCTGAGTGTCACCACGTCGCCCGATTTTCAAAATTTTGATTTTAAGTGGTTGAAATCGGCAAAAATAAATGTTTACGTGTAATTTGTATATCTATATTCATTTAATAATAACAATAGCAGTCGGCCGATAACGGGATATACGGCATGGCAGTCCAAGGGTTTCCGTCTACCTGGACTCTGACCTTTTTTTTGTGTGTAATGAATTGTTCCGAGGCTATATTATACGAAATGTAATGAGTTGTATAGAAAACACCGACTAAAAATAATAATACATTTCTTACCGAAATGCGATAAACGTGTTTCGACTTACGATCCACCAGACGCCAAACGCGCGCCGATTGTTGACTCATCAGTGTACTGCGACTATGATCAGTAAACTGTGCGCGTTTGTGTGGTGTTTCCCTAAATTGTATAACTACAGTGAAACCTCTATATAGTGGACAGCCACGGGGAATTAAAAATTGTCCACTATAGAGAGTTGTCCACTATTGAGAAAACCTATTACGTATACATTTATATGCGCATACATTTTTGCCGGGGAATTTAGAAGTGTCCACTATTGGGAAGGGTCCACTATTGAGAGGTGTCCATTAATAGAGGTTTCACTGTACAAATATTATATTTTATTTACCATTTATGCACCACAAAATAAAACTCTAAATGTGGTATAACAAGAGGTTTTGACTTAAGCCATATTAGAATAGAGCAACTACGTATAATTTGTAAATATTCATAAAAAAATTATATATATAAGGATAGAATCATTTTTTAATATAATTATTATTTTTTATATTTTTGTCAACTACTTCTATTTAGCACTTGATAGCATTAAGTAAAATACATTTTTTTAAAACACAACAATTTGTTTTGATTTAAGAATTTTATTTTGATAAAACAAAAACTACACACGGGTGAAGCCGGGTAATTCAGCTAGTTATTAAATAAGAATTCAACAATTTACTTCTATGGGATAGGCTTTACATTTATTTGTAATCGTTTGGTATTCATAAACGTAATTAATCACTCAGATCGAAGCACTTATGTCATCTATTGAAATCTTATAATTACATTAGAGACCTCGTTGAAACAGGAACGACGCATATATTCCCATGGCTTCTCGCGTAGTAAGTTGAAATATTTATTATACAAAGTATACTTTTTTGAATCATTGCAACATTTTAATACATAATTTCTATGATCCATAAATAGTGTTTTGAATATTTGATGACAAAACAAAAATGTGTACACAACATTACCATTTTGTAACTTCTAAATCCACTACAATTATTTTCGTTTTCTTCCACTTATTATCGTTTTCATTGGCTTAGAAAAAATAAATAAATATTGATTAATATATAAGGAATATATAGGAAGAAAATAAAAATTTGAATTAAGTCAATCATTTATGTTAAGAATTTATTTATTTATTTATTTATTTATTTATTTATTTCATACGGAGTAAACTCCATTTACAAAAAACAATTTACAGCAGCAAAACGTATGTTACACATTTACACATCAGTATACTAAATTAATACAGCGTAACAATTAATATTAAATAATAATAAAACATTTCAAAAAAATACATAAACATAATTCATAAATTCATAGTATATAATTCAATTGGTATAATAATAAATAACATCAAACAGCTTATCCCTAAATAATATTCATAATCTTATCAACAGTACATATTATATAAATTATAAACATTAACTAATTATTTCAAGTCCTTAATAATCAAAAGTAATACACCATTTAGTATAAATATTAAAGACAATGATTATAAATTTAATGCCGAGTTTATATCATTTATTGAACAATAAAATAAATCTAAATTAATACTATTCCCAGATATCATTAAAGTATTAGCTGGAGAAGAAAATGAATATTTGGCTCTAACGTTATTAATAAAAAATGGGTTTTTAATTCTAGAGTTTTTATAATTTATTTTAAAGTTTATTTTTTCTAGTAATTGAAGGCATTGTATCATATTATTTATTAATTTATATAGAAATATTATATTAAAGTAATTTCTTCGAGTTTTTAATGTTGAAATATTGAAAAAACCTAATACACCGTCATAAGACGAATGAGAAGGTCTTTGGACATTACATTTATAAGAAATGAAACGTAGAAAAGAGTTTTGTATTGATTCCAGGTGTTGTATAGGAGTAATGTTATTAGGAGACCAAATAAAGGAAGCATATTCAAGATTGGAACGTACTAAAGAATTATAAACACTTATTAAAGCATGTGCGTTACTAAATTCCGAACAGCTACGTTTTAAAAAACCTAATTTTGAAATTGCTTTATTTCTTATTTTATCAATATGATAATTAAAATTTAATTTAACGTCGAAATAAATGCCTAAATCATTAATAATAAATACGCGTTGGATAGCAGAATTAAATAAAGTATATTCATAAAGTATATTAGTTTCTTTATAAGAAAATGAAATTATAGCACATTTATTAATATTTAGTTGCATATCATTATGATTGCACCAATTTTGAAAAGAATTCAAATCAGCTTGAAAAAGCGTAGTGTCTGATTTAAAATTAATAGTTTTGAATATTTTTGCATCGTCAGCAAATAGCAGTAAATTAGAATTTTTTATAGCTAAAGATATATCATTTATAAAAATGTTAAATAAAATAGGTGATAGGTGATCGCCTTGAGGGACACCAGAACAGACTGAAATTGGATCAGAGTATACGTTGCCATATTTTACTATTTGAGATCTGTTTTTTAAAAAAGAATTAAACCAAGATAATAGAGGGTTGTTGATACCATAATTTTTTAACTTTCCAATTAGTAGGTTATGGTTTACCTTATCGAAGGCTTTTTCGAAGTCAGTATACACCACATCGGTTTGAGCGTTAGAAAAAAAAGAATCAAAAATATGTTGTTTGAAAATTGCTAGGTTAGTTATAGTTGATCGTTTAGTTCTGAAGCCATGTTGTTCATTAATAAGTATATTATTAATTAAAGGAGTAAATTTATCGTTAATTATTTTACTAAATATTTTCGGAATAATAGAAATTTTAGATATTGGACGATAGTTTGAAATAGAAGAACGATCACCTTTTTTATAAATTGGAGAGATGTGAACTGTTTTCCAAGCAGAGGGAAAAGTGCCTAATTTTAGGGATTTGTTGAACAGAATGTGTAGGGGATATGTTAAAATGAATCGACAGTTATATAAAAATATCGGAGATATATTATCCGGGCCATAATGAAGATTTAAATTTAGAGTATCGAGTTCTTGAAAAATATCGGAGAGGGTAATATTAAAGTTACAATGAGAAATAGATGAATTAAGTGGTTCGAGATTTGAAGGAGTATTGTGGATCGGTTGAGTATACACACTAGAAAAATACTTTGCAAATAAATCGACCATATCTTGGCTATTATCAATTTGAACATTATCGAGTTGCATTATATTTGGAAAGGTATTATTTGGCTTTTTATCATTGAAAAATTTCCAAAAATGCTTGGGATTATATTTAATCGATTTTTGAATATTATATAAATAATCCGAATAATTATTGGCTCTTAATGATTTACATTGAGTTCTTAACGTAGTGAATCTTAAGTAATCATTAGCTGAATGAGAATGTTTATAATAAGAGTGTGCCTTTTTTTTTAGTGATATGAGATGTTTTAAATTATTACTAAACCATGACGGAAACGATGATTTATAACTAAGATATGTAGGGGTAAATTTTTTAATAAGGAAGTACAAAATATTGTAGAAAATTTCAGTATTTGTATCTATTTCATTATTATTAAATAATTCTGTCCACTGGATACTCCCGAGGGCATTGATTATACTTAAATAGTCTGCTCTAATCCAATTGTATTTAATTTCATTGCCCAATATGTTACACTTAATACCACTTTCAATTGAAAACTGTATTTCTAATGGTGGATGATGACTATCAATATTAACGACAGGAAAATTATTTAAAGTTATAGTTAATGGTTGATAGTTTGATAATATAAAATCTAACAATACGCCATTTGAGTTTAAAATATTATTATGTTGAATAAGATTTAAATTATCTAAATAATCAAAAAAGAAAGAATTAACATTAGAGAAGTTTGCGGAAGGTAAGTTAAAATCACCTAATAAAATGATATTTGAATTAGGGTAATTGTGAATAACATAATTAACACAATCAAAGTATTCAATAAATATTTCAATTGATGAATTATTGGGAATGTATACAGAACTCAAAATTATATTTGTTCGATTTGAACATTGAAGAATTTGAAGAATTGTAGTAACTTCATGGTGTATAGGTATACTACTTAAATACAATATCAACAATATAAAATTTAGCCGGTTACAAGGTAGTTAAGATTTCATATTTATTTATATACAGTGAAACCTCTATTAATGGACACCTCTCAATAGTGGACCCTTCCCAATAGTGGACACTTCTAAATTCCCCGGCAAAAATGTATGCGCATATAAATGTATGCGTCATAGGTTTTCTCAATAGTGGACAATTTTTAATTCCCCGTGGCTGTCCACTATATAGAGGTTTCACTGTATATATATAAATATATAAACTATACTTGTTATTATAAAAATTAATTTTGATAATAGTTCTATTTATTACAAATTATTAGATATCGCATTTGAAAAATTTGGACAGTAAAAATATTAAATCAATTTCAATACAATATGATTTTGTTTATTTATTATTTATCTTATATACGAAGTTTTCATACAAAACGTCGTCCCTTTAAATATTTTATTTTTGACGGGGAAATGTAAGTATATAACTAATATATTACTATATTTTAGACTGGTAAAAAATGTGTGTAACAAAGAAAATACCACAGTTAGAGAACATCCTCTTAAGTACATAAATAGGTATATGTATTACGTTATGTTGACTATATATATATATATATATACATTGTATATTTTTAACATTGAAATACTAATAAACGTTAAATTTATTTTTTAATTTAAAACTATTTTATTTGTGTTTTCAAAACGCTCCCAAGGTTATAAATTATTTTTACAGTAAACATGCAATTAAGAAATAAAAAAATATCTATTTCTTACTTTCATTAATACTCATGGTTCTCAATCTGTAATTTTTGCATATCCCAGAAAAAAAATTTGAAACATCTTTAAATAAATTTCTATGAATAAAAATACATTAATATATAGAAAATATAAATATACTATTTAAATACATTTAAATAAAGTTCTTTTAAATTATGAATACATATTACATACAATAAATTACACAAAATTTTATTTTTGGCTAGATTATGTTATTCTAATGGCACTTGTGTGCAATTATTATTTATTTAATTGATGTATAAAATGTGGGTACAGATTTTTTGAAGTAACGAAGTATATATATATATATATTTATACGAGTATATAAGTAGATGGAAAATAATATATTCATAACGATTCATATTAAAACTGTTAATTTAAATGAGTGCATTAATGAATTACTAATTAATAATTGATTAATTAATAACCATGGTTATAAAATAATTATAACCATTGTTATAAAATAATAATAACCATGGTTATAAAATAATTATTAAATATATTTGTTTTTTATGCTTTATAAACAAACAATTGAAAATATCTACTATAGTATTTAGATATTACATTTAATTTTTTAATTTAAGTTCTTTATTGTTAAACCAAAATTATTTTATTGAAATTTTACTAAAATATCCTAAGACAATATGATCTTTTCAAACATCTATAAATGACACTAAATATGTCAAAATATTATTTTATTTTTTAGATAACCATAAAAGAAATTCAATTTTGTCGAAACTCTGTATATAGCAAATGTTGCCTTTTTTTGTAATTTTTCATCAGTTTTTTCACAGATATTAAAAAAACTGTCGAGAAATTCAAAATTATTCTACAAGAATTAATTCAAAAAGACAAAATTTGGTATCAGAAAATAAATAAATTATGATCAGAGCAATCATATTCGTCGAAGAATATAGGAAGAAAAATAGCACTCAATTTAGTTAAATATGTTTGCTTTGCTTAAAATCTATTGTAACCTTTCGAGTATAATGCCTATTTATTATATTGTATATAGCTTATTAATATAATTTCATATTAGTGCTAAAACACGTTACTACTTGTGTTTGTTTTCACGAAAGTAATTGAAAAAATTTGGAATCCAAGAGTTGAGGGTTTTTGAGCTAATTAACGAAACGCACCTGAACTACAGAATAGATTGAAGCAGAATGGTAACTTAAATTTGGCCATCTAAATTTTAGTTAGCTATCTTGAAAGGTTTCGATAGGTTTCCCAGATAGAAAAAAATTATTACATTATTTCGGTATTATTAAGGATCACTGTTTATCAAAATTTTTGTTAACAAATCGTAATTATAAATGTTTAGATTTATCCGAGAGGAACACATTTACATACGAGCGTGGTTATATGATAAAAAAGTGTTTAGAAAAGCATATAACTTTGTCAGGATTGTATTAATTTTGCTCGTTATCAAAAATGATATAATGTATAATGTAATTAAAAAAATATTGTATACCAGTGTATTTTAAATATTTCATTTTAAATTTTAGGTATATACTTTCAATATGGCGGACCATATTTTGAAGCGGCCATATGTACTCGTGTATTTCCTTATTAGTTTTCATAAGGTAGTATTCTATTCTGTGCCTAAACCATTTTCCATTTCAGTGACGTACAAAGATAGCACCACTTCCGTACAAATTCATAAAAACGCTTTGCATGCCATAATTCAACCTTTACTACTGAAATGATTATTTAAAAAATAATAACCATTGCAAACCATAATTATTTAATCTAGTGAGATTAAATAATAATTATAAATAAATATCCCTGCATATTTAGTGGGTACAGGATACTAATGGCCGTTCGTAGATAGGCGTGATGACCCCTCTTCTAAAATTATTATTATTACTAATTTATAAGGTTAATATCAAATTTCACATTTATATTGCAGTATAATATTGTCAAAAAAAAAATTGTATCTCCTATATTTACAAAAAAATATTATGAAAAATATTATTTAAATATTATGAAAACATTATTAGATAATGGTAGTTTAAAAATAAATCATTCAATATTGTAGATTCTGAGAATCGATTATCAATAACAATTTGCAGGACCCACGAGCATCGCATGGACGATATTAAAAGTCACTTGCCATAACTATGATCGGAATCATAGGCGTGCGTACGGGGGAGGGGGGAGGCAGCTGCCCCCCCTGCGGGCTGATTTTTTTTTGCAAATTAATATTACTTGCCACAAGAGTAATCGTGTTCGAGAGTTTGTGACTGTTATAAATTATAAATACGATAACAATTTACCACGATTCTGTGATATGGGAAAAATTATCAGTTCAGAATTATAGTTAGCAATGATACTGACAAACGAGTTATCTGTTATAAACCACGATTTTTAAGAGTTCTTTACATAGACATATAAAGATCTTTATACGTCTATGGTTCTTTATAACTGCCTTTCTGTGTTTCGTACAGTGACAATATCATAGGTATCTGATAATTACAATCACATAAGATATCTTCTATTATTTTTCAAATCGGAGATATTACGGAGTTTATTTTTTGATTTTAATATTAAACCAACGTCAGATTTTGCATTGCATATGACTCATTTTTATTGGTTGAGGTTTTGAACCTTTTTTATGCAAACGAACAATTTGTGAAGTCGCAACAGAGGCACCAATCTAAAAGAGAACGTCATTCACTACTGAAATGTGGTCGGCAACGTTATTAGAATCAGGGAAGTTGAAGAAAATTACGTTCTTTTCACGCGATTGACGATCCTGCAATTCGTTGATCATGACTAGGGTTGTGAATTTATAGGAAAGTGCATTTTTTTTTGGTGATTGTAAAATATAGCTTTGTAAGTACATAATTTGAATTATGTAACTACGAATCCATCTATGAAACTTTTATTTTGCATATTTTTGCATTTTTTGACGTTTTTGATTTTTTAGGTAATTTTTTTGCATTTTTAGGTCATATTCTGCTTTTTTAGTTCATTTTCTAGTATTTTTAATCAAATGCCACGAATTGACTTATTTGAAAACATTTTTTTTTTATTTTACACAGACTGTATATTATGTCAAATTTATATTTTATTAAATAATATTTTACACAAGTCACAAGCTATATACGGGTTAGGTAAAGATAACGATTCGATAAAATAAGGCAATTGCTAGACAACTAGATAAGTTATTGTTGCATCCATTGGAAAAGTACAAGATTTAATGGCCGATCGGAATTTAGAGTGCAATTTAGCGTACATTAAATCTAACTTTGGTTACACTACCTGAAACTATCATTCGTTTAGAATTGTCTGGTCGTACCGTCTTAGATTTTATTTAAATTTTGATAGAATTTCAAAACAAAATTCAAGAAATAAAAATTGAAAGAGGAAAGATCGTACAGTTAAAATTAAAAAACCGGATGGGCCTCGCTCTGCTGTACAGTTAGGGGTGGAGTGCACCTCGCTTATAGGATAGGTCATTATTATAATGGATTTGTTAAATTTGAATGCAATGATAGATATCATTGTATACGAATAACGATTCTGAACGGAGTTCATATGTTTGTCTAGGATATAATACATTGTTATTTATAAACATTGTAAAAAGTATATTTTATTTTGAAACGAAAAATATATTTTTCAATTAGGATGGGTTGGCAGTTGCATACAGCGATATAGTTTGTCAGTCTAGAACATTCTACATTATATTATATTTTACATGTAATTTTATGTCAATATTCGCTGTTCAAACGCTTATAAAAAAAAATTGTGCATATGGATTTTAATAATTTTTGAATGACTTTAAGAACTACTTCTGTGGAATCTTCGATTAAATTTTCAAGTATTTTGTAGTAGCCAAATTTTTTTTATCACCGATTATAAAAATAAAATGTAAAAAAATCGAATATTTAAAATGCCTATAAGTGGCTTAAAAATCAATATAATATTTTGAAAAAAATATTGCATAAAAGAAATACCAATCTTAACAGCTGGTAGAAATTTCAAAAATCTGCGACTTATACTTTTTGAATTAAAACAAATATTTAAAATCGTTTGAGAATAAATCGCTTTTTTATGCAATTTCGTAAATATTTAAATTTCAAACAGTCATACAATTTTTTCCTCTTAGTCCGGTAGAAATTTTTTTAAAGATTTTTGAAGAGTAGCTCATAGATAACCTAGTGTTAAAATTTTGAACCTTAAGTATGAACAAAAAAAATTTTATGAATTTTTATCTACAAAATAACTTGCAAATTATCGTGATTTTTACACATTTTATACAAATTTGAGCATTAAGGGCTTATAAAAAAAAATTGAGTTAACCGATCACCGATATTTTTTAGTTACGATAAGTTTAACTTATTATAAACCTAGTATAAAATTTTCAAGAGTTTTCGCTCAACCAATTAAATTTTATAGATGTTTAAAAACAAATATTTTACAAAAATCGAAAATTTAAATTGTCTATAAATAAGTCAAAATATGTCAAAATACTTTGAAAACTTAACTATGTATAGAAAACGTCAATATAAAGATTTGGTGAAAATTTCAAGTTGTTGCAGTTTTTCGTTTTTGAGTTAGAGCATTTTAAAAAAAACCGATATCTTTGTCAGTCTAGAATATTATACATTATATTATATTTTACATGTAATTTTATGTCAATATTCGCTGTTCAAACGCTTATAAAAAAAAATTGTGCCTATGGATTTTAATAATTTTTTAATGACTTTAAGAACTACTTCTATGGAATCTTCTATTAAATTTTCAAGTATTTTGTACGAGCCAAATTTTTTTTATCACCGATTATAAAAAAAAAATGTAAAAAAATCGAATATTTTAAATGCCTATAAATGGCTTAAAAATCAATATAATATTTTGAAAAAAATATGACATAAAGGAAATACCAATCTTAAAAGCTGGTAGAAATTTCAAAAATCTGCGACTTATACTTTTTGAATTATAAAAAATATTTAAAATCGTTTGAGAATAAATCGCTATTTTATGCAATTTCGCAAATATTTAAATTTCAAACAGTCATAAAATTTTTTCCTCTAATTCCGGTAGAAATTTTTTTAAAGATTTTTGAAGAGTAGCTTATAGATAACCTAGTGTTAAAATTTTGAATCTTAAGTATGAACAGAAAAAATTTTATGAATTTTTATCTACAAAATAACTTGCAAATTATCGTGATTTTTACATATTTCGTATAAATTGGAACTTTGAGCACTTATAAAAAAAAGTTGTGACTTACGATTTTAGATTTTTTTTTATCAGTTAAGGAACAACTTATAAGAAACCTTGTATTAAATTTTCAAGATTTTCTGGGCAGCGAAAAAAAATTTATCGTTATTTAAAAAAAAAATACTTAAAAAAATTTAAAATTTCAATTGTCTATAAATAGCTTAATAAAAGTTAAAATACTTTGAAAATTTAACGGTGTGTAGAGAACGCTAATCTTAACATTTGGTGAAAATTTCAAGTATTTACATCGATTAGTTTTTGAGTTATAGCAAAATAAAAAATTTGATTATGTCGAAAACTGGTTTTGCGTAAAAACTCCCGTTTTTCCCAAATTTTTTTATGGTTTTTCCGGTCGCATTTAAAAAATATTGGAAATTTTTTACTTTTGACCCCCCAAAGTACAAAATAGATTCACTTTCCTTTCAGAAAAGTTGCTACATAAGGCAATCGAAGCATTTTTACTGCCAAAAAAGGTGTCGTCAGAGACAAAAAAAAAAAAAAAAAAAAAAAAAAAAACACACATCATTGTAAAATCAATACATTCTTCACTCCGTTCAGAATCTAAAATGTATTGGAAAGAAATAGGGGATTTAATACAATTTGCAATAGGTATATCGAAAATTTTCGAGAGAATTGAACTGCCCAGAACGTCTCTCCCAAATGACCTCAACTTTGATGACTTGGCTTTTATGCGATACGCTCCTATTACGTCTGTATATGTTGAAAGGAGTTTTTCAGCATTTAAAAATTTGTTGACAGACAATCGGCAGTTATTTTTATTTGAGAATATCAAACGAGCACTTGTTGTCCAATGCAACAGTAAAGACTAAAGATGAATATGGTAAATAAATATCTTTAAGTTTGTTTTATTATTTTACCAAAATAAATAAAAAAAAAAATTTTTTCTTAAATGTTTCAGGTGAATAGCATTAACTTAATGCAAATGTAAATTCAAATTCGATCAATATTTTTGTTATTATTTTTTTTTATTAAATAAACCCTTTTTGGTACTAATGTATAATATTAATATAAATATAAATAATAAATATGAATTTTATAATATAATTTTTTGCATTTTAAGTGCATATTTTATTGCATTTTTTTGATATTTTAAATGCATTTTTTAAGGTTTTTTAGTGCATTAAATTCACAGCCCTGATCATGACTGAATAAGAGGCGTCCATATTAGTTGTAGAAACTGATTCTAATTTTACAATTCTGGATTCCAGTAGACATAATTTTTCACGAAAGTGAATATTTTCAGCAACTAAGTGGTCGATTTTATTATTAGCAGATTTTAAGAGGTCGTACAATTTATCAATTTTAGATAGCATATCGAAGTTTGTAGGTGAACAAACACTGCATTTCCAAGTCGAGAAATTTTTAGGGGGGGGGGGTCCAGAAGTAGAGATACAGCTACTATGAGCTGTACTATTCTTACAGACACCGCAAGCTATAGAGGTAGTGTTTCTACTAATAGCGGATGAAAAAATAAAACACGTAAGAGCCATAATGAAAAATTTGACGTTAACAGCGATAACGGATATACGCACGATAAATTATAACCGAACGTCCTATCTGTACGACGGACTTAACTGTACTGAAACTATGAGAAATTCTGAATCTATTTTTGGTAATATTTATAAAAAAGTTGAAAAAGTATGTGAAGTCAATCAAATTGTGATTCCATTAGTAAAGAAAATGAAAGTTTCAAATGAAGTTGATATTTATTCTAATACACAACATTTCAGAAATAGTAAAGCAGAAGAAATGAGAATTACAGTTTATAATGTAACATTAGATAAAATTATTAATGGTATTAATATTATGTTTAGCCAAGAAACTTTGGATATGATAAAAAGCGTTGCCAATTTATTAGAATTGAATGTTGATGACAATGATATCACCATATTAACAAATTATATGGCTAATATAATTATATGGCTTATGCTCGGAATACAAAAACTAAGATGGGGGGGATGGGGGAACACAATAAAAGTAATGCCACCGATGATTTTAATCGTCCGATATGCACGGATTCCGAACTTGCTTATGTTCATTATTTACTTTTTGCGTTCCTAACTCTAATGAATTTTTATTAAATTCCAATTTGGTATTTGTTTACATGTTTACAAAGCACAATAGGAAAAGAAAGGTTAAACGCTCTAACAATGATAAATATTGAAAATGAAAAGATTTCAAATGACGCTAATTTTAATAAAAAAGTGATTGATATGTTTAGCGAAACAAAAGATAGATGTTTAGATTTTAAGTATAAAGTTTTATAAATTTTGGTTTTTTTTTTTTTTGTAATTTTATAATTTCAAAGTTTATATATTTATTTTTCTATAAAAATGTGTTGACAATTTAAAATATATATATATATATAATAATTTATATTTTTTAAATTAATTTAATTAAATAACTATAATTAATATTATTTGTGCAATTTTATATCGCCCTCCTACTTTCAAAGCACACGAGCCGCCACTGCAGGATACTATGAAAAATGATTTTGAATATTTTATTAAGTACAGTAGAACCTCTCTAATCCATCACTTAGTACAGTGTACTATCTAAAATGACACTAATCCAACCATAACACGTTCAATACACTCTGTGAAGATACATGTTTTTATTATATTACACAACAAAACCTGTTTGTATCATTGAACACTTTATTCGTTTGATAGTAATACGTTCATTTAAAGATAGGTTTTTCCTAGCTCGAAGCAATTTCGTATGCTATTTTTCTACATAAAATACTTTATGTGTTGTTTATAATCAATATTGTTTACAAACTTACAATAGGAAAGATGACTATTCACACAAATAACGATCAAATAGTTTCATCGGCTACATACTAGTTGCGGTAATAACGATTTTTGAGATAAACATATATAACAGTTGCGGTCATAGCTTTATTATACTCCAATTCTTCTTCCACTTAATAATTCGAAATTCACAACATTTACAGACTATATTTTAGAAGAGTATGTAAAGGAAGATTCGAGATATCCACCGTCATTATGGGCTGAATGTTCGTCTTCCATAACACGAATAACCAATGCACACGAAAGTTTTCATTCAAAACTCAATAGCATGTTTTACCACTCTCACCCTAATATTTTTATACTTATTGACGCTATAAATGAAATTCAAACGAATTACTATTTGAAAATGAATTGTACAAAAACCAGTCGTGTTAATAAAATTTCAATAGAAAAAGATCATTTTTTAGCGAAACCAATACAATATTATGAAGAAGGCGAAATAAATCGGCTTGAATATCTAAAGTCGATTTCTTTCAAATTTATACCAACAAAATTTTAAAATTTTAAATTATTATTATTATACATAATATATACTATATTTTGACACAAGTTATATAATAATGATTAAACTATATTATATGTTGACATTAGTTATTATTATTTGAGTGACCGCAATCAGTATGTAACCTTTTTGATGGATGACCGCAACTAGTACACACCGGTTTCATCTATAAAATATTTTCCACTAAACTCGTACATAAAATACTAATAAAATTACCAAGTAGACCTATTCTTAAGAGGATGTGATGATCAAAAATGTACTGCAGGTTAGCGCTCCATAAATTTACAACGCTACATTACGGACTCATACATGTGATTGCCGAATTTTGTGAAGCGTAGTTGTGATCATATTCGTATACCAACTATAAATAATCATTTCTCTACGATTTATGGTCAGAAAAACTGTAATGTGTGGGACAAAAGTATTCAGAGTAAATTCATAGTATAAGCTACTTTTTTTTAGAAATAACTATACCTATGATGTAGCGTTATTAAATTTTTGTTTGCTCATCTCCGCAATAGTTTTTCATAACTAAACAAAAAACTTAAAAAAAATTTAAAAATTTTGTAATTATTGCATTTGTAATAAATTTACATGTAAATAACCATGAATTTATTTATGATACTCAACAATTAAAAATAATAAATCACACATAATTTTATTTATTTATTTATTTATTTATTTATATTAAATATGGGACGAGCCCAATTACATTGATTTTGTTGACAATAATACACTAGAAAAATTTCACATAATGATCTTATATTTTAAATAAAACTAAATTGGACTTGCATAATAAATACATTTGTGTCATAAACAATTCATTACAATAAATTCTGTAAAAAATACCTTAGCAAGGTAAAAGAGTTTTAAATATTTCTACCATAAGTTATATGATAATGTAAAAAAACATTTGGCATAAATGAAGGAAATGTAAACATTAAGACATCTTAATAACTTCACTCATATTTAAAAATTCAGTTTATAATATATACATTACATGGGTTTGGATCTAGTGCGAGATTCCAAAGTTTTTGGAAAATATCAATAATCTGTGCTACAAAATTTAGCGCGACATAATTCTAAATCAGACAAATTGTCACGTCAATATGTTATCACTTGATAAAGGAAAAAAAGTTGTTATGGTTAAAAAATTAAAAAAAAAAAAATGTTTTTAAATAAATCGTATTTTGAATACAATTATTTCCTAAAACAATCTAATTCTTGCGAAACATATAATCAATATAACAATCTTAAACGGCATCAAAACCAAGCGTATACCCCCTCCTTCCCACGGTATTTACTCATACCATAATTATTATCATGGTCAAGGAATAAAATTAGTAAAGACATTTGGTGTCAATGACTTATAGGTAACTCTTAATATCCTTGTTTATAGCATTACACAGTCCAAAATATTTTATATGAATTAAATATAATGCTAAATTTATATAAAATGAGTAGGTTAGATAACATTCAAATTGATTCAAATGTAAATAATTTATGTAAATATACTATATATAATATATATATAAATTTTTTGCTAATGAGTTGATCCCGTGCTTTTCTATGTTTTTAGATTCTGAACGGAGTGATGGAATCTATTGGTTTTACAATGATGTGTTTTTTTTTTTTTTTATTTTAGATTTTGAACGGAGTGATGAAATCTATTGGTTTTACAATGATGTGTGTTTATTTTTAATTTTTTTATTTTTTTATTTTTGTGTCTGACGACGCCTTTTTTGGCAGTAAAAATGCTTCGATTTGCTTAAACAGCAACTTTTCTGAAAGGAAAGTGAATGTAGATGGTACTTTGGCAAGTCAAAAATACAACTTTTTCAATACTTTTTAAAAAAATCGAAAAAAAAAATAAAAAAATTACGAAAAAACGGGAAATTTTACGCAAAATCACGTTTTTACAAATTTAATTATTTTAAAATGCTCAAAAACCAAAAATCGCAACAACTTGAAATATTCACCAAATCTTTATATTGGCGTTCTCAATACATGGTTAAGTTTTCAAAGTATTTTGACTTATTTATAGACAATTTAAATTTTCAATTTTTGTAAAATTTTTGTTTTTAAACATCTATAAAATTTAATTGGTTGACCGAAAACTCTTGAAAATGTAATACAAGGTTTATAATAAGTTAAACTTATCGTAACTAAAAAATATCGGTGATCGGTTTACTCAAATTTTTTTTAAAAGCCCTTAATGCTCAAATTTGTATAAAATGTGTAAAAATCACGATAATTTGCAAGTTATTTTGTAGATAAAAATTCATAAAATTTTTTCTGTTCATACTTAAGGTTCAAAATTTTAACACTAGGTTATCTATAAGCTACTCTTCAAAAATCTTTAAAAAAATGTATACCGGACTTAGAGAAAAAAATTTTATAACTGTTTGAAATTTAAATATTTACAAAATTGCATACTATTGCATTATATTTCAATTTTTTTTTTTTATAAATCACGGCTATAGAAACTATATCTATATTTTTAGCCGTGTTATCAATACACCTATGGTGTATATACATATACATTGTATATATCTGTGTTGTTAACAGTGTTAAAATATATAATACAATTTTTATTAAAATTTTATATATACTATATGTTAATATAAGGTATTATTATAATAACTACATGCATTATTTTTAAATAATTTAACTATGTCGCTGTATCCAACTGCCAACCCATCTTAATTGAAAAATATATTTATCGTTTCAAAATAAAATATACTTCTTACAATATTTATAAATAACAATGTATTATATCTCGGGATGGGCCGATACTAGAACCGATACTAAATATCGGCCGATATCGGTGGTATCGGTTTTATCGGTATCGGTTTTTTTTCAAAATCGATACTTTCAAAAAAAAAAAAACCATAGGTTATCAACAGGGCCGTCCCTAGGGCTGGGCGAGAGAGGCCCTCGCCCAGGGCTCCGCGCTCTCACCATAGTTGGACAGGATTTATTATATTAAGTTTAATTATATGACATGTTGCGTTATAAATTTATTTACTTATTCATATTGTTGTAAGTGCAGGGTACTAAATTTGTGAAGTCTATTTGCGCACATTTGAGTTTCAAAATGCAACTGATGCGTGATAATGACATTTTCGATATTTAAGGCCTCGCGATTTCACTCTGCCCCAAGCCCCACAAATCATCAAGACGGCCCTGACTCCACCCCCAACTTTACAGCAGAGCGAGGCCCATCCGGTTCTTTTTTATCAATGCGTTACACTTAGTACTCAAAACTTACAACTTCGCTTAACCAGAAAAAAATGTTTGCACTGTGTCCGGAATCGAATTTTTGACCATATGAGTCATTACAATATAGTCATTATTTGTTACAAGTTACTAAAAACATTTTTGAATTTCGTAATTGAAAATCGAATTATTAAATTTATAACTATAATAAATGTAAGTTTATGAAAAAAGGTAACCGTAACCAGTAATTATATTCACCATAATAATAAATTAGTATAATGAATCTATTCTAGAATTGAAACATGTATTAATGCGATAATACAACATGTTGGCAAACATGCATTGTTGGCTGGAGCTACTGCAGCCGCATGAATATAATTTATTAACAAAGATATTTTTTAATAAAATGAAACAAATCATGTTTATGATAATAATAAACATTCTCTAATCAATACTTCTAAATAAATTTACCCTCTCCTGTAAACTTACTAACCTAGTATTAATAATACATAAGTTATTATTTTGAAGTAAAATATTTAATTTTCAAAATCGATACTTTAAAATGTTCATAAGAATTTGAACCAAAGAGTAGCTATTTTACATAAATTAAAACTTTAAAAGTTATTTCCTCGGCCGATTATGGTATTGATAATGATTTAAATTCCTTTTTATATATTTTTTTTTACTTTTTTTTTTTTGGGGCCTCTTATGTTTCTCTGCTTCAGTGGCGACGTGAACAGAGTTAATTTAACGCGGTTGCATCACGAAAAAAAAATGGTGGGTAGGTGGATGTTAAAAGTTGTCGTTTGTAGTTGAGTAGAAGTCAGGAACTTGTTTTGACGTAATCGATTGAATATAAATTAAATTTACAATAATCAATAGCGTAAAAATGCCAATAGATTAGGTGTTAAGAATTGTCGACTGTGTCATTGAAATAATAAGTTCACGCCGCCACTGCTCTGCATTATGTTATAGTTATGTCTCTTATAGAAGTTGAATTATTGGCGTCATAATACTAGGAAAGTATTATATTTTTCTGCTATACTATTACTTAGGTCAGTTATTTTTACACACGATTTTTAATAAATAATTTTTCAAATTTTGGATGTACACATTTATCTGTCTCCACTTAATTGGTCACTATTAGTACAGATCAAATACATAATTATACAATAATTTACAATAAATGTTATTTCCTATATTACCATTTTCCGTTGTTTATTTATTATTATGTTGTAGTAACATAATTTGTTACCTTGAATAGTTTATATAATCAAATATTTTTTTAGTTACTACAACATTACTACAACGTTACTACAACATTCTCTTAAACTCAAATACACATAGTATGTACATCATACTATACCATACATGTGTATAATTAACCTTGTTATTTGTTAATATCAAATTATATTGTGGCTTTTTAATGCTAGTTTTGATATTATTTTACATATTATTAGTTTGTTACTTTAATCATTCACTAGATTATCTTAACCATATTACGTTCTACACACCAAATATTCTATGACAACTAACCATTTTATCTAACCACAATTCAGTGTATATTTTAAAGTGTTTCATTAATATGTTACTGAGACAAGACATATTTAAAATCCTAAATTCAAGAATTCTTATAACTCAACGAAAAAAAATCTCAAATTATGAAGGTAATTAACCACAAACCGATAGCAATATTAATCAATATAATATTATAATACATATTATATTATCAGTATACTCGATCGATTAAAATGGCCTAATAGCTAAGACACGTTATTTTGACGTTTTTTTAGTACGTTTCACGATATCAATGGTTTTAACATTATTTTCCGTTTCATACAAATATTTAAGAATAATGTAAATCAACATGTTTAAATACTAAAAACCGTAAGAACTGAAAACAAATAATTTACATAGGCATATAATTAATAGTATGCACGGTGTATATGCATTGTATACGGCATACTATATTAACCCTACTAAAAAAAAAAATAAGCCTTAAGAATCCGCACGACTATTACAAAAATGAAATATAACAGTATTTAATTTATCTTGTTGTTTAAATCTTCGAGAAAAAATTAATACATTATAGGAGGAAAAAAAATGTCTTGGGCACAATGTATTAGCTAATAATACTCCCGTCTTATATTTGTTCATTAATTTATATTTAAATCCAGTGAAATATTCCAAGGTAACACAAACGCATAAAACCAATACACGTGGTGTTTGAATGGTCACATCCACATTTGTCTTAACAAAGTTGTTAAATAATCATATTCATATATTAATTATTATTAATTATTAACATTCATATTAAAACTGGTTTAAATCTTTTGTCATCATTTTTGTTATCGCACAAATAAGATCTATATACATAAACTTACTTTATATTCGTCCACAACAAATTACTTAAGATGAATCACTTAGATTTATTTCTCACTTGTCTTACCAAACGAAACGGCGCACGAACACTTCCGTGTGCCGCCTTGTGTTGTGATATATAAATTAACAATAAATCAATATGCAACGCGCTGTAGTCCATATAGTATTTCTTTCATAGACTATTTTAAAAAATTTTTAGGACCGAGGAGTCATTACCGACCGGGGATAACCACATAGGTCACTTACGTACCGAGTGTTTCCTCATCGTACGCAAGTAGAGTATTTCGTAACAGATCGACAGGTTGACGTGCACGCATGAGCAGCACGCCGACAGCGGTTGTCCCGAGGTGACTGATCTACGTGAACGAGTCGCTTGATGGTCTTAAAAATGACCGTTGTTCTTTTATGTCCCGAAGGAATCGGGAGGTGCTCTGCCGACCTGTAGTAATGTAGCCGGCGATCGCTTTTCGTTCGTTTATGTGCTCCAGGTAGACGACGGTTACTGCTTGTTATCACTTGTCGTCACTGCTATTTTCGTAATTTGTTGAAAAAGGCCTTTTTAGTGACTTCTGACGTTTCCGTAGTGGCATTCTCATTGGCGGAAATGCAATGATTGGGCGTACGGCGTTATGTTCCGGTCACGTATATTATGGTACAAAACACTATTTTTTCTACATTTAAATCATTCCGAAAATCCATAGAACAACTAGAATATTTCCGAGGAGGGTAGTCCAATGAAGAAAATTACTCTCATTGTAAAAATCAAATTTGATTTATACAGACAGGATTTTTGTATTTTGTTTACAGCCTCTAACATTACAAAAATAAAATTGATTCCATAGGCAAGGCATTTTTTATAAAAATGTTATCCTAGCTGATTAGATTTATACATGTAAAATTAAAAAATATATACATCGTATACCAAAATAGAAAATGTATTAAATTTAAATATCAAATACAACTAAATCCTAAATAACAATTTTTTTAAAACGCAATATCCAATAAAATAAAATCTTCATTACATTTTTTTATGTATGGCTTATGAGATGCTATTATGCGTATGACATTATCTAATTGTGTCATAGACACACGCTAAAAATATCCTAAAACTATACAATTTTTACTGGATACCTTTTCTTTTTTCAAATATAAATGCAATCTTTAAAATCAAAATAGTTTTGGAATACCTGCACCGATTATGTTTTGATCAAATGTTGGTAAAGCTTCGCGTAACTTCCGAATCACAAGAACATTTGATTCATTTTTTTGTGAAACGGCATCACGTTAATAAATAACATTTTTCCCTGTTCTGATTTAATACCATTAGCTTATAACTTCTACCCGCTTATCATCAAGTTGTGGATTAAAAGCAATATGATCGAAGAATAAATAATTTAGTGGTTCAGATTAAAAAATTAAAACCGAAGCAAGGCTAAGAGCGTAAATCGTCAGTATAAAATATAACATTCCTATAGGTGGGTTACGAGAAGAAAAAAAATCGGCAATATTGTTTGACCTTGTTTTTACCTTGTCACAACAGACGATGACCAATGGTTATTCGTAGGTACTGGTGTGGTATAAATGTTTTTAAAATTTTGGTTTATATTAACGTAATGTATATATCAAATAGACACGAAGATTTAATAATTTTTAATGATACCTTATAGTATAATGAACACAAAATATACGTTTATACGTGTTATTATAAGGAAGGAAAGAATAAGTTTCAACGCACATGTTTGTATTATATACAAAATGGTGTGAAACGATACAGCTTCAATACTTCCGCTTTACTTCAAATGTTTAATAACACTTAATAACTACAGTAATTTTTACATTTCATTATTAAGAACAATATTTGATCTTATATTTTCATTGAATTAGTTGTATAAGTCTTATTTATATTTAACACAACTTTATTATAATACTATCAAAATAAAAATTATACAAATTAAACAGAACAAAGAATTGAAATATAAATTCAACAGAGTATTACATTTATGCAAAATATATATTTTTAGTAAAATTTATTTATATGATCTTTTAAAATAAATTATTTATCATGCTTAAATTAAACTATTCAATAATTATTACTTAGATAAACTTGTAGATGGAATTAAATGCGTTGTGTTTTATTTCTTTGTACTTTAACATAGTTATAACTATAAGGTAAAATAATTAGTTAATATTCAAGCTTAAAAGTTTGAAATAACTACTTAAAATCAGTTAAAAATAGGTATAAAATAATATAAAACTTAATTGTTTGTCGCTACGTATGATGCAAATTATTGAAATATAACAATTTTCGATATTAGCCCAATAATTATATATTGTAATTTAATGATGTGTTATTAATGAATAAGATACTTCACACATATTTTTTATAGAAATACTTAGTATAATTCATTCATAAAATAACAGTTTAATTTGAAATGATTAGGTACTCATTTTTTATACGGCATAATTTAAATGATAGAAAATATAAATATACGCATTTAATTATTTATTTATGTTTATAAGTGTAAGGCAGCTTAAAGACATTTCCGTAACTTTTTAAAAATGTAAAGCAAAATAAAGAAATATGATTTATACATATTACATTTATGAACAATATTAAGCACTACGTAGAATATATTATGTTGCAATACAAATAATAAGTTTTTTTACAATTTTAATCCCATACATCACTGATCAAACTCAAAGACAATCAAACGAATTTTTCTCCAGCAAAAATAATGTTTGACAAAGAAAAACACGTTATCCTTAATATCAAGTTCTTGTACCTGAACAATGGGAGTATCGGTCGTATAGATTTTATAAATAAAGGGGCATGTACACGTATATTATACGTTATATATTATATAACAAGTCTGAGTCATACTCGATACTAAAAATAAATAATACACTTGCGTACAAGATTGGGATCACGTATCACCAGAAATAACTGTACACAAAAAAAAAAAACTTTATAAATTGGTTCGAAAAAATTACAATGAAAATACATTTTATGCAAACGGGTTCATCATTGATGATAGCGTTATTTCATACACATGTTTTCGAGCCAACCACTACTACGTACAAACCACTCGCGCTGCTCATCAGTAATGATACTTCATCAGTGTCCTCGAGTTATGGTGAGCACACTACGGAAAATCTTAAAATTTAAACGTGAACACAGTGAAGAACTCAATTTGTTCGTTTTATTGCAAATATTAAGAATATTATTCAAGCATTAATTTATTATTATAATAAACCTTATAATACATTACAATTTTAAGGTAAGAATTTTTAACGTTCAATACAAACATATATAATATAATTTATTTGTATTGTTGTTTAATACATTAGGAATATTATTAGAATATTAAAAGCATAAGTAATAAATGTATACATACATTTATATATATATATATATATATATATATATATATATATATATATATATATATATATATATATATATATATATATATATATATATATATATATATATATATAATCAATATTAATTTAAATTAAATTGAGCTTAGAGTTTTAAAATTTGAAAATCCTTATCATTGCTTTTTAAATATTGACCAATGGTTAATAGAGAAAAGGTTACTTGATTTTACAATATTTATTTTTTCAACATTTTAGGAAGACAAGAGTTTAATGTAGATAACTTGATTGGTATGTACTATAAAACATTTAAGCACATCAAAATTCCAATAATATTCGAGATACTTATTAAAAAAAATCTTCAATTTCTACTCAAAATTAATTTTAAAATGTCATAATTATTGTTATCAAAATTTAAGACATAAAACTACTATCATACTTTGAAAAAAATGGTGCTAACTAATACTTATTTTGTAGACCAGATAGTTATTTTCTTAGTATTTGAAATTATTAATATAAAACAAAAAAATTTAATTTTCTAAAATTTAATAATAATTACGTTATAAAAATAAATAACACACATCTTACAAGTCTGTTTTACAATATTATTTTAACGTAGTATAGTATATAACGGAATTAAATTGTAACACATTTAAATACAATTATATTTAACACACACAAAAGTATATTATATTACAAGAAATACTTACATACCTACCAATTACCTGATTTATTTTATATATTATATAAATTATTAACTAACAATAAATTACAGTAGACAATACATTCTTCATCACTCTACTCAGAATCGAAAAAATTTAATTAAAATTCATAACAAAGCACCAATCACACTCTTACTTATCTTCTATCTCTACGACATAGTTATTTAAGAGTTATAAAGAACTAGACAACTTTCCAGTAGTTATTTTAAAACCCTTTGACTCAAAAACATTCATAATAAATTTAGATTTGTTTTTAGTTTTTACAAGCTTCACAGTAATAAGAAGTTGATATTAAAGTCATGTTTAGAAAATTATTAACAATTTGCTATCTAGATAATTTATTTATTATGTTATAGCTTTCAAAGATTATTAATTTATTAAGATTAATTCATTCAATAAATTTAAATTTATCTAATACAAATTAATTTATAAAAAAAATTCAAATTAAATTTTAAAGTTATACTTGCTAAAATAAAATCATCCAGGTACGAAGATTAGTAATCTATAAAATTAACAAAATTATATTAAGTAGTAATTAGATTAGAATCACAAAATCTAGACTTCACGAAACAAAACGCGTAATCCTTAGGTATTTCTTTGTTAAAAATTATTATACGAATCGTATCAGTAATAATTTGATCCTTGAACTAAACCGCGAAACAACAGAGCTTGAGATCAGTATACCGATAACTACGACCGCGTGCCGATTATTATTAGTTGGTGGTTAACGTTGAAAGACGAAACAAGACGAAAAAGATTTAGTCTACTATGAATTAACACTGACGCTGTATAGTTAATTCACTAGATTATCTTCATTATTAATTTAAGGTAAGAAAACTTATATTATTTTATTATATGTCGTGGTTTATGCAAAAAGTAAACCTTCGCAAACATTTTTTAATTCAATCACAGCCGTTGATTATAAACATATTTTTAGCAATTTAATTTAGTATTTTAATTCATTACAAAATATAAAATATTACATTTATTATTAATGTTTTTTAAAAATAAAAATAAATTTGATAACGTACTATAAGTAAAAACAAAACGAATCGTTGTTTTATATGCGTTTAATTAGTTACTATTTATTTTAACAAAATAAATGGAATTTATTTAGACAATGCTTTAGTTGATTTTTTTTAAAAATGTTAACAGTATCTATGTTTATGATTTAAAAACAAATATTTTTTATTTAAATACATATTTTATTGATACAAAAGATTTCGTGAATTTTAGATTTTATACATTATTAAGGTGTTACTATAGTTTTTATTTTTTAAACAAGTTATACATAAAATTTAAATTTAATTGTGGTTCATTAATTTTTAAAAATGCATGACAAAATGATTGTATAAATATCCTAATATGTACTATTATAAATGTGATTTCATTCAATGATTATAGTTAAGTTACACACCATGTATTTTAAGCGCTAGCGCACGGTTTTTAACAACGCCGAAAAATAAAACTATGATTTGCATACAGATGTACCCACGAAACTGCATGCGTTTTTAAAACGCGTAGTGTGTGTAACCAGCTTCATAACTATACAATTGAGGAAAATATATTATTATAGTATATAGTGAACAAAAACATGTATCAAGGATGACAAATTCTAATTCATTTATTTTCATATGTTTAATTGTTTTGTTTGATCTTTTTAAATATTTTAATCGCAAATTATGGGTTTAACAAAGAAACTATAACTCGGATGGTACATACAAAAGAATCCTTCAGAAAATCCTTGAAAAATTATACTGAAAACTTTCCGGTAATTGAAAAGACTGTAAAAATAAAAACCCTATTTTCAATCAGTTACACACAATACGTTTGAAAATAACTTAAATACTAAATAGTAACAATTGTCAAACAATATTGTACTAAGTTATGTACAGTATATACCATATACGCAAAATACATTTAGATTAAATTCGCATTTAATAAATTGTAAAGTACAAAATATTCGCTGTGTTTAAAATCTCGAAACCGGTTGTACAGGAATTGCGACCCACGATAAATGTTTTTGAATTATTATTTATCACATTACATTAAATGTGTTCAGCTAAAATTTATATTGTTTTATTTATAAATTAAAAAAGAAATCTTAGTTTACATATTTAGAAGATATGGCATATAAATGCATAACTTTTCTATTGTTACAGTTGTTGACAGTGAAAAATCGTTATATTTTCTTATAGAGTTTTTAAATTCACAAACACCATCTGGTATGTCTCCTAAAAAAATATCACTGAAGGTGGGTGTTCCAATCACATTATGAGAAATTTGAATTTTCCTAGATTATTTTATTGGTCTAGGCCGGATCACCTCTTTTAAAAAAAATCTTATTGAAGCTGAATTATCGACCAGAAGTGTCAAAGAAGAAAAAATTATTTTTCTGAAAATATCATTGAAAAATTTCCAATTCAGTTTCCAATAAAAGTTGACAATAAACAAAGCGCAAGGTTATACTTTAACTTATTGTGGTATAGACTTGGAAAATAACTGTTTCTCGCATGGACAATTGTTTGTAACATTTATTAGAGCTAATAGACCTGACCATTTATACGTTAATGCACCACAAAATAAAACTATGAATGAGGTTAAGTATACCAAGAGATTTTGACTTAAATCATTTTAAGATTGAGTTACACAGTATCGATAAAGTTAAATTAAAGTTAGGATTATTAGAACCATTTGTAAATATTATAATTATTACTATTTTATTTTATTCAGCTACTATTACTATTTAACACTTGATTAAATTAAGTAAAATACATTTATTTTCTTTTTTGAAATACAACAATGTGTGTTGATTTAAGAATTAAATGTAGAAAAAGCAAAAACTACACACGGGCGAAGCCGAATAATTCAGCTAGTATCTATATTTATAAATAAATAAAAAAAGTTGTTTTGCAAATAATTTTTAATAATTAATTTTAATACCAACTATTTTAATAGAGACATTTTTGTAGAGTATTTTTTTTAAATTTTTACAGCATATTTTTATATATTTTGGAATTCTTAAAGTATATTTTTCCTGTTCTTAGTGCATAAATGCATGTATATTTAATAATTTTTGAGTACATTTAAATTCATAGCCCTCACAATAACAATAAAATCTATTCACTTGAAATTGGGAATTCCACAATAATATGTACATAATTGCTGTTTCACGTACTACATAAAAAAGTTATAAAATTATATTACTTTTATTATTAAAATTATTGTATTTAAAAAAAATAGAATATCTATTTTATTAATTTTAATTATTCTTTTAATTAATAATAATTAATTAGTTTTTAAATCACTATATATTTACAAAATACTTATAATAAATTAATTTGACTATAAAACAAAAATTTATAATTCTTAAACATAGTGGGGGTGGCTATATTGAAATTTGCGTATATTAGAACAATCATTCAGCTTGTAGTGTTGGGTACCACTTTTACTGTACAGAAAATCGAAAAAGCTTATCGGTAGGTTCTTTTTGTGGTTTTTAATTTTCATAATATTCTGTATTTTAAAATGTATATGCAGTGTCAGCAAAAAGTATTTGAAAGTACACAAAAAACTTATAGTTTTGTAAATGTATTTTTTATTATATTTATTCAAAATAGTTATTTAATAACTAATTTTAGATTTGTATATATATTTATGATATAAACATCATAAATATAATTGAATGGTTTTATACTTAAAAATACCTTCTTCTTCTAATAATAATTGCTTCTAATAATCAAAATTTAAAATTTTCCGAATAATTTATCGTAAATTTTAACTATTAAAAAATAAAAATAAAAAAAATAAAAAAAGACTTTAACGCACAATTTTGCAACTTTTTAGTGATTTCATAGAGTTGCATAACTTTTTAATAATTGTATAATTCACAATGTACTTTATGATTTTATTAAAAATTATATGATAAATTTAAATCATTATTTTCCTCCAATTATGATTTTTTATGTTTAAACTTTACAATTACATAAATTGTCTTTATTGTTAATATATTAATTTAAAAACAATTATTTTGCTACAAATACACAAAGAACTTGACATAGAAGCAGAACTGCGATATAGAAGGATCGCATGGGTGGGTCACATACGGTGATCTAATAGTCTGATGAAAATGGTACTAAAGTGAAAACCCAATGGAAAAATATCATTAGGCATATAAAAAAAAAGTTGAGTAGACAACGTCGAAAAGAGCCTAGTGGGAATCAGAGTTCAAAATGGAGAATTAGTAGCATATAATAGAGATAGATGGAAAGAGAAGAAGAATATAGTAATAATATCAAATAACTGTATAACTCTAAAACAGAATAATATAGTAAATATTCAATAAGCATAAAAAAAAATATTAACAGGTATTAAAAAGACTATAATAATTTTAACAAAGTTAATTATTTAACTTTATTTTTCTATGACTAAACATTTATTTATTTATTAGCATATGACAAAAAAAAAAACCAATTTATTTAAATATGATTATGTAAAAATGACTTAAAATAAACTAGAATGGTGAACAGAAATGCCGTTTCGGATTTGGTATGTTATTTGAATATTTTTCACAACTAACATCCACTGTTGAATCAAAAAAAAATCATTAAGATTTCGCAAAATTAACATTATTTTAAAAATCCAGTATCACCATTTGAGACCGCTATTTAATGATATCCAGTCATCTAAAATTACATTCCGTTTTAAAAATCAATTTCTTATAGACTATGGGTTCTTAGAATATATTTATACAATGTAATTAATGAATAAAAAATATTTTTCTTGTCTTTGTGTTTGCACAGTTTTTTTCTTTTTTTTTTGTCAACAGGCATTAGTTTTTTTTTTTGTAAAACAAGTTATGTTAAAGATACTTGCTGTTCTTTACTTCTTTATCTACTCTGCCCGAGTTGGTATGAACTGGTAAATCCTCAAGAAATCATTTGTACTGAATTAAAAATGATTCTATGTGTTTACTAAAGAAATTCATAAAACGTGATTTTATATACACCTGTATATAGTAATAATATGTATTTGAGCTATAATGAACGCATAATGACAGTAATTTTAATATATTTCTGTCTGATATATTGAGGAATAATGTTGGTTCGTTGGAAAAACTTTAGTCACGTTTTGAAAAAACCAGTTAGCAAATGTACAATTATATTTCAATTACAGTGTTTTTATATTGTACTGACAAACACTAAAACCATTAATGATGGATAACAATTATAGTATTACGAATTCATAACATCAGTATTTAATAATAATATAAATTACAGTTTTAATTTTAGCATGTTGTGTATTTATAATTAAATATTTCCATCATTAGCCTTAAACCTACAATAATAAATTAGAATTATTGTTATAACTTAATTAATTTTAAATAACAAGTTGTAATTTAAATTTTTGTAGACAATAATAGTTTATTATTTTGATGGCATAGAATAATTTCACCGTGACTATTTTCATATTGATTAAAATAAATGAGATATTTGTATTCAATTTAAAAAAATATAAATGATCCACATTATACTATAAACTCAAGCAATATTTGAAGTTATATCTTTATGTTTTTCATTATCTACTTATTTTACTACAATATCTTTAAATACAAAAATAACATCGTATTCACTAATGCTAAATTTATGTTTAATTAAAGTACTTTTCAATTATTTTTAATATATTTTATTAAAATAATAATTTAATTTTTATATTTTAAATGCATTAAACGAACATTTTCTCATATTCGTTTAAATTTATGAATCAAAAACAGATAGATCCTTTTTTATATAAATTATAAGTTGTCTTAGTAATGCGACATTTTTTTTTTATTTATTAAAAAACCCTTGGAAAGTGAGATTATTAGGAGAGTTAAGATTAAATACTACACGTTAATACATAATAATAAACAAATTATATTAAATTATATAATTTACGATAATAATAATATCTGTGTATAAGAAATAGATAAAAATGTAAAATAAAATGTACAATATTTTAAAACATTAATGAAATTTTAATCTTAGTATTATTTACAACCACTTCAGTGATGCAATTTGATTTATATTAAAAATTGTTTAGATAAATTTATGAAAATAGAAAAACAAGAAATAATAAAAAACATTTAACTTTAATTTATATTTTTCATTTGTTATATGTAATTTCCTCAATAAAGGTTTTTATTTTATAAATTTTTAAATGATAATACGTGAAAATTTTTAAATATATAACGACTGATGTATTTGTAACCTAGTTTTAATCCTTACTTTAATATTACTATTTTTATTTTGAATCATCCTATATAAATTAAGTATTATAGATTCATTTATTTTTTATATTAATTCGTTTTTTATTTATATATTTATTTATGTATCATTTGTATAAAATAAAAAAAATAAGAAATAAATAACTAATAAAATAACTAATCATTTGTATACAATTAGTGAAAACTAAATGTCTACTTTCCTTTGTGGTGATAAATTATAACTTTTAAAAAATTGTCTAAAAAATTAAATACAATACTTCAGTTTTATTAATAGCAGTTGAGTTATGAATTTCAGTATGAATTTTAAATATTTACAAGTAAAATAAATTATAGTTTAGTTGTATATTAAAAAAAATATTTTATTATAAACCAAAACTCAAGTAAATATTAACGAAAATAATACTAATGGTAATTATTTCAGACGAAAAAATAATATTAAATAAATATGATTATAAATTATGGTAAACGATGAAAATTGAGACCATGGGCTATGTGATAGTCCAGCGTTTCCTAACTGGGGGGAGAGGGGGGAATTTAGAGTTTACTCGGGAGAATATAGTAATGATGGAATTACGAAAATTATTATGTTATTTTACAATGTGTAAAATTGAAATCACTATATTAGTTTTAATATTACCGAGCATCGATAAAAATTATATATTATCTAGGTATAACGATAGTCAAAATTTGATATAATTTATACTCGTAGTTATTTTGTATATTTTATTTGTACCGCTCACAAAAAAAAAAAAAAATGTTTTAACTCTAACAGGGGAGGAAGGGAATGAGTTTTTAGTAAAATTACAAGGAAGCGTAGAACTAAAAAGGTTGGGAAAAACTGTGTTAGTCACGTGATGAACACAATTTACACTAGTGTCGCAATCGCCCTATAATCGGGCTTACCTTTATAACAGTTCTATTCGTCAGCAACACTTATACCGAAATATACGAGTATAAATTATATATAATAAATATATCGTATAAATTAAATATCCCGTTACTAAATGATCAGAGAAACACCAACGCACGTGCAATCGAATGATTCGACTGTTGGTTTATCTTATGGTGTAAACCATGTTGCTTAGTTCCAAAATGTCGCTAAGCTAATTTTACATTTTACTAGTCGATATAGTGATGGTGGTGGTGATGCGCTATAAATGGGCAACAATGTTATAATATTAAGGACATTAACATTTATTAACGGACGCGGATCGCACAATGACAACGCAATTGAAGTGAACCGCGGTTCATTTGCGCAAAGGTGCACCGCTAAGTGTATGTATATATATATTATATTACATACATATTTACATATTTATATTAAATATTATATATTGTGTGTGTATATATATATATTGATTGCCTCAATATTGTATTGTTGCAATGGCAATAGAAGCAGCAGCAATAGTATGTAAAATAAAAATATATCAGTGTTCCGACAGAAAACGTGATGGTGCGTTGCCGCCGCTCTCGCTCGGGTTAACGGACCAGACTTGGCGAAACGTTATTCTTCTCCTCCTATAGCAACGTATCCGATTCGTCGTGCGAATACCGCTAGACCCGTTCGTCTGTACCGGAATACCGGACCTCGTCTGCTTTTGCCGCCAACGGATTAAGGCCCAATTCACACTGGTACGACCCGACACGACGTCAAAAATAGTCTGTCGGACGTATGCAATCCACATACGACCGTCCGACACACCCTTAGGTGATTCGCGACCGACAAAAATACATACAGTATGATTCTAGTATTAAAGAAAACTTATGTGAAAAAAATTGACTTCTTTATTATTCCATATTGTATTGGATACGCATACGCAAACGTATACATATAAAACGAATAAATAAATAAGGGATTAATGTTATGAATTGAACGTAAATAATTATACCGAGACCGTTGAACATTACATGGCCTTACAATAATAATATTATAAACGATTATTTTATCGGTCAATTACATTTTAGTTGCATAAAATAATGTTTGATTGAGCAAATAACATTTTTCAACAGAATCCCAATGAAAAACGACAATGGAAATTTGTCGGCTGCCATTCTCACTGAACCGATAATTGGTTGGTCGGTCAGTACTGTTACGGTATCGGTCGTGTCAGTGTGAATATCAAAATACGTTTTATAAAATTTTGTCGTGTACCGTCGCTGAATCGTACCAGTGTGAATCGGGCTTTATTCATTTACGCCGCGTGCAAGTAACAGCAGCTACGCCGTTAAATCAGTTTATCGTCTGACTGAATATAAAAAATTACAATGACGCATTTTAATATTTCACTGGTACCGAAACCTGTCCTGAACAAGAGATTAAATAATATATTCATGCGGAACCGTTATAATATTATTTTTACACATACGTTTATCTATCACGATGTATAAAAAAAATGTACAAAAACCGATACTTTACGATTATCATTGTTCGACTGCCTCAACATTATCATCCCTCAAACTTTTTTTAACTATCATTAATCACCATCAAGTGGATTGTTTTACTATTAAAATTCGAAAATCCAAAATAAAATATTTCATCTTATTTTATTTTAGAAAACAAGACAAGCCCAATGACATATTTATGGGAATAGATGTCACAACATATAGAGGTAGTCACATAGACAATAGAATTACATATAACACGATTTCAAAACTGGGTATAATAATCAGTAACTAAAACTGAAATTAAGAATAGTTAATTGCTGTTTATAAAAAGCAATTCATGAAGTTTCTGGGAATAAGTGAGGTATTTAGAAAAAATCTGCTATTGTTTTGTACAAGGTTTCTAACGTGTACAAGGGATGGACAATCTAGGGCATTCATTTTTCCTGAAGGATGATCAAATGATTAATTTTTATTTTATTTACAAATACATAATAAATATAAAACTTAGTAAATTCATAACAATAACAATGTTTAGCAAACCATTTATACAAGACTTATAGAAATTATTTTTATAACACAGTATACATATATAACAAAAAAATAATTTTGTTATTAAAATAATCATAATTTAAAAATAAAAATAAATATATATAAAAAAATTACTTATGCCTAAATCGTATTTATTTTTTTTAATTTATCATACAAATATATTTTCATAATATATCCAGACAATTTTTCAGTAATGATAGATAATACAGCGCATTATTTTAAATACCTTGATGGTTTTTTTTAAAAGACATTTCCAAATGTGTTTACTCATTATATACTTAAAATTATTTTATACAAGGTTAAGCTTATACTTTAAGTTTTCTTAAGGTACTAAAATCTAAATCTCCAATCTTATCTAAAATCACGTGTTCACACGATAATACTGTTTACATAGTTTATTATATAATTAAGAACACATACAAGACACAACCAGTATTTCTAGTAAACTAATAAAAAAGTTTTAATTCAAAATTTGTTTCAGATAGTTGAAATTCTTTAAGGATGGAGGACGTTAACTTCGATGATGGAAATTCAACTAGAAATAAAATAAATTTATCAGTAAAGATAACTAATGCTTTTAAATCGTATAATTCGACCACAGTTGTATTAAATGGGTTCAACATGAACGTCGAGGAAGGAACAATGTAATTATTAGTTGCATTTATTTCCCTTTTTTGTTATCTACGAATAAAACTATTTACTATTTTTTATTTTGATGGGAAATCTAATGTTAATCTTATACATAATAGTTATGGTTTATTGGGACCAAGTGGATGTGGAAAAACTACGTTACTCTCTTGTATCGTTGGTCGAACTAGATTAGACGCCGGACACATTCAGTTTTCTGTGAAACAGAAAAAAGAGATAGGTTACATGCCTCAGGTAATTGATTCTAACACGTAATTTTACCAGAATCATAATAATATTATAATGCGAATAAAGCATGTAGATTATGATAAAAGATTACATTGTGTATAGTCTGGTGATGCTTATTACAAGCTCAAGTCACAACTCACTACATACTGTATAGAATTAAAACTAATCAGAATGACGTCATAAGCACGAATTACAACCAAAACTGGTTCTTTTAACCAACTTTAATATAAAGTACTATAATATTAGGAACTTACTATGAGTATCATTATTTTAAGTATAGGTGTAGGTTGTATTAAATAACAGACATAAACAATTTATTGACGTATACAATTCAAGAATATCTTCTTCTACATCAATTTAGCGGTCCATTCAGGTTCATTACTGCCATCAAAATCTCTCTCCATCTGTCTGTCTGTTATAAAAATATATAATATTGAAAATTATCAATATCAAAAATATGTAATATTCAATATATGAAAAGATAAAATTAGATTTTAATTGTATACAAATTTAAACCTTTTTATATAGTATGACTTAAAATTTGATTAGGAAAGTTTTAAAATCGTTTTACCAAGTAAAATATAATTTACAATATTATTATCTTCTGAAATAATGAGAAAAAATTCAAATTTTAATTTTTCTTAAAACTTCAGTAATTTTTAAGCCATAATAGAAGTTTTAGAAAACTCTAATAAAAACCATTTATATTAAATAACAATAAAACTATTCTTATATTTTAATTTAGGATTTAGCGCTTTACAACGAATTTAACATATTAGAAACTTTACACTATTTTGGCTCTTTGTACGAGATGTCATATGAAGAAATTAAAAGTAAAGGAGAGAAACTTATTAGTATAATGGAATTGCCTCCAGCTAAAACTCAATTTGGTTCGATGAGGTAAATATAAAATTTGAAAAAATTATTAACTTTTAATTTCTTATTGATTTTGAAATGAAAAATTATTTATAGCGGTGGACAACAAAGAAGGTTCTCACTATGTACTGCCCTTCTGCACGATCCCATCTTATTAATATTAGATGAGCCCACTGTTGGACTTGATCCCATTATTAGTGCAAGGTAAGATTTAAATTTGGCTTATCTGTATGAATTATAAATTCATTTAAAATATAAAAAAATTATTAAAAGTAATGAAATTAATAAAATAATTTACAAGTGAAAAATGTATAAATATTTTGATATATATATCTATATAATAAGTATTAATATATTATAATATTAATACATATTATAGGTACGAGTAAATGCATGTTCTTTTTTTGTCAATAACCTAATCATAAACTTTAAATTTATTATTTATATTCTACACTTCATTAGTGAATTTGTATTATTTTCAGTATATGGGAATACTTGAAAGATTTATCGAATCGTAGAAAAACGATAATTATTACAACGCATTATATTGAAGAAGCACGACTAGCAAATAAGGTAATTTTATATTGAAATGTTCTTGTAATTTTGTCAAATCAATAGTCAATCAAAAATATCAAAAAATGTTTACAACTTTAATTCAGATAGGTTTAATGAGAAAAGGAATTTTACTGTCTGAAGCTAGCCCATTAGAAATTATGGCATCTTGTAATGCTGATACACTCGAAAGTGCCTTTTTAACACTCAGTCAAATGCAATCGAACGCAGTAAAGACGGTAATAAGGAATTATTAATAGATCATTGATTTCCATCCCATCCAATGTATACTTATGTTTTAAAATTATTCCTTAGGAGGCAATTAAAACAATCTCTACACAGCCAGGCACAACATCGTTAAAAAGCACGTCATTTTTTTCAATCAAACGTTTCAAAGCTCAGCTATTAAAAAATTGGTACTGGAGTATCAGAAATTGGTCGTAAGCACTATAAAAATAATACCTATTATATTATCATAAATATCACGTACACGCATTATAAATATTTTTCAAATGGTCTTCTCAGTTTCCATTTTGTTAAAGTAAATATTTGAGCAATATACTCGAAAAATATCAACATTATATTGCAGTTTATTGTTAATTTATTGCACTATAGCAAAATTATTAAATTCATTTTTTTTAGCTTCTGAGTGAAGAGAAACGTGTTTTTTTTATATAATAATAATAATAATAATAATAATGCCTAATAATAATAATAATAATACAAGGGTGGCTGACCTCAAATAGTTGGGAGGAAGGCGAGGCAGAAGAAGAAGAAGAATAATAATGCCTTTATTACGGAAATAATATTCCAATTATTCATAATATGACAGTTTTTTTTTTTAAATAATAATCTAATTTAAATATACAGGTTTAACAATTCAAGGATTTAATTTCAACTTATACAATAAAAGATTAATTACTAATATGAGAATTTCGGATAAAAAAAAAAATGAAAGTTACAAATAAAAGTGAAAATTCTTAATTTACAAAAAATATAATGACACTGTTGATTCAGTGATTGATGCACTCGTATGTGTATGAAGTAAATCAATAGCCGACTAACACGAGTTAAGTATCAAGGGAGTACATTTTGTGTGTATTAGAACCAGTTAAAAGATAGAAGACAAATTTATTCCTAGAATTAAAAGGATTAATTTTAAAATTTAAACGCTGAATAAGTTCAAAGCAATAAATTTAATTAATAAGTATTATAAATAAAAGTTTTAATTCCAACACTAACTAACACTTACTAACACTAACAAACCTACTATTTAATGACATTATTTTAAAATAATCTCACTCGTGGTATGACAATATTATTAAAAAAAAAAAACATTGTCATATCATGAGCGAGAAATTCTTTAAATACCTCATTTTAGCACAAATATCTTAAAAAATAATTTTAAATAGCCGTTAAATATCGATTATGCAAAATACTATCTGTATTCTAAGGAAACATATTCAAATTTAAAACAAATAAGAGAATAGTATACAACTCTTAAAGCTGATGCATCATTAAAATGTGGACAGATATGTTTTATAAAACCTAATTTCATAAATCATTTTTTTTTTAAATTAACAACATGGTGTTTAATGAAAGCTTGAATCAAAACTAACTCCTAAATCATTATAATATTTTTTTTCGTGACAAACATAAATTATTAGTGCAGTAATTAACATGTCATGAGTTTTATTTTTTAAAGAAAATGAAACAATAGCACATTCATCAATATTCAATATCATATTATTATCATTACACCATACAAATAAATAAATTAAATTTTCTTGACATTGCTTAGCATCATTTAAGTATTTCATTTTTTTTTATATATATTATAATATCAGCTTCTTATACTCGTTGGAATTTCTAATATTTTTAGTTAAATCGTTAATGAAAAGAGAATAATAGTGGTGATAAATCATCCCTATGAGAAATACCAGATTTTACATTTATAGAATCAGATATGTAGCTTATATATTTTAATACTTACATACGATTTGTTAAAAAATAACTTAGCTATAATAAAAGTGGATCATTAATACCGTATGAAATTGGATTTATTGGAAATTAATAGAGTGGTTAATTTTATTTTTGAAGTCTGTTTTCACATCATATTGCTCTATCATTTTGTGTTTATATACATACAAAATTTCAACTTTAATTAGTGAGCTAACCATCACAATCATAATGATTTTGAATAGAAAATGTTGACTAGTAGGTACCTTGAAAAGAGTCATTTCCCAACAGTTTTCTTAACAGTTACCAAAAACTGACAAAAAGTTATAAAAGTACGGTAATATATACAGCATACCGGTTTTTTAATCTTTAGAAAAATAAACTGACCTCTTCACTCAGAATCATTTTTCGAAACCAATGGTACATTGGTTTCAAATTTTAAACACCAATACAACAATACCATTCATTCATCCTTGTATCACCTCCGACCGTAGACTCTCAACGAAAATAGGAGTCTCATGCTTTTTTAATTTTGTAACAATACAATTTTAATCAAGTAAATATAACAAAAATTACTATTACAATTATTATGTATGAACTGCAAAGATAACTGTAATGAATTAAATAATCTTATATCTTAGTTCTTATATTTATAACTTTTATTATTCGTTAAAAATAATCTCAAAACAAAATATTTTTTTTTTTTCAATAAGGATTTAATTTTTATTTATTCAGTGTTTTTAGTTATATGAAACTTAAAAGTTTTTTTAACTAAAAGTTAATTGGAAATTTTTATATCTCCATATATACATATATATATTAACCTAATCACGCTATAAGGTGTAAAGAAATATACTTAACCTTAAATACTTATTTAAATATACTAAACCGATCACATTAATTTTCTCAAATAAAATTATAAATGACAAGCTACTTCATTGATCACTAATACTTAGCCAATTGGGTACCATCCGCTAATTTAGCGATTTGGAGGCGATATGATCATATACCTAACATGCAATGTCAAGATATATTTGATTCAGATGCTAAAATTTTTAATAAACAAATAAAATCCTAACATATTGTAAATGTTTATTTTCAGAATATTAACGTTTATTTATTTTTTGCCGATTATAATCATTATAATGTTTAATTTATCAATTGGGCGAATTCCAAAACCTCTTCACTTAGGAAATCAACAGAGAAAACCCTTCACAATGTCCGTATCAATCGTATGATTTGTGTGACAATCAAATTCCTCTGAGTTGCAAGTACATAAATGAGATGGAAAAACATTTATCATTGGTAATTAATGCATTTTATTTAAATACTAATAACCTCTTCTTCTTCTTCTTCTACTTCGCCTTCCTCCCAACTATTTGGGGTCGGCCACCCTTGTCCTACACCTCCACTTTATTCGGTCAATCACATCTCCTCTGCACACACCGACAGCCCTCATGTCATTCTCCAAAGTCTCCAACCATCTCTTTTTTGGTCTTCCTCTTCCTCTTTTCCCTTCAACGTCCATCTTCATAACCACTCTTACTGCATTCGTTTCCTCTCGCCTCATCACATGCCCAAACCATCTCAGCCTATTTTCTCTCATCTTGTCCACAATTGGCGCTACACCAACACTACCTCTCACGTATTCATTCCTTATTCTATCTTCTCTTGTCACTCCACTCAACCATCTAAGCATTCTCATTTCCGCGACACTCATACTTTGTTCTATTCTCCTGTTAACCGCCCAACACTCTGAACCATACAGCATAGTTGGTCTCACTACACTTTTATAAAATTTACCTTTCAGCCTAATTGGAATTCTCTTATCGCATAACACGCCCGATGCTTCTCTCCATTTCATCCACCCGCACTTAATCCTATGTTTTACATCAATGTCAAAGCCCCCGTCCTTTTGAACATAAGATCGTAAATATTTAAAGCTCTCAACTTCACCTATCACATCACCATCTATTGTCAGTTGTCTCCTCATTCCTTCAACTTCTTGGTCTCTTTGTCCAAAATCATACTCAATGTACTCAGTTTTATTTCTACTAATTCTCAATCCCTTTTATTCGAGGGCTAACCTCCACTCATTTAACCTATTATTGACAACTTCTAGGTTTTCTCCTATCAGAACTATATCATCCGCAAACATTATACACCATGGTATCTCGCCCTGTATCTCCTTTGAAACCTCATCCATTACCACTGAGAACAGGTAGAGGCTTAGAGCTGACCCCTGGTGCACACCTACTCCTATACTGAAACCTTCTGATACTCCACACCGACTCTTGACACTAGTACTCGACCCTTCATACATATCCTGGATCAAATTAACATACATTTTTGGGACATTTTTCCTCATTAATGCCCACCTTAAAACTTCCCTTGGCACCCTGTCATACGCCTTTTCTAAATCTATAAACACCATGCATAGTTTTTTATTCTTTTCTCTGTACTTCTCTACTAATTGCCTAACACAAAATAATGGCTCCATTGTCGATTTTCCTGGCATAAAACCAAACTGGTTTCCTGATATCGAGGTCTCACTTCTTATCCTCTTCTCTATAATCTTTTCCCAGATCTTCATACTATGACTCATGAGCTTTATTCCTCTATAGTTCCCACATTCTTGTATGTCTCCTTTTCCTTTAAATATTGGTACAATAAAACTCTTTCTCCAATCTTCTGGCATTTTTCCCTCTATCAGTATCTTATTAAAAAGATTTTTCAACCACCCAATGCTTACATCTCCTAACATTTTCCACACCTCTACAGGTACTCCATCTGGTCCTACCGCTTTTTTCTTTTTCATCGCCTTCACCGCATCTCTCACTTCCTCCTCGCCCACTAGACCAATCAATCCTTCATTCCATGACATACTCTCTAAAACTTCTTTTGGATATTCCTCGTTCAGTAATTTCTCAAAATATTCTTTCCGTCTTTTTTTCACATCCTCATCATTTGTTAATACTCTCTTATCCTCATTTTTTATACACCAGACATCTTGGAAATCCTTGGATCGCTTTTCTCTCACCTTCGCCAGTCTATAAATTTCTTTTTCTCCTTCCTGTGTTCCTAGCCGCTCATATAACTCATCATACCTATTAAGCTTTGCTTTGCTTACAGCACTTTTCACTATTTTACATACATTTTTATACTCTATCCAATCTTCCCTCTTCCTACTTTTCTGCCATACCTTAAATTGCTTTTTCTTACTCGCTACTACTCTCTGAATCTCCTCATCCCACCACCACGTTTCCTTGTCTTCTGGTAAACTACTTTTGGTTTCACCAACAACCTCTTTTGCTATGTTCTTAACACAAGTGACCATTCTTCTCCAAACCTCATTTATATCTCCCTCAACATTCCACACAGCTTTTTCTTTTAATTTCTTTATAAACTCCTTCTCTTTGTTTCCTATTAATTTCCACCACCTAATTCTGATCTCCTTCCCTGTATTCCTTCTTTTGTTCATCTTTTTTCCACTACACCATACTTCCATTATCATCAACCTATGTTGTGTTATTACACTCTCTCCAGGAATTACTTTACAATCCTTTACTCTTTTTATATTGTCTCTCCTCCACATAAAATAATCAATCTGCGACCTATTTCTTCCACTCTTGTATGTTATATAATGCTCTTCTCTTTTCCTAAAATATGTATTGATTACTGCAAGCTCATACGATTCTGCAAAATCCAAAACTTTTTCTCCAGCCTCATTCCTCTCGCCAAAACCATACCCTCCATGCACTCTTTCATACCCTACCCTCTCACTCCCTACGTGACCATTCATATAACCACCAATCACAGCATCCTCATTTCCTGGTATTCCTTGCATCACCTCATCCATCTCTCGCCAAAACTCTTCCTTTTCACTTTCTTCACATCCTACTTGCGGTGCATACGCACTTATTACGTTTAATACTTTCTCCTCGAATACCAATTTTACCGTAATAATTCTATCACTTTTCCTTCCTACGTCGACTACCTTAATTTTCATTTCATCATCCAATATTACTCCAACGCCGTTCCTAGTACTAGTCCTACCTGAATATATTACCTTATAGCCCTCTCCTATTTCTTTTGCTTTCTCTCCTTTCCATTTAGTTTCCTGTACACAACAAATATTAACTTTCCTTCTCTTCAATACTTCTGCTAATTCTCTACTTCTGCCTGTCAACGTTCCAACATTCCACGTGCCTATTCTCACTTTAAATCTATCCCTCATACCTAGACTCAGATTTAACCCGGGGCGCAATGGTGATGTCCCAACACCGTTGACATTACCCGTGTTGGGTAGACCTGCACACATAACTGGTGGAACAGCTACCACACTGGCTGTCCGGGTGGTATCACACACTTCAACATCCAGGTCTCCTCCTCCTCTAGATATATTTCCTCTCATTAAATACTAATAACCTAAATTGATAATAAATTACTCTTTAATAAATCACTAACACTATGTGTATACTACAATAATTTCAACATTATGCCTACTCTGATATTATTTTTTACAACATTTTTTTTAAAATATTAAATACATTTTATATTGACAGAAACACTATGATGAAATACAAATAGCAAAAGATGATACAATGAGTGGTTCTATTTGGGGTTTTGTAAAATTTGAAAAAAATTTCACCGATACGACCCAATTAAGGTACGAAAATTCAAATGATATGAGTTCAGAAGATCTGAATGAATCTGTGGTTAAAGCATCATTGGACATGTCGAGTAATTTATGGAGTTTTTATTAAATCAAAGAAACATATTTTTTTATAACGACTGAGTTCATCATTTCAGACTTTGTGGTTAGCAAATTAATTCAAGGAAGAATAATTCAAAGTTATAAAGATATCAGTAGTGCTTTTAAAAGATGTAATACAACTACAGTGACAACAGTGGATTTAAGTCCATTAAAGGTTTAACAATTTGTGTACCTAAATATTTAAAATTTAATTAGTACAACAAATCAAATTTATTGTTCTGTATTAATAGTGTTTTGATATAAAAAAAAAATTGATTAAAAATATATATAATTTTAGATGATGAAACCTGTATACGGGACATATGAAGTTAATATAGCTAATTATGGAGCTGCTGCAGTAATATCAATGTATGAGTGTTTATATTTTTTATTTTGTATATTGTTTATAATTAATTTACCACGGGAAAAGATATTTGATGCATTACTGGGTTAACTGGTTGTATACGGAAATATAAATATTATCTATATTCGATACTGATTTTATTTAAATACCTAATTAGTAATTATCAACTTTAATATATAGGCATTCGATATAATTTTTTAATTAGTAAAATATAGAGTAGCTACATAATATATTTCATACTATTTATAGGTATTATATAATTAGACAATTAGTTATTTTAACATAATATAATATAATACAAACTTAATATAATGATATTTTTTATATTGTTCATAGATTTAAAATATTGATTTAGCGACATAAGTATTCGGCTATTGCTATTGCTAATTCATATTAATGGTATTGAGGTATCGAACATAATGAATTGTTGCACCTTTTTTTCTATGCTATATCAGCAATATATTTATTGCATGTATACTCCAAATGGTATAAAATAAAAAGTTATAAAAAATATCTAATACATTTCACAACCACAAATATAGTATATATAACTATGAGTACAAAACAAATTATAACATTTTTGTCATACTTTTTCTAAATCAATGGAATTACTGTGTTCTGTATTTATGGCATAAGCTGCTTAGTATTTGCTTAACTGTTTACTACTTTATGTTTTAGAGTGGAACTGTATCTGACGTTTCTGTTTACAGCATTGTCTATCAACATGGAAAGAAATAGCGGTTTAATTGAAAGGAGTCTTGTGTCAGGTAATTAAATATTAAAACAAATTCAACTAAATATTTTCATTGTTTAATCAGTTGAATTTTTGTTCAAATAGGACTCACTGTTTTTGAAGTAATAATTTCGCAGTTGGTAGTACAAATGATAATGTTAGTGGTTCAAGCAACCACCCTATTTATATTTCAATTTGGCATATTCAAACATTCATTTTTAAGTTCTTGGATTTGGCCATTTTCACTAGCAATCTTACAAGGTCTGTGCGGATCATTTTTTGGTTAGTAAATTGTCATTGACCATATCACCGAAGGGTAATTAAAGAGTGATTGAATTATAAAAACATATAAATAAGGTATGCGTTATTTTTGGTGATTATAAACTGAGCCAAATACACACAGGTAATACACAAAATGGTATATGTAAACTGCGTTCAAGTCTTAATGTACTGCGCCCAGATTAAATTTAAAATATGAATAACTATATTTTAATAAAATTAAATAAAATTAAAAAATTACAACTTTTAATTAATAATTAATTAGTAGTCTAATATATTGATAAATTAAATTAAAAATTAAAAAAATACTTTAAATTTTAAAAAATATAACATTAGAACAAATAATAACATATTGTTGATACATATTCGTCAATTAAAGTTTGCTCTTTATTATATTTATTGATTTAATTTTGTAACTTTTCGTGTTTTTTTGTTTTAGAATTTTGGCATTTAAAGGGTTTATTTATACTATTAATCTTAATATAAGTTTCTATTTAAATTTACTTAAATTTTTCTATAAACATGAAAATATTTGGATTAGTACTAAAAAGCTAGGATTATAAGCTAGGTTCTGTTCACTTAATAATTCATGATTATGGTTTAAATTATGTTCAGTAATTCTGTCGTCATTACCTACCGTCTTTAAAAACGGTACATCGCTATTAAACCTCACCCGAATTTTTTGAGCAGACTACTTTTACGAAGTATAAAATTTGAAATAATTTTCAAACACTTTTTGCGCTGCGACACGAATTGTTTGGTCATCGTGACTTCATTGGTTAAAGTTAATACCAACGGTACTAATCGGTACGTAGATACTAGCAGGCTAATGATGGATACAGTGATAACTAGGGCTCAGATTTATATGCAAATGGATATTCTTCTATAATTCACCTAGAATAATTTTGAATATAGATGTCGACGTTTTGTAACGTGTAGATTATATGGTTATTTTTTTTTTTGCATATTTTTATATATTTAAATGAAAATGCATATTTATTACATATTTTTTTTAAGTTGCATAAATGTTGCATGTTCAACAATTCGTAAATTTTACGTCTGTAAAAATATATACTGTCGATCGTAAGTAATCCATTATAAAGTACGCCGTTATTACAACACACTTTCAGTGTTTAATAGATACAATAATTAAACTAGATAAATCTAATGTTACTTTAAGAGATAGTTTATTGCTCATAGAAAATATTATAATTAAATTCGAATAAGGAGGGCCAGGGATAGATTTCGCTAAATCAAAGCTTAAAAATGTTTTGATAAAAAATCAATAGTATAATCAACGGTGAGGTAACGGAATGTGATGACGACGAGGTAACTGTCAATTGAAGATCTATCTAGTTTTAAATATGCACCAATTGTATCTTGTGACGTGGAAAAAAGTTTTTCCAAGTACAAAAGTATGCTTCGAGATAATCGTAGATGCTTTCAATTTGATAACTTAAAATCGATATTTATTACTTCATGCTGGATATTCGTCTCAAAATAATAATTAAATATAAATAGTATACCTAATACTTTTAAACGCAATTTTATGAAAATAATGTAATTCTGAATTTTATAATAATAATTTCATACATATAATACTTCACCTAATTAATTTATAATATTTTTATACTTACACAATATAAGTGTTTACATTGTGTGTTCTTTTAATAAATTTTAGCAAATTTTTATACATAATATATTTAGATTGTGTAAATTTTTTACTCAAAACCTTTTAGTTTGTTAATTAGAAAAAAAATTTTTTGCATATTTTATAGATTTTTGTTGCATATAAATCCGGGCCCTAATGATAACCTACAGTAGTCGTATTACCGCAATAGTTATTCGTTAACATATTATTTTTACTAGTACCATGGTTTTGGATAAAAATTCAATTTCTGTGATACAATTGAAAAAATACACAACAATAGTGACTTTAATAAGTTAAAAGATTTGTATATTTTACAAAAGGTATACAGTTTAAGCTATACTTTTTCAACATGAATAAAACATTGGGTACTGTTTAAATTACATCTTTTTAGCAAAGATAAAATTTTGGGCACAGTTTTCATTATACCTTTTTACCATAGATAAAAATTCGGACGCAGTATACATATGCCTGTTATTTTTCTTTCAAATTTTCCGTTAAATTATTATTTTATTTTATGTCATTATCGTTATCTCTGTAATAGGTCTTGCAACAAGCATTATTTTTGATGACGAAAAAACAACAACATTCTTTGGAATTTGTTTGGTTATGTCACAAGTATTTTTAAGCGGTAATTGTCTATACATACAATTCTGTGTTCTAATGAAAATTTATATTTAATAATTTATTTTATTTAGGTATCATGTGGCCAATAGAGGGCATGAATCCGTATCTTAAAAAGATTACTATGTTTCTTCCGTTGACTAAGTCTATAGAAGCAATTAGATCATTGAATGGAAGAAATTGGGGAATATCTCATCCAGTAGTATGGCAAGGATTTGCATCAATATTGACTTGGATAGTTGCTGCAATTTTAATTACAATATTAAGTCTCAGATTGAAGCACGGTCTCAGAGCAAAAAAATAAATACTACTTGCTTAGTGTTTTAAAATGCCAACTCTTTTAACTATGTAAACATTTAGGTACAAACATAAATTACATTGTAAGTTTAATTTCCACTAGATTTAAGTCAGAAATATGTAAATGTGTTACGTTTAAAAGTATACATACAGCAGTGACGTGAAAGTATCGTAACTGTTCCGGGATCCCCGAACGAATTACTACAGGACATATATGAGTATTAAATAAAAAAACAATTAAATTAAAATTGAACATTATTAAACTTTTAATACTCAAAAACTCATATATAAATAAATAAACAAATATTTTATATCAAGAAATAAATAAATAAATAAATAAATAAATAAATACTTAGCCAGGAGTATTATTATATTTGTAAAGTACGACATTTGTTCCATCATCCATCAATTCTTTATACAAATAAAAAAATTCTCCTTCTGTTGGCTTATTCATCTATGACTTATGGACCCAATATCTTTTTTTCACTACATTTTCTTCTTTATTGAAAATCAGAGCAATCGTGAATAGTTCATTTTTTGACCACACAGTCATTTTGGCCACGATCTGCAGACTCAATAAATTACAGATGAAACACTGGCCGTTGTAAATAGGAATTACGGCTGGTGAAATCTTGAAACGATCACAGTACTGTCATGTCACTTCCACGTCACTACTGTGTGTAGTTAGACCTTAACTTTGTCATTTGGTCAAATTTTAACTGGCTGATTACTTAAAGGTAATTGCTAAATACTCTAAACTCAATAATGAAAATTTTAATAAATTTTTATCAGAAAACATTAAGAGTTTTGGACCCATTGCAATGATCAGCAAAATATGCATAATAGCGTAACAGCAAAATGCAACTGTTCTAGTAACAATAAATCAGATCAACGAAAATATTTCTACCTTTAATTTTAATGGACATACAAAGGAATTTAGACATGATGTATGCATTCTAATTAAACACTGATCAATTACCTAAAACTTGGAAAACAAATTATGTGAACAATCAGCTAAATTCTCATTGGCAGTTAAAAATCAAATGGCAAACCAAACATTTTACAATTTATGCCTAAACCTGGATGAATAATGAAACCAAATTTATTTGTTCATTTCATACTAAATGTTAAATTACCACGGAAAATTAACAAGGCACCTAGTCAGTGCCAATTTTTTATTTATTTATTTGTGTATAAAATTGTGATTTGCATATTATCATATTATATAAGTCAATAAATATTTTTTATAATATTTTTTCTAGTAATTTAATTAATTATACTTTTAGTTTAATATGTATAACATTTTATTACTGTATTAAATACAACTTATATCGGTTAATATATGGCTATTAAATGTACTTAATTTTGATAATTTTTATTCTATCAAAATTAGTTGATTTTTTATTTTTATTGATTTAAACCATTATGCTAATCAAAAATGTTAACCTATATTATACAACATTTTCAAAAGGACAGAACTAAGAAATCACTGGGTAAATTTTATATTTAGTTAATCTAATATAGCCACTATACTAGTTAAACTATTATTTCACATCGGGCATAATTGTATTATGTTTACAGTGATTATTTATTTTCTATTTATTAAAATCAGCATCATAGAAAAAAGTAAAACGGTAACAAATATTTAAAGTTCTTTAAAAATAAAAATTTACTACCGATATTATCATGATAAAATTAATTTTTATAATTAGCTACATTATTCATTTTTAGTTTTATACAAATCAAAGATATTTCATATTTTTATTATTATATTACTATAAACTTTTCGTTTCTAGAATATTGAAAAATTTAGAGTATAAATGAAATAGATTTTAAGAGTACCAAACATTTGATAGTTTAGTTTCTAAATTTTACCTATATCATATTAATTTATAAAACCTATACATATCAATGCATTATTTTTAAAAATTTGTTTTGATTTTTCCAGTCATTAATAATTGTATTTCTTCGTCTTCATAAATAATTATGAGTTTGGTTGTACAATATTATAAAAGAGTTCAAATTATAACCTACAAAGTTAGTTTACAAAACATCATATATTTTGTGGATTGCCAAAAATTTTAACTATTATCTCATTTTAACTAATTTTGAAACTTAAAGATAATAAAAAGCATAGTATAAACCACAATGAGTAATAACGATTTGTATTTCGAGAAAAATTTAACTACCTTGATCCTATTTATTTCAGTGGCAGTCCTTGACCAATTCCGCCGGTGGGGCGGTGGGAATATTTTTCACATTAAATACAATAAGTATTCAAAAATAGAAGTCATAAAATACTACTATCGCCAAAAATAAAATTAAGATCATTGATTTTTTCTTGCTTTAATCACCACAATTATTTATCATAAAATAGTGTAAAACATAAATATATTATAAAGTTTTTGTTGTAATATAATATAAGCCAAGGGGGGAGGGCGATCTACCCATTCCCCCCCCCCCCCCCGTAGGACCGTCACTGATTTATTTCAACTCTATGAATAAGTAAAATGATAAAATAATTTTAAAATAACTGTTAATAAATAGTTATATTTAAACAAGCAGTTGGTTTTTTTTTTAATTTTGATAGGAGGTAGAAAGAAAAAATATCAATATTAATATAGATATTATCATAGATTAAACAAAACTAAATAGTGCATTTTAAAATTTACTGATCATTTAAAACAATCGGAGTACAAATTGACCTCATAAAAAAATTTCAAATATAAAAAATATTTTAAACCACCGACAATCAAAATTCTTTCCTCACTATTAGTATTTACATCTCATTATTTTTCTTTACATATATTACTCGATATGTCAATTGATATAGATTTTATATTTCATTTAAATGAAAATAAAACAACACATTCACTATAATTATTATGTAAAATAATTTTTGATCCATGTCTATTAAACAGATATTAGTATAAATTGAATTTTAAAATTCTCGTATTAATCAAAATTTGCACAGTTATAATATACTATTTGGTTGGTGATAAGCACCAGGTTTATTATTAATCCATCTACATTAATCTTTTAAACTCTATCACAGATAGTCAGATTTCTTCTTATCTGCAACTATATGGTCAATATGAATATACTATTTATGCTACAGATGTGGTAATTTAATAACATTTTTAAACATTTTCCTTATTCATTAATTATCATTCAATTAATTCATAAGTGAAGTATTCAAATTAACAAAAAATAATATTCACACGACTGAAAACATTAAACTCTTCATTTTCTAATTAACCACTATCATCCGATTGTTGTCGCTAGTTCTCTTCCTATATCTGTTGTCACTTGGCAGTTATCATTTTCAAAGTTATAACTTTTCGATTAGTCTTAGTTTACTATTTAAATATGGACGAATTTGAAATTCAATTAAACCATAAAAATTTGAGAAAATGATAGATTTAGAATTTTTAAGTCACCTAAGTCTATATACCTACATTAAATAACTATTTAATCCATTAAAAGTTATAGTTTATTTATTACAATAAGTACCCAAAATTTATTTCAGTGTCAGTAATTGCATTTATATATACTTCTTTATGATCTACATGTATACCAATCAGGCGCGGATCCAAGGGGGTGGGGGCGAAGAAAGCGTACGCCCCCCCCCCAAAATCCCTAAAATAGGCTTAAAATATATTGGGTTTTCGATTATTTTCGTGGTTCAATACAACTACTAACTAGAGTAATATACAATTACGAAAAATAAAATAATAGTATTTTATATTTATTGTGTATTGACTAGTGTGTTGGTATGTTATAGACATGGTTAGTAAATTTTTTATTTAAAAATAATTGCTTGAGAATGATTTTTAAATCAATTTTTTATTTTATATATTCCTGAAGGCTATGGGCCAACATAATTTTTATTGCTTTTACGTATTATGTTACAATTCAGGTAGGTTAGTCGTAAATAAACAATTTATTTTGCGCTCCCTCCGTAAAAAATTTCTGAATCCGCCCCTGATACCTATATTATATATATAGTTAAAGAAAATAAATCAAAACAATCTTTATCTTTTTGTTCTGTCATTTATCTTTATCTACATAAAATTTAAGTTATCTGTACTTAACACTCCTCGTGGACCAGATAAAAAAAAATTAAACAAATAGGAAAAAGATATGAAAAATACAAAAATTCTCAAAAAAAAAGGTTTTCTTATGAACGATCAAATTAGATGACACTGGTCTGGAGATTGGTTTATTTACAGTTTTTAAAATTACATGGCTTGAATTTTTTGTATACCATCTGATTTTTTCTAATCTGTAAAATTATCACTCTATCTATTTTATTTATTTTTATTGTTTAATTCTGCTGTATTATAAATATTTTATGCAAATAAGTATACTAATTTAATTTAAATTGATTTTTAGCAGTATAACTATTATACTATATACATCAACTCTCTATTTTCAAACCCGACTTTACTTAAACAAATAAAAAAAATCACAAAAAAATGTTTAATGGTAGAATGTAATAATTTCATTTTTTATTTTTATAAATAATAAAAACAAAAAATTGTTTTGATAATATCTCTTAGTTACCTATTGTACACAATAATTATCTTAGAATTTATAGAAAATTTGATAGAAAAATATCCAAGAATAATTTTTACAATATACTGATGTAAAACTAAGACAATTTAGACTTTTAATCCAATATTATTAATTCTATGACAGATTTCATATTTTACGGACAATTATTTAAATGGTTATCATAACAATATTGTTTGGTTTATTCGATTTGATGCCAATGTCAGTTGGTTTATGTGCAACCGATGACACAGGATTAAACATGTGTCATGATGGTGGCTGCAATTACATTGAGGCTATTAACACTAGCCAATATTGTGATTGCGCTTTTTCTGAGGATACTATGCATGGAAAATACTGTGGTGTTTATAATAATGTATGTCATGAAGATTTACCATGTGGATTCAATGGGACGTGTCAGTCTGGTATTGGACATAAAATTTGTACATGTCCTAATAACAAATTTGGTGTTCATTGCCAAATAGAAATAAGTCCAGGTAAGTCCAATAATTTATATTTGAAAATTAAAATTATCATATACAAATTAGTAAATATCTTAAAATAATAAATAACTTATCCAATGATTAGCTACAGACTTTTTTCAAAATCAAATTCAGTAAACAATACATAAACTGATTTTAACCAACTCCAAAAACAAAATTAAAATGTTTAGTTCCTAGAATTAAATTATTATTATACAGAATGTTTTATTTCAGAACACAAAAATTAATGGTTAACAATAAATTACTGTAATTCATGTACTTATAACTTTTAATGATTTACACGAGTTGATTTTTTACGTACACAAAATTGTATATTTAATTTATTACATACATTATTTTCAAATCCCTTAGACTTTTACAGCTACTATTGTATATACCATTTTTTTTTCGTTATAGAATCCTAATTTAATCTACATATTATCTTTCAGTTTTCTAAATTTTCTGATAATCTAATTGTTCACAAAAGATAAAATTGGTACAAAATAATTAATGACAACAAGAATTTGTAGGTCTCGGAAAATAACATTATTAATATAATAATACCTACCTATATTTAAACTCTTACATGATGATTTCAGTTATCCGAAATTGCATAATGTATATCTGTTTTATCTGTCATGTGTTATATAAAAACTTAACTTTTTTATTAAAAATGTATTATCTATGCACACGATTGAGTTCTATCAATAGTAATGATTACAAATTAAAACACAACATAAAAATAATATATTATTTATAAGTAAACAAATAGTACTCAATAAAGAAAAGAAAAAAGTATAATTATTATTGTTAATTTAATAAAGTATAGAATAATTGTTCCATTTTTATTGATATTTTTCAATAAAACTATTTCTTACATTAAAATCCACAAATAAATTATTGTAATAATAAATTGTATTTTAAATTTCAATAAGAAAACCCATTTTATTGTATCATAAATAATTTTTAATATTTGTCAAGCTGTAATACCTGTTGAATTAAAGCAATACATATAGAAAAAAAACTATAATTAACCATGATTATTACATACTTTTTTTTAAAATAGAATTATCATTTAAAATCATATTATATTATTTATCAAATATTAGATTTACCTTATAGCAATATAACTGTTGTATGTTGATACAGAATACTATGTTAATACATGTTGATAGTGACATGACGTTTAGGAAAATCATAAAATTGTACATATATTATTTTTACTTTAATCATACGTATACGGAGGTAAGATGATATTTTATAAAATGACCACGTTGCGTGCAATGTAACGATGTTTTCAACTTTATATCACATTTAGTGTTTGAAAATTGCATGAAATATAAGATTGTGAAATATTTCATGAAATATTTCAGTATTTTAAAAAATTTGTTTATCTTTTATATAAGTAAAATTTATATTTATATATATATATTATATATATATATATATATATATATATATATATATATATATTGCATATTTTTTTTGGTAAAATAAATTAATAAGACCCATTAATGATTGTTTTCCTTGTTACTACACATTTATAGTATTTACAATTTTTAAAGGAACAAAAAAATTGTATAGGATATAGTTTAGTTAATATATTTAGGATAATTTATAGTCTACCTAGAATTAATATGTTAAATAACTATATAATATAACCAGTATAATGATTTATAAAAAAATTAACTTAATTTATATAATAAAACATTATTTTATAAATTTATCATATTCATAAGTTCATCTATTTCAGCACTATCTATATCAATATGTGAACTTTGATCTTCTTCATTTTTCAAGTTTACAGTTACTTTTAAAAATAAGATCAATGTTTCACGTTTTTTGTGAAATATTTCACCGTGTATTGAAATATTTCAAAATGAAATATTGCAAATGAAATATTTCCTACTTCAAACACTAATCACATTGTTCCGACGAGACGCATAATGTCCTGTTTTTTCAAGTTCGTCCCTTATTAATCTTTCTTTTTTTCTTACTGTTATTTTATAATTTATTATTCAATAAAATCACTAATTTACAATAGTAATCTTGGGTATCTATTTGTTTTGACTATGAGTATTTTAGCTGATACATGGTATTATTAAAAAATTATTTTCTGTTTAAAATATTTCATTTTCAAAAACTTATATACGTTTATTTTGTGGTTTTAATTGGAAAAAAAGTGATTGAAAAAGGTGCCATACTTTTCCCATATTTTTTTTAGTTCAAATATGGTCACTTTAATGTATTTAAAATCGACTATAAGACATGATACAATTTATAATTTCCACTGAAGTCAATTTCTACCAATAATCACGAAAGTTATTTTAATTACCATTTAACAACTATCTAATACTAATACAACTTCAAAATGTCAACATTACAACATACTATTTCAACATTTTTTTTATGTTACCTAGTTAAGATAGAATACTGTTACTCTGTAAATAAAAAAACAGGCAATTACCGTTATTGAATAATATGATTTATCATTTCTATATCATTAAGCTGTAAAAATAATTTTCCTGTTTGTTTTCTAAAAAAAAAAAAAACCATTTATTTATTAATTCTGCCTCGTAATATACTTTACGTGATCGTATACACAATAAAAATGTTTTTATTTTTTTGTGAGAAAAATTTAATTTTAATTTTTAAATATTATAATATATTACTATAGTATCCAAATATTTTTATCAATGTTCATTAACATATTAACATTATTTATTTTTTAAGATTTTCCGTTCGAAGCAATGAAAAGACCTTCAATATACTATCGAATAAAATCCAAACAGGGACAAGTATTATATCTATTGATCGTTTCTGAAACATTTGGAAATGACACTTATAATGTGTATTTAAATGGAGTAATCACAAGTTTTCGCTTTAACTTGGATAACTTCAAAAAATAGAATGAAAGTATCGGATGCTGTTAAATTTTGTTCAAATAAACTGGATTCAGAAGTATTTAAAACAAATAATTGCAACGGCCCCGATAGTGATGATTGTCAAAATATGTGCAATTTTATCCCAAGGACATATGGTAATAAAACTAAATTCACACAAAATATCATGAACCTATTCATAATCTTTATCAATACAATTTTAAGGTGATGATAATGAAGTAGATGTTGCACTGATTGGCCCTTATTTTCTTTCAAAATCTGAGGCTGGAAGAGTGGAGCTGTTTTACGACGTTGTACATAACGGAGGGAAAACAAAACCCATGGGTAGTAAATATCCACTATCGATACGAATTGTATCTCAATACCATTATACGTTGTTTCACGAATTGTCATTCGTTCAATTTGTAGTTGAAGATGAACTATACAAATGTCTACCGTTTATTGAACATTCGAGTTCTTAGTAAGTTGTCGTATAAACCTTTATTTAACACATATTATGGTAACTTTTGGGAACATTTAATTTGTTTTGAATCATTGAAAATCTACTGAATAAAATATAATATTTGAAAAAAAATAATTATAGTATGTTAATTTTATAAAATAAGCATTTTATGCATGGGATTTCCGTAAAAATCTAAACCTAAATATTTGATTAGATATTATATCAGTTAAATTAAATACAAATTAAAATAACATTTTTTAAAAAATCAGTAAATATGGGAGCGATTTTTATTTTAATGTAATGAGAAGTTCATTAATTTTAAACGTGACCTTTACTAGTGGACCTTCGAAGACTTTTTCTTTGGATAATATTTTTTCGTTCTAGACAACTTTTTACAATATCGAAAGGTTAATATAAGAAATTCTCTTAAATTAAAATTAAAATTAAATTATTTTGTGGTTAATACTCTTAAAATAATAACATAGAACTAATTAAATATATGAATAATTAACTATTAAATTTTTCTATTAATATCAATGTAAATATTTATTAGATTTTAATAAATTAATTTGACATGGATGTAAAACATAGGATTAAGTGCGGGTGGATGAAATGGAGAGAAGCATCGGGCGTGTTATGCGATAAAAGAATTCCAATAAGGCTGAAAGGTAAATTTTATAAAAGTGTAGTGAGACCAACTATGCTGTATGGTTCAGAGTGTTGGGCGGTTAACAGGAGAATAGAACAAAGTATGAGTGTCGCGGAAATGAGAATGCTTAGATGGTTGAGTGGAGTGACAAGATAAGATAGAATAAGGAATGAATACGTGAGAGGTAGTGTTGGTGTAGCGCCAATTGTGGACAAGATGAGAGAAAATAGGCTGAGATGGTTTGGGCATGTGATGAGGCGAGAGGAAACGAATGCAGTAAGAGTAGTTATGAAGATGGACGTTGAAGGGAAAGGTATTGAGGCAGGTTTTAGAAAGTCATATTTTAGAATGCCGAGTTTTAGAATACTAAGTTTTAGAAACACTATGTTTTAGAAAATAAAACTTTTAGAATACCAAGTTTTAGAAACACTTCTTCTTCTTCTTCTTCTTCTACTTCGCCTTCCTCCCAACTATTTGGGGTCGGCCACCCTTGTCCTACACCTCCACTTTACTCGGTCGATCACATCTCCTCTGCACACACCGACAGCCCTCATGTCATTCTCTAAAGTCTCCAACCATCTTTTTTTTGGTCTTCCTCTTCCTCTTTTCACTTTAACGTCCATCTTCATAACCACTCTTACTGCATTCGTTTCCTCTCGCCTCATCACATGCCCAAACCATCTCAGCCTATTTTCTCTCATCTTGTCCACAATTGGCGCTACACCAACACTACCTCTCACGTATTCATTCCTTATTCTATCTTCTCTTGTCACTCCACTCAACCATCTATGCATTCTCATTTCTGCGACACTCATACTTTGTTCTATTCTCCTGTTAACCGCCCAACACTCTGAACCATACAGCATAGTTGGTCTCACTACACTTTTATAAAATTTACCTTTCAGCCTAATTGGAATTCTCTTATCGCATAACACGCCCGATGCTTCTCTCCATTTCATCCACCCGCACTTAATCCTATGTTTTACATCAATGTCAAAGCCCCCGTCCTTTTTAACATAAGATCGTAAATATTTAAAGCTCTCAACTTCACCTATCACATCACCATCTATTGTCAGTTGTCTCCTCATTCCTTCAACTTCTTGGTCTCTTTGTCCAAAATCATACTCAATGTACTCAGTTTTATTTCTACTAATTCTCAATCCCTTTTATTCGAGGGCTAACCTCCACTCATTTAACCTATTATTGACAACTTCTAGGTTTTCTCCTATCAGAACTATATCATCCGCAAACATCATACACCATGGTATCTCGCCCTGTATCTCCTTTGAAACCTCATCCATTACCACTGAGAACAGGTAGAGGCTTAGAGCTGACCCCTGGTGCACACCTACTCCTATACTGAAACCTTCTGATACTCCACACCGACTCTTGACACTAGTACTCGACCCTTCATACATATCCTGGATCAAATTAACATACATTTTTGGGACATTTTTCCTCATTAATGCCCACCTTAAAACTTCCCTTGGCACCCTGTCATACGCCTTTTCTAAATCTATAAACACCATGCATAGTTTTTTATTCTTTTCTCTGTACTTCTCTACTAATTGCCTAACACAAAATAATGGCTCCATTGTCGATTTTCCTGGCATAAAACCAAACTGGTTTCCTGATATCGAGGTCTCACTTCTTATCCTCTTCTCTATAATCTTTTCCCAGATCTTCATACTATGACTCATGAGCTTTATTCCTCTATAGTTCCCACATTCTTGTATGTCTCCTTTTCCTTTAAATATTGGTACAATAAAACTCTTTCTCCAATCTTCTGGCATTTTTCCCTCTATCAGTATTTTATTAAAAAGATTTTTCAACCACCCAATGCTTACATCTCCTAACATTTTCCACACCTCTACAGGTACTCCATCTGGTCCTACCGCTTTTTTCTTTTTCATCGCCTTCACCGCATCTCTCACTTCCTCCTCGCCCACTAGACCAATCAATCCTTCATTCCATGACATACTCTCTAAAACTTCTTTTGGATATTCCTCGTTCAGTAATTTCTCAAAATATTCTTTCCATCTTTTTTTCACATCCTCATCATTTGTTAATACTCTCTTATCCTCATTTTTTATACACCAGACATCTTGGAAATCCTTGGATCGCTTTTCTCTCATCTTCGCCAGTCTATAAATTTCTTTTTCTCCTTCCTGTGTTCCTAGCCGCTCATATAACTCATCATACCTATTAAGCTTTGCTTTGCTCACAGCACTTTTCACTATTTTACATACATTTTTATACTCTATCCAATCTTCCCTCTTCCTACTTTTCTGCCATACCTTAAATTGCTTTTTCTTACTCGCTACTACTCTCTGAATCTCCTCATCCCACCACCACGTTTCCTTGTCTTCTGGTAAACTACTTTTGGTTTCACCAACAACCTCTTTTAAGTTTTAGAAACACTGTTTTAGAATTAATAAATTCATCTAAATTAGAATTAGAATCATCGACTATTTATTTACATATTTTACATATTTAATTATTTTTACTGTTTATCCGTACTTATATAAAATATTTTCTAATAATTCTTTCATAAAAAAAAATAAATATAATAATTGTTAATACTTAAGATTATTTGCAATAGCTCTCATAAATTCATCTAAATTATAATTAGAATCATTAGCTATTCGTTTACATATTTGTAATAAGTTATTATTCCGCATTTGATTGTACTTTTTTCTTTTGAATACTTGATTTGAAATCAACGATTCGATTGTTGTTTCAGTTTCATGTTGTTCTTTTTGAATTTTGGAGATAAATGAATGTATACCAGGGTGTGTTGATAATAAACGATGTATTTTGTTGTGCCAACCTTCTGCTGAATTGGATGTTCTTGGCATTTCATTAACAGTTCGACTGTGTACTGACCACATTTCAATTGGAAAACATGGTTCGTAACGCGTTGTTTCTTTTTTTCTAAACCTCATTCTAATTTTCTTCAAAATATGTTCTAGATCAATTTCATCGTCCTCAAATTCAGATTTCAAAATACCTCACGCTTCCTTCACATTCTCCGGGGGCAAAAATGCTAAACTTGCAATTTTACGGGCTCGAAAATTGAACTCTAGCACATTTTTATACTTTGTAACCAAACCTAACGCTTGGATCTTACGATATATCGACTGTTGTAAATGAAAAAACATGCCGAATGGATTGCAAACGGAAATACGTTATTGATTGCATTAATCGCTGCCTGTTCGAAATCGGTTATTATTTCCAAATTATTATTTTCTTTAAAAAAGATTCCATTTTCTTCAGCAAATTTATATAAATTAGAAAATAAACATATTATATAAATCTTCATCTTTGCCAGTCATTAATGCAAATACTAATGGAAATACCATTTCGTTTCCATCCCGTGAAATTGAACCGTGCACAACATAAAATTGTTTAAAAAGCTTAGGACACGATTTAAAAGTTCCGTCTAAAATCAATTCTTTAAATAATTACAATTTTCAATTGTTGTGAAAATCATGATGTAATCATCATTTCGTTTGACAGTTTTAATTAAAAATTTCTTTCCACTCAATGTATCAACAGATAAATCATTAAGATCAGAAATGTGGTTTGGCTCATTCATATTTGTTTTTCTTTGTCTTTTAACAATTGATTTAGCTGAGCATTTTGAAATTTGAGAAGCTATAATATTTTCCACTTGTGAAATTGAATCTTGATATATAGAACTTGGTGTATCATTAGTCTCAGCGGCCTTTCTTTTATGACATTTTTAATTTTTTTACATTCAATTATCTGCGAAATTGAGCCATGACAGTGATCGGAAATACTAAATGACCTTTATCATCGGACATGTGTGTGTTGGCAATCATAGTAGTTTGGAACTTAGCTGCACAGTCGTGACATCTCCAATAATAAAATATTTTGCCATCAATTTTACGATTATAAATTTTATTGAAAACGTTTAAAAACCCGTTTACCTCTAACATATCATGTTTTTGATGAGTCAATGTAATATTAGAAATTGTATTTTGCATTTCGGCCAACAATTTATAAAATTTTATGTAACTCTACGTAGGTATTTGGTACACAATGTACGGCATTAGACTAAGACTGCTTTTTGATATTTTTCGTATTTGACTATATATAAAATAATCATATATAATATCAATATAGAACCATAATTCTACGATAATATCTTACGATAATAGTGGGCAATATCAATAAAATAGAAACTTGATAATGATTATCGAGTAACAAAGCATTATATTTATAAATATTATGTATTTTGACATTTCCCATCTCTCGATCAAACATAAACTAATTACAGATTTGGAAAAGTATCATAATTTTTCACACTCTGTATCGTAAATTATATTACAAAAAAAGACAGTATTTTATTTAAAAACTCTGTATTTATTTCTTTTATTTTCTAAAACACTATTAATATTTTTCTAAAACACAGATTTTCTAAAAGTTTTATATTCTAAAATATAGATTTCCTAAATCTTGTCATTCTAAAACTCAGCTTTCTAAAACTTGATTTTCGAAAACATGCACCCAAATCGAAGGGAAATGAGGAAGAGCAAGACCAAAAAAGGGATGGTTGGAGACTTTGGAGAATGACATGAGGGCTGTCGGTGTGTGCAGAGGAGATGTGATTGACCGAGTAAAGTTGAGGTGTAGGACAAGGGTGGCCGACCCCAAATAGTTGGGAGGAAGGCGGAGCAATAGAAGAAGAAGATTTTAATAAATTACTTGTACCTATTTTAATAATAAATTCTATAAAAAATATTATATTTATAGGTAAGTTTTCAAACATTAACTGCTATCAAATTGTATCAGAAATTACCCTAAATGAAAAAATTTACTATTATTAGATATTTCAATTTTCGTAACCATGTATTTTTTTGTGAAATTGTAGTAATTTCATGATAGATGAGGACAGAAATATAGAACAAATAAAAAGAAATAGTGAAAAATGGTTGGTTAAAATCGATGTAAAACGAGAAAATAAATGTACTAAACCCAATTATAATATCGAAGAAGAGTCGGAATGGAAAATATTTAACTATAACAAATCTGTCCAAAGCTATGCAAGTAATTAATCAAATCTATCAAAGTAGAATGATACTCATTGAAACTTGAACAGGGGTAGCAAACTTAAACTGATTACTACTACCTACTGAAAAGTTATCTTCTATATAATATTTATATAATATGACAGTGCAACCCCTCGCCTCATCATTAGTGTTTACATTCAATAAGCTTACATTAAATGTTATCTAAATGATTATTTTGATAATGATCTTATTTTAAACATAACAATATTTAGATAATGTCTTATATAAGATTACTGAATAATAAATGTTTCCAATAAAATATTTTTTTTTTTTTTTGTTTTGTTATCCTAAATGTTTTTATCTAATTTTAAACACAAAATGTTTAGGTACACTTCGAAAAATAAAGTAAACACAAATTATAATCCCCATTAAAATATCTACTTGAATAATACTACTTTCAACTAGTGTAATAGTTATCATATAGATCATCTCAAAATAGAGACGTAAGAGGCAGCTGCTACCCCTGAACCCATTCAGTACAATAGAATAGGTCACTATTAAGGCATAATATATTATCAACTGATTATTTTATTATCAAGATGACAAAGGATTTTTAAAAGTGAACCAAGAGAATCCTGAATATTTAAAATTTAAATTACCAAAAGGTTTTTATATAATGTACTACCAAATAGTCATAAAAGACTTAAACACGGGCTCGAAGTTATCGAACTCTTATTTAGTTAGTATTTGCAGATATACTTTAAAACTATTTTTAAATATTTATATACAAAAAACATTAAAGTGTAAATAGCGTTACGTAGAAGTCGAATTACTTGGACTGGTAGCAAAAATCAATGGACCTAAGACAATAGATTTAAAAGATAATTTTCTAACATTGGTGGCATCAGAATCATATAATCCGAATGAAAATGAAGATGACAGTAAAAAAAATTTGTTGTTTACCTGGGAATGTGATATTGAGTCTGATGATGTTTGTAAAAATTTTACAACCAAAGGTAACTTTAACATGCTTATTAATATTTTATTATATTATAAATAAATAATCAATAAATCAAATAACATAAATCTTAGAAAATTTAATTATATTAATAATGATGACTGCTAAAATCTAAACTATTTTACGATACATTTCTTCTTCTAACCAAAATTAAGCTAAACATAGAACATATTGGTCTAATAAATTTTATTGGTTTTTAGTGTTGTAACTAAACATAGAAAATATTGGTCTAATAAATTACAACACTAAAAACCAATAAAATATTTTCAGAGTTGGTAATATATGCGTTTAAAACGTTTTATATACTTATAAAATCCACGTATAAAACGTATAATATATTTTGTTTTTGAAATTCACTCTCAAAAAATTAGGTAAAATTATTAGGTAGTTAAAAATTATATATATTAAATAAGTTACAAAAAATATCTTTTTGTTCAGAATTTTCTTCTCTCATTTTTTCTTATCTATCTAAATATAAAATAATAAAAAAATGGCTATAGGTACAGAATATAATACATATATTATTATATTGATATGAAATACAATTTAAATATTGCCAAAAATACTTAAAATTTTATAAATACTATAATATAAATACGTTCACAACAAGATATTAATAATTATTAATAATGAATTAATAGTTCTACACTTGTCTATTTATAATTTCTATTTCTTTTTTTATTGTTATTGTAAATGTGTTTTTCGTTAAAAGTAATTTTATTTTTATACGGTCTAAAACGTATATAATTATGTGATATACACAGTGGTGAACGCAGGGGGGTGTTTTGGGTGTTTAAACCCTCCCCGAAATGATATAAAAATATTTTAGAAAACAAACACAACATTTCCGACATTCAAAATTCGACGTTCACATTCTGAATTATCTTTTTATAAACTTACAATTTAATAAGATAATTGAATGATTCCGCCGAATTTCCGGATTTCGCCAAAACTATTTTTCATGGAATAATGTCCTTTATCGTATGTAGAATGCTTTTCTATGGTTTTTAGTTCTAAAATAAGTCACTAGAAGCCACGAAAATCGCTTATATATACAGAAATGACAGAATTTTCCGCTGCACATGAATTGCGTCCCGAAATCCCTTTTCCACATGAATTGCGTCCCAAAGATATTTAACGACTACACGAATTGCGTCCCTACTATATTTAACAACTATCCGAATTGTGTCCCAACGTAAAAAACATTATTTTCCTTCCCATTTCATACAGACTTAGGACTGTCGATAGCAAATTACGACTATCGGTAGGTTAAAAATATTGTTTTTTTATCATTGCTATGCAATTAGATGTAAGTAAAATGAAATTTGTAGGTTAATAATATAATAATAATATAATAGTTAAAAAAAAATATAAATATATAAAAAAGTTATAACTATAAAATTAAAAATTGGTAAAAACTTGAATGATACTTTCTTAATATAATCAAGACGGGTTAATTAGCCACTTTCATATTTTGCCAAATTTTGTCTTAAATAATTTTCTTTTTCACATATCATCCGTCTGTTTTTAATTACATGAATACTTCGTTGTTTAATATAAGTTTCTTTTTGTACATTTTTTAAAACATCTATAAATTGGAATATATTCGGGTGTGCTGAGTAAAACATACTGTTAAACTTGGAGTGGAAGGCTTCACAACTATTCGTAGTTCGAATTATAGAACATGAATACATTGCCCATACAGAAGGCGGGAAGTCACAATCAGGCTTTATGTATGTATTTAATATATAATCGGAAAATTGCTGTACTTTTTCATTTTCGGGTAAAATGGATACAATATCGTCAGTAAAACAATCTTCCACTTCATCTGGTTTTAAAAATGGGAGACCAAAAATATATTTTAAAAAAATTATATCTGAATTTTTTTTGTATTCTTGACTTAAACCAACCGTTTAAATTTTCCTCCACCAACTTTGACCTAAATGAAACCCGCATCCTTTCATTTGAACTGATGGCCACACGATTAACAAAGATGAGTGGATTGCTTTTTCAAAATCGGCAAATATTATTTTAGGTGAAAATTTGATATTATTTTTTAGAAATTCAGATTTGAGATATGAAAATGCTTTTATATAAGTATCTATATTTTTATTAGGAAGTAAAAAAAAATACTAGTGGTATATAATTATTATTTTTCAATCCATGGACTGTAAAAAATTGTGTAAACAGTTTTGGGCAACTTTTAGAAGTTCCATCCACAAATATAGTATCAACGTCACTTAAAAAATTTTAATTAGTAATTGTTGAAAAAATGATTATATTATTTTCGTTGTCATTCACTAATAAAAAATGTTCATTTCTGTTAGTCTGTATATTTTTATTCAATAAAACATTGTGTAAATCAGGTAAGTTGTCTGGAAGTTTTGGAATTGTCAAAGACCGAGCGTGGTGTATATTATTACAAATTAAGGTTAAATCATAAGTTGTCAATGTTGGAATGTCTTTTGATAAAGCTCCATGAATAAGTTTTGATGGTTTATCGTAAAGTTCTTCTACAGCCTTTCTCTTTAAATTATTACTCAACTGTTGTCTATTAAATACTTCAACAGAATCTTTAATATAATTATGATCATTTGCACGTTCGATAATCTCATTTTCATTATTTAATTTAATGTAAGTATGACTTACACGTCTTTTTACAGCAGCTCCAACGACGAACATAATTTTTTAATGTTTTATGATACCGAAATTTGTATCCATCAATATTAAATAATGTTTTATTTTATTTCGCTTAAAATCACCGAAGTCATTTTATAGTGTTTTTGAGTTTAAGTTTTATTTAACAGAGAATAAAGGTTACACAAACGTTTCCATCAACAACACGATCAAAATCGAACTAAAATTATTATATAGGCTTTATAGTACGTTTATCGTTCATGCAACGTTTAAACAAAACCGGACGCAATTCATGCAGTAGATTAGATAATGCCGGACGCAATTCGTGTACCCGCTTATCAAATTTTTTATTTCGGGATGCAATTCGTGTGTAGCCGAATTTTCGATAGTAAAAGAGCCTATGTGACATAAAATATTGTAATATATTATAAACATATTGATAAATATTACATATGGACATATGGTGACCAGACGTATTCTTTTTCGTAGGAAATTACTCTTTTTTGGTGCGTGTCCTAGTGTCCTTGACAATAGTATTAAGTACATGAAATTGTACTCTTTTTTTTAAAATATTATTGACTAAATATATGTTTATGCTTTTTTATAATTTGAATTATACAAAATGTATAAAGTTTGTATATTTTATAATTACGAGTATAAAGTAAAGCTATGTATTTATTTTTTTAAATTTTAAACTTGGTATTTTTACCGTTAAGAAATAATTTATCCTTTAGTTTGTTTACTTTAAATTACTTAAATTTCAAATATTTTCATTATAAGGACACACACTAAATAAGTTGACAATATAATTTTCAAATAATTGGTCTTTATAGTTGATAATAATAATAAAAAAATGAAGTATTCAGTATTTAAAAAAATAATAATTTTTGTAGAAGGAGATGACCTATATACTATGGAGGGCTATGCCTATGACATGGGTAAAATGGGTTGAATAGTATACGCATTGGGCAAATTATAAGGAGGAGCCTAAGTTTTAAAATGTACTTTTTTTTAAATTTTTATAACTGGTCACCTATGACCTGGTTATACCTATGTCGTATAGACGTGGCGTCTTTTTTGTTGTTGTTATTATTCGTATTATCATTATAACGTATTAAATTCAAAAATATATACGTGGTTACTGATACTTATCTGAATAAATTTTCCCTAAATTTCAAATTGCAAAGTACGTGTGGTACACTATATATCCTATAAGTATCTAAAATAAAGAGTAATACAGTATGAATAGTGTAATATTTATGAACATTCTAGTTTTTCAAACCCCTCCCCCCCAAAAAAATATTTTCCTGCGTTCGCCCCTAGATATTTACTATACATTTTATACGTACGTATAACACGTGTTTTATACTATACCGTATTATACGTTTCAACCCTGGAAATGATTGTATTCAAATTTTTCCGATAAACTATAATCTTGGCATGATAAATTAATCATCTTAACTAAATATAAAAGCCAAGAATACGATGGATTTCATATTAAACGATGCACTGTCCCGTGGATCGCATCACATATTTTAATCATAATCCTTCCTCAGAAGTACTTGAATTTAGTCTGAGACAAAGCGTCCAGTGCTGTTTTTGGTGAGAAAAACTTTACAGTTTGATGCTATGGAGAGGCTACTAAAATGAGTTACAATGCCATTATGTTACTATTAAATTCTTTTTGTACTTATATTTTATGAAAGTATATATTATGTTTCATATAATATATAATATAATAATAATAATAATAATAATAATAATAATAATAATATAATAATATATCATATTATATATATATATATATATATATTCATATAATATATACTTTATGAAAGTATATATTATGTTGTATTTTTACGTTAAACCAACACCATTATTACATCACGTACTTTATTGTAATAATTGTAGAATCAAATATGACATTGGACAAATATTTAAATAAAGCGGATCTGTACACATTTAAATTAACACTAAGTGTTGACAATTATTATTCTACAACTGTTGGAGTTCCTAAAGATGGAATAGCGTATGTTGATGTCCAGACGGTTCTTTCGACGATAACATCAACAACTCAAATATCTACTCAAACATCAACATTAACACCACCACAAACTTCATTAAAACTAACGCAAACATCACCAACTATAACACAAGCAACAAATTCTACAGAATCAAACATGAAAAAAAAAATAAGTATCAAGTAATAATATGATTATAATCGGCGGAGTACAATTGCGCGCGTTTTACCTTTTAGATATACGCATAGGCACAAATAGTGTTTGAAATTTGGAGGGGCTGAAGCCGTAGCTCAGTTCAGGATACTGAATACCCTTATGATGCTTTTAAATTATTACAAAACCACTAAAAAAATTTACCTTGCTGCAGCAACATGAATTACAAATAAACATAAACATATATAGGTACATAAATATATATATATATATTATATACCTACCATCTAAATTAAAATTCACATAATCATTTAATATTATATTAACACATTGGTATTTTTTTGACATCAATTTTTTTTATTATTCTTATACTAAGCCTCATTACAATAATTTAATTCTCCTTTCGGTTTTACTAAAAGTATTTAGTTTTTTATCAGACATCAGTGCTGCACATTTCCCACCAACTATTCTTCAGATTAGCGTGATCACGTGGTTCTCGACGCATCAATCGAAATTCGATTATCATTTTTCAAATCATTCATTACGCGCGAAAAGTGATATTTCTTTCGAAATTACATTGTAATTTATAATGTGTATCATATAGTAAAATCATTTGTTTTTGGGGGGGGCTATAGCAATTCTTAGGGGGGCTAAGCCCTCTATCCCCCCTTATTTGCGCCTATGGGTATACGATTGCACGCAGTGCCAGAATAACAAAAGACAAAATTTTAATTACTTAAAGGCGTACGATTGTGCGTGAAATTGGGTGTGACGTTGCCAAATGTATTACGTAAATAATAAAAAATACAAAAAGTTGAATTAAATAAAATTTAATTAATTAATTAATTAAATTTACGTAAATAATATTTTAAACCCCCGATACCTATTTCCAACTAAATACTTAAGTAAATTTTCTGGTGTTTTATTGTTTACATAATGTTTGTGTTCATTTTCCAGATTTTCAATTTTCCTTAATTCTTCCTTCGATTTTGGTTTGAATATACCTTTAGAAATGGTTAATAATTTGTTAACTGTTTCTGCCTGAGCTTCCATAAGAGTAGTTGAAAAAGTAGGTAAATTGATATAGTCACATCATGCACGATTATAGTATAGGTATATTCGTACATGTATGGAAATTTATAATAAAGATAATATTTTTGATAATATAACCAATTCATTCTTAGTGATGGGAAATTTGTCTGATATCGTTAAAAATAAGTAATAAATAATCTACTATAATCTACTATGGCAGGGGTCGCCAACCTTTGCAAACAAGTGAGCTACCTTTGAAATTTTAAGTCCCTGGTGATCGACCTCCAGGAGAACTTAGGTCTTTATTTAGGTGTAGAAAGAGATTTGTTTTATGAGCAAAAAAAAAAAAAAAACCAAGTCTACACTCCAAAGAACAAATATTTATTGTTTCTTCATGATAACAATAATGTGATTTTATAACTTTATAAATGCGATAACTGGCATTAGTTTTCTGCAAGTTTGAGAGAATTCAGGGAAATTCCTAGAATACAATATGGCAATCCACATTATCACGCGATCAACAGTGGTAAAATTAATTTTTACAACGATCGACCTATATTCCTAGAAAGATCGACCTGTCGATCGCGATCGACTGGTTGGCGACCCCTGTACTATGGTATCGTACCGATTTACCATGGACCTATATATTTGGCAACGTTGCTTAAAAATTAAAATAATATAGCGCACGCAATCGTACGCTTAAAAAGGTACCGCTGATATGGACCGTGCGCAATCGTATCGCACCCTGTATAATAAATTGTATTTTAATAAGTAATATTTTAATGAACCATGAATAAAAATATCACTGATGCATACAAATGCGAATGTGATAAATTTAATAAATATAAGATCCTATAGTAGATTTTCATAATTATAAATAGATGTTACAATTTTAAATCTGATAAGTTCAGAATTACCGTTAAAATGCTATAATTCACATATGCTATATTGACGATAATCATATTTCATAACAAATATATTATATTAGTTTATTATAATTTGTATAGCCTTTAAAATAACTATATAATATGACATAAATACATAAGAATAATTTTTAACCAGGATTTAACTTTTATTCGTATCTATTTGTCTGTCTCCGTTGTCAGTTAGACTATGATCTGTATTGCCTGACGTTTGTATACAGTAAAAATTTACATAACATCATACTTTCAAGAGCTTCGCTTTAAATTACTCTTCGTTTGTAAAATGTAGGTACATACTGAGTTTTAAAAATCTGCATCGATCTTAATCCTATTGGCTACAGGGCCGTATTTACAATTGTTGCGCCCTAGGTCAACCATATTTTTATGCCCCCTCCCAACTCCCACTAAAAAATAGACTCATTGTTTTGATTTCTCTTAATAATTTTGTTATGTCAAGGTTGTCTATCTACAACTGTGATTAGGTTAAAGTAATATTAACTATATTCTATGCTAACACTTATCAGTTATCAAAATGACGTCATCAAATTATGGCCGTATCATAGTACAATAAATTCTTTCAAAAAAAAAAATATATATATTTATTAAAATATACAATAGGTATACAATATTAATATATTACACCGGGCAACAGCACTGCCCGGCCACCCCTCTAAATAGATAAATATTTGGCCGTCCGTCCCCATTGCCCCCCTCCTAAATACGGCCCTGATTGACTAACAATTTTATATTCACATTGACTTAGTCAACATATTCTTACATGTTAAAATCATCCACCTACTTTCAAAGTCCATGGGCTGTCTCTATGTTCTAATGTAATACTTGTTATTTATAAATTTGAATAAATACATGTATGACTTAATTACCTAGATACATTGAAAACCAAAATATTTTGAATCAAAATATAAACACAAAGTTATCGTGTAAAAAAATTATTATCGAATATTTATTACGGTCTTCTTAAACTATAGTTCTATACTTATTAAATAACATACAAAAATGTGTTCTTGAAAAAATATTTTTTTAAATTTATAATATTAAACAAATCAATTTTTTTTATTAAGTAACCTCAGATGTTTAAAAATAAATCATAAATGTAGAACATTTTATTATGAAGATAATATCACTTATTATTTTTGGTACATGAAATTAACATATACTTTTTTCAACATAATTAAATTTAACATTATTATTAATTACATTAAATTAATATATAATAGGCATATTTACTATGAAAATAATAAATTTACTTGATTTTAGATGCATTAAAAACTGTAAGCCGTCATCAAATCCATCAAATGACATACATTTGGAAGCAAATATGAATTATATAGGCAATGAATTTGAATGGTATTACCAAACATTAAACGATACAAATATATATTCAGTAGTTAATATTACATTAACAGATGTACCGATTCATATTCTTATTGTGAAAAAAAATATGTTAAATTATGGAACAACTTATAATTTTATTATAAAATGTAAGTTTGAATTTATCACAAAGAAATCTATACATTTTTTTTAAATTTTTGCAGCAGTAAATATGACTTATAGATGTATAAATGTTTTCAATATACTTTTATCAGCTAAAACTTACTAGTTATTACTTATTAGGTATTTTTATAATTTACTATCAAATTTTGAAACTAGCATACAAGTCTATTGTTTATGTATGATTATTAACTATTCTGATTAAATCATTCTAATTAGTTTTTTTTAAAAAAATGTCGTTCAAGTATAAAATTATTACATTTTTTTTTTTTATATAAAAATTATAGATCCAAAATACGCATTGATAAATAATATTTCTATAACGACTATTTCGAAACCAAATCATGGAAACTGCACTATAAAACCTCGGTCAGGTTTAGCGTGGAAAACTTCATTTACTATATCATGCATTAATTTTAATAATGAAAATAATTTTGAATACTATCAAAAAAATAAAAATGACCATTCAACTATGGGTAAGTCACTGAAAAAAAATATAATATAAAGTTATTTAATGAATTTTAGTATTGTGTATAATTAATTTTATTTTTAATTACAGGAGTATTATTAGATCAAGGTAATGGAACCATTACTAACATTAAGTTAACTTCATCCAATTACTTAACAGTAAAAATAGTAAACAAATATGGAGCATCTATTCAAGAAAATTTAGATGTGAACGTAAATAATAAATTATATAGTCATGTAAACATATTTAAATATATTTTTTTGTTAACTGTTATTCATATTTAGATATCGGAATGCAATACAAATTTTTTGAACAAATTATTTAAAATATTAAATTCTTCCTTGAAGAAGAAAAAAAATTCAAGTATTTATTTAATTAACCAATGTTTGGATAAATTAATATTGACCATCAATTATTTTATAATACAGGTGCTATCTCGTTAATAGCAATTTTGAGTGACGTACTTCATGATAACCGCATTAATCAATTTCATAAATTGTTTAAAACATTGAAAAAGTTAAAACTCAGCAAGGTAGATAGTTAAAATTTAAAAATTAGGTCTTGTATTCATTTAATATCAATATTAGGAATAAATTGTTACAAATATTATTAACTAAATTTTATATTTTTTTATTATTACACTTAATATTTCTAATGTATGTTGAAAGAGACTCTCTCACGTAGAAATATTTTTCTAATTAGGATAGCTGTATACAATTAAAATAACATACATCTACTCATATTACCTCTTATTTTCGAAATATAATTGTGCATCATGCAGTTTTATAATAATTAGGTTTAACTTTATTAAATTTTCAGGTACCTCTTCACAATTATATTTTCGCTATTGAACAGTTTATACTAATTGTTCAAAAAGTTTTAAATGATTACTATAAATTCAATGGTAATAAGTTTGAAACAACTAATCTTTTAAAAATCTCTAAACTATTACTTAGAGCTTCCAGTTCGTTGTTTGATTATATAAAAATATCTAATGACGATAATAAATGTATAGAAATTAACAGAATTGAACGAATAAAGAAGTATATATTAAATCTATAGTTAATGACATCCTTAACTGCTATTTTAACTCGTTATTTATTTATAATAGGGAACTCAGAAAAAATATGGTTTTTGTACAAAATAATATGAATAACAATGAAAAGACAATAATTATTGATAATACCAATCGTTATTTTTGGTCGTCGTTTGACAAAGTAATATCATTATGTTTATAATTGTGTGTTATTGTATTGTATTGTAATATATATATATAATCTATACATAGTTAAAGATAATGACACAAAATATAGAAGACTTCATCAAAACGTTTGGTAAATCTATTATTCGTGAACTATTGCCTTATGAAAGACCAATCATATGTAATGATGAGAGTAACGATTTCAAAGCATGCGTATAGAAGTAAATTAAAAAACATAAAATATACTCTATAGAAGATAATTAATTACAGATTTTAACACCAAAATGGGTTATAAACCAGTCCTCTCAATGGAATTCACACTCAATTATGTCTGATACTATCGGAGAATCATTGTCAAATGAACTTCTATTTAAAGGAGGAAATTGGGGAATAACGGTACCTAACTTATTTTATTCCAGTAACCAATGGGTTATATTTACTTTCATTGATTATAAATATTTAACTGATGAATCCAGAAATGTAATATAAAGAATAATTTAATGCAACCATTTGATCAAGTCAATGGAAGCCAGATCATTATGCCAATTGTATCAATAAATATATTAAGTGTCGATTATTCAAATTCAAAAAATATAATTGCATTCAAACAATTTGAAAACAATATAGATTTAAATTTAAAAACTAACGATACTATAAAAAGACCATATAGAAACTATACGATACCAATGCATACCGGAAAAATGAATAATATTGAATTGGATAAAATAATATTGGTGTACAAAATAGATATGCAAAATATTGGAGAACTATTTGTTACACTAAGTGATTCTACACATGACTTACGCGCAAGTTATTTTAATAGAAACAATTATTGTAAACAATTCATTAGATTATTTTTTATTTTAACTATATAGTTTACGTGGTTAAGAGATAGTAGACCAGATGAGGCAATAATGGGAAACGAAACCTATTCGATTAAATTAGAAGCCCGTACAACAAATGAATTTACATTAAAAACACTGAGTAAACATCGAAATGAGCTACATTACATTGGTGTAGCAGCTAATATGGTACTAGAAATAAAATTCAAAAACTAACTCAGCTAATAAAACTAAAAAAAAATAAATATATAAATATTTACAAAGATAATATTTAAACTTATTTAAAAATTTAAAAAAAAAAAGGTAGTTTGAAAATGCATTATATTGATTTTAGAACGAACAAATTATGCAGAATTTTAGTGTAAATTTCTCAATGGATATAGTTAGTCAAAAGTGCTTGTATTGGACTGGTGCAAAATGGGCTACAGACGGAATAATCGTATAATCATGCAAATTATAATTTATAGTCATACAAATTTTGTTACATAAATTATGTTCAGTACAGGTTGGTCCTAAAACTACAGAAAATAATATTCAGTGTTTAGTCAACCACACGTCGTTATTCAGTGGTTTGATATACACGTTACCGGATGTAGTAAATCCTATTGAAGAATTTTCTCATAGCGGAGCTATTGAAAACAATATGGTTTGTCTATTAGTAGTTGCAACGGTATTTTTAGTTTATACTATATTACTTATTTGGTCAAAATATCAGGATAATAAAGACATTTTAAGGGTAAAATATAAAGTGGTAAGACGGCGGCCTTACGGTTTATTCAAAATTGTTACACTACAGGGTGAAATTATTATTCTCCAAGACAACTATCCCGGAGAAGATGAAGTATACCTAGTTACTGTCTATACAGGTCACTATTCTGCAGCGGGAACCACTGCTAATGTATGCATTCAACTGCACGGAGATGTTAGTTCCAGTCGGGTGAATTTAAACTTAGTTGTTTCAACGACGACTTTTATAATTCATTTTTGAATTTTCAATCACTTTAGGCCCATTGGTTGTATAATTTTGACTGCAAAGTTTTGCAGCGTTTTAATGATGATTGGTTTATTATTTTTACACCGAAGAATCTTGGTGAATTACAATTTCTTCACATTTGGTCTGATAATTATGGAAATAATCCAAGCTGGTATTGCAAACGTATTGAAGTTGTTGATGTGCGCAGACAGAAATCGTGGAATTTTAATTTGGAAAGATGGTTTTCGTTAAAAAATATTGAAGATTCTATTATTCCTCGAAATTTGCAAAAAAAAGCAATGGATGATATAGAATTAACTATACGAGAAGAATATCTATGGGCAAGCGTATTTTTACGGTAATAAGCAATAACAAAATGTTAATTGATTATTTTAAAATATTAATTACAATATATATTTTGTAAAATTATAAACGCTGAATATTAAAAATTAATATTATTTACACATATTAGCTTGTAAAATTTATAAAATTATGTTTAAATATAGCCATAAATAAGTAAAACAAGATGATAAACAATTAATGTGTGCAATATAAAATAATTTGTTATTAGTTGGAATATTTTAATTGGTTAAATAATTACTATTAAACATTCTTTACTGAATACAAATGTTTCCAAATTTTAAAAATAAATGAGTAGATTATTAAGTAATAATATATTTTATTTTAATATCTTTTTTATAAAATAAAAAATAATAAAAAGCTAACAGTGATTTATATAGATTATCGGTCAATATAATTTTTAGTTATTGAAACTAAATAAAATGCTGTATAATTTGATAGGCATCCGAGATCTCTTTTAACACGATGTCAAAGATTGAGTAAAATTGTATGTTTATTATTCTGTGTCATGTTAATAAGTTTAATATTTTACGATTTCTCAGAAGGTAATAAAAATATTGTACTTCAAACTTCAAACAATTTAAGAATAAAATATAATAAATACAAATCCTTTTAATTTATGTATAGATGAGGAAGATTTTTTAAGCTTTGAAGTCACTCTAACTCAAGTTTCTATTGCTATACAAAGTAGTTTAATAGAAGCAATAATGACATTTGGAGCTTCATTTTGTTTTGAGTAAGTACTAATGTAAATTTTATACTAAATAATATGTACGTAGTAATATAATAATATCTGTTAAATTTGATTATTATTATTAATTTAATTTAAACATAACTAATAATATATATAAAAAAAAAAAATTTAAATTGTGTGAGGTTAAATGTATATATATATATATATATATATATATATATATATATTACCACTGTAAGGTTTACCTACTTATTATATAGTTTTATTTTAGGTTTGATATATTTTTCACTATTCAAATTTCAATGGAAATATTAAATATAAATGTATTGTATAATTATTGTATAAAATGTATGATATAAAATATTTACTAGAATAAAATTTACACATTTTAATAGTTTTTAAATTATATTTATTTTCAGTAAAGGTGCAAAGTTCAAAAAATACATCATAGTTCCAGATAGATTAGAAAAACAAAGTAATGGTGAAGATTTTCAAAATATTCAGGAGCACGAAGGTAATAATACATTTCAATTATGACAAAAAAAAAAAAATAAATAACTACTCTTAAAGGTGTTTAGCATATTTATATTTTTTAACCAACAAATAGTTGTATAATTTTTTTGTAATTAAACTTTTTATAAATAAATCCAACTAAAATATTATATATACCTATTACTTAGCACCTTACAAGATGGTAATTTAGAATAGTATTTTTTTTTTTTTTAAATGTTACAGCTTAAAATAATTAAGTTAGTTTTAATTTAAACTATTAAATTATTAATTATTTTATTATAAACTTTTTAGCGTATAAATAATTTTGATCTGTGCTGAAAATTGTTTTTTTTTTTTTTTATTGTAACTATAATTCATTCATTGTCATTTGATGGTCTATCCAACATTAAAATGTATTCAGGCCCCTGTACAACTCGCTATTTTTATCCAAGTATCAACTAGATAAAAAAACAATTGACCCGTTCAACTCTTGTATCTCAAACAAAAACTTTTATTTTAACTTCACTTTGAGATCAGATTCTAAATTTAAATACGTTATTTATAATCGCATCAAAAAATAGGTAGGTATATGTAATAGTTCTTATTCATATATTTATAGTATAAATATGAGCATACAAATAATAAAATACTTTTCACTAATTGTAACTCTCTTTGTTGTATTTCTTGGTGTCTTAGAAACATGGTGGAAAAAATTAGTTTTAATGATTGCCAAAAAAAAAAGATATTTACCTGCTCAAACGGAAAATAAAGTTAAGAAACACAAACAAATAAACTATTGGCTTATAAGTGGATGGTACGAGCTTGAATTATTTAGTAATAATTATTCTATGAAATTTAATTTATCTACAGGACATTTTGCATTCTTATTTACATTTTTTCGGCTTCTTTAATTATTGCTTATGGACTGAAACTAGGACAAGTGAAGAGTTTACACTGGTTAATGACTATAATGATAACGATTATACAAAATGCATTTTTAGCTGAACCTTTAAAAATTATTATTTTTAGTTGTATATTTTTTAAATTAAATCAAGTAATATTTAAAATATTTATTAATTTCAATTGATTATAAAATAAAACATGAACATTTTGATTATTAGGAACAAAATATAATAACCCAGTATGATTTAAAATTAAAAGATTACCGTAAAAATACCAAAAATCGGTTACAAAATTTGAGTTTAATACAATATATCCGGAAAAGTAGAACAAAATACGTATATAATCCATTGACAAGATCCGATACTCAAGTAAATACATTTATCATGTTTATTGTATAATGAATTATAATTTGCTTAATATTTGTATACAGTTATATAAATATTAATAATTTAAATTAAATTAAAACTATCTACTGAAATTGTTGATCATCAACAAACATAAAGTTAATAGAATGTAATTACATATTTATTATAAAAATTTTAAGACGCATAATTAAGTGTTCATTTACGCATAAATCACCACAGTGAATTAATATTATAACCACGTTCAGTTATTTTATGTTATCACATAGTTATTATGAATCCAAAGAAAAAATAATTAACTAATCATAAATTCATAAAAAATACTTTCCAATAATAAATAGTACTTTAATTAATTATAACAGATTTTGGAACATAGACAAACTGATAAAATAAAGTTTGTACACTTCCGAGAAAATGCTATAACCTGTATATTATTAATATTAACATCATTGTGCTGTATTAGCGCTTTATATTCATTTAATAGTCCGAAGCATATAATACATGCCAATAATGTTAACAAGTTATTTCTCAAAAGTTTATTACAAACGGATATGATGGATTTGGAAATGTAAGACCATGCAATGGATAAGCATACAACCGTTCAATTAATTTTATACTAGTAATTTCAGGTTGAAGACATTTTTAACTGAATCACTTATCAAATTTCTATCCACTAAAGAATATTACAATGGAATACCAATAACCAACGTATCAACGACTTACTCCAGTTAGATTTTTAATTCATATTTTAAAAATCATAATAATTTAATTTACATCCTGCTACTATTTAATTTAGTTATTACACGAACACTAGTGTGTACTCCATTTATACCGTGATAAATTTATAAATGTATAAATTTTCTAAATATTTTAGCAGGAGCACTTCAATCTATATCTATATATGTTATATGAGCAGGCACATTTCATATCTTTTCATATACGATTTCATATACGATTATTTCAAATACCTATATTTCAATAAAATAAAGGATAAACAAAACATTTTTAATTCTAAATTAATTTTTAACAGATAATACAAGAGGTTGGTATAGTCTGTACAACAGTAAACTAATAAATGGGGGAATTCGACTGAAACAACTTCGTATTAAACGAGAAGTCTTAGAATGGGAAAATGATGCGGGTAATTACGAAGAAGGTTGGATACAAACTGCAAAGACTAACGATACAACAGCTTGGACATATAGGTCTATACCCGTTGTCAAATATTTCGGTCTATGTGTGTACCTACGACAAACTTATTCCGAATTCAATATAATATGTGAATATTTGTTTGAATATTTTAGGGTTTCCTGAAACGGACCACTCAGGGTTTATGTTGGACCTTACTGGCGATGCATTTGAATACAAAAAAATTTTAAAAACTCACTTGGAAAATGGATGGTTGGATAATAGAACAAGAAATATCATCATAGAATTTCAAACTTACACACCGAACATAGATAGCATTACTGTATTCAATATAAGATTAAACAGTGTATCAGGATTATTATACACTGTTACTACTGTGGTATGTATAATAAAACTAAACTCATTAATAATTATAATATCATTCGTATTATAATTATGCAATAATAATGAGTATGAATAAGTTGTACAATAGCACCCTAGATGTCAATGAACAGAGTAGACACTAGTGCTCTTGATACCCGGGTACCCGGATTTTACGGGTTTTACCCGATTTACAAAATTTCGGGTACCCGTTATGATTTGTATACTCATTACTAGAGCTGGGATTTGAATATAAATACATTTTTTTTTTAAAACATGATAAATTAATTAACTATTGTAAATGATAAATTCGTTTCACATGATTTACAATAAATTAAGAAATATTTAATTTTACATATTTTTACATATTCCTTAAATTTTGACAACAATTCCAATATGTATTTATAATTCCATAATAGTAAAAGTGTATATAAGAATATGAAAGTATTAATAACTAGACTTTAATTTATCTTATCTGTTTCTGTTCGATAACCATAGCTTAGATATGTTAAGGTATGTATATTTTAGATTATATTTTTTTAGATAATTTTTATATTTTCTTAGATATTTTTTATTCGAATAATTGTGTAATTTATAATTTAATACTGATTACCTCTTAGGAGTTAAGACTTAGCTGAACCGTTAACGTATATCAAAAACCATCGGGTACCCGAAAATTTTGGGTAGGGTACCCACTATCTGAAAACATTGATTACCCACAAAATCGGGTATTACCCGGATAAACGGGTATCTGGGTACCCGGGTTTCTGGTTACCCGGGTATTACCCACATCAAACCAAGAGCACTAGTAGAAACCATCGTATTTACATTAATTTTTTTCAAAACCCTTTCGTCCTTAAATGTAAACATTTTTTTTTTCTACCAATCAGTCGTAAAATTAAATAAATTATGAAATTAAGACAAACCCTCCTAAACATATTTTTTTAAATTCAATTTTAGGTTGTATCGCCTTTTCAAACATTTGTCCCCAATCATATTTTAGTACATTTTTTTACTCGTGTGTGTAATGGAAAACAATGTATTTTATAACATACTTGGTATCCGCACCCGTTTAAAGGCTTCGGCACACAGAACGCGGTCTGTCGCGGCGGTCAGCGGTCGCGGATTGTCGCGGTGGTCAGCGATCTGGTGACGCCACACACCATGCGTTTGTTTTCTAAGCGGTCTAGTTTAAAAACATGATATTTTCCATTCACGATATCCACCAGCAGTTATAGTCATATAGTTATAAATCAACGATATTTTTCAGTGTTTTTGTCATTATATTATTATTTAATCAAAATGTCAAGTTCTGACGAAGAGCAACTTTATCTTCTACTTGCCCTTCAAAATAAAATAAAAAGACGATGTTGGGTGCATGAAATAAATACGAAAAGAAAAGCATTTGGTACCATCGTCTTTGTATTGAACTACAATCACATGAAGTACGGTTTTTTCAATATTTTCGCATATCGAATAAGAACTCATATTTTCTGACTTCTTCAATCAGCATCTCAGTTTTTTCCATAATATATATTTTATTTATAGGTTATTAAAAACAGATCGCAAGTTGCCCGCGCGGTAATCTGTAATTTTATACGACTTTGTCGTCTGTCGTCGCGATCTGAATTGTCCCGCCGCGATAGACCGCCTTCTGTGTGACGGGGATAATGCGATATTACGTAATACAACTTTACCGCCTTACCACCACGGGAAATTATCGCTGACCGCCGCGACAGACCGCGTTCTGTGTGTCCAAGCCTTAAAACTTGATAATTCAAAATGTCTTTAAGCCCGTAAATTCGACTATACACATTAATTTATCTTCCTAGTTTACTAAAACAAACATTACTGAAATGTGTCGACAGTTTCGCCATGAATTAGTTTTCATACTACATACATATATAGTTACGGTTTTTTTAATTTCTATTCTGAACGCTAATAATAACGGGTATCGAGCAAAATATAACAGTCGATATTAACAGAACTTAGAAATAATGATAAGTGTTCCGATTTTGTCGGAAAACGGTGGATTAAAAAATTAGTTAGCATACTATAATCAACGGCACTTGAGATTACCAACTGACCGCGGTAACCGTTTATGCATTGCAGGTGTGGACGGTACCTTCGAGTTCGGTGTTCGTCGATTGGACGACGTACGTGTTCACGCTGGTGTTCATGACCGCGTACACGGTGACGGCCGTACGGTTGACGAGTTCGGTGATGCGCGTGGCGGTCGGTCGCGATGACGACGACGGCGACGCGACGCCGTACGATCGCTTTTGGACGGCGTACGAGTGCGCGCTGCTGGTGATCGTCGTGGCCGTGTCGTTCGCGGTGACCGGCCGCTGGCGGCTGATGGACGAGGCTGGTATGCAGTATTCGGAGGCCAAGGAGACGGCATACGTGGCCAGCGTGACGGACATGTGCCGGACGCACGAACACGTGGCCGCGCTGGCTTCCGTGGCCGTGGCCATGGCGCTGTTCCGGACGTTCCGTCTGGTGACGCTCGCGGAACGCAAGCCGCACTTACAACGGACGCTGGACGCGTCTGGCGGCCCAGTGGCCGCGGTGGCCGCGTTCGCGGTGATCGCGGCGTACGGCGCGTGGTACGGAACCGTGCGGAGCGACGGCGGCGACGGCCACGGGTTTCTCAACGCGTTTGTCGTGGGTCAACACACACTCGGCCGCGGCCAGCTGTCGCCGCCGTGCCTTGCCGTCACCGTGATCGCCGTGTTTCTGTTCCTCAACGCCGCGGCCGTGGCGATCATCACCAAGCGCTACATCGTCTCCAGACTGTACTCGCCTCGCGACCCGACACCCGTCACCGCAGTGACTCCACGTATGCCAACGACCAACACTGCGCCCCGGTCGGTGTAATCCTGCGACCCCGAGTTCTCGTTCATACGTATCGCCTTCGCGTGTTATGTCTATGTATTTTCATGTGTCTCGACGAGTACTTTAATTTGCCTGCACAGGTTTCAGGAATTGTTTGTTTTTTTTTTTCTACGTTTTATTGTAAGCAATATAAATACTACATGATAATATTTCATTTTTATTGTATTCGTTTTTAAAATTATACTAGTGACGGTAGTAACAGTGGTCAAAACAAAAATGTACAGGAACACTAAGGAAAACGTTCGAGGAACGTTACAACTATTTATACTAATCTTTTTGTCCTCATCTTTTATTACTAACATGCAGATTAATCTCTAAGTTTGTACGTATCATACTCAAGCCCCCTTGAATAATGTATTCCTAAAGTTATACTATTTGTACTGTATGGTCCAATCAAATTTGGTTATTAATATGTAATTATTCGTAATAAAAAATATTTTAGTCTTTTAAGAGATTTCCGCAGCATTTGGTATATAACGTTTACACATATATGTTAAAAGTGGAGAGTATATTTATTTTTTACATCATAACTACATTATATAATGATATAAGTTATAGTAATATTTGAACACTTCGTTTCCGATTACTAAACATATTTAATTAACAATATTAAAACATTCGACTAAACCATTAAAATATTGAAATTTTAATTTCCAAAGGTAACTTTTTTCGTCAAATTACCTACCCACAAGATAACATTTTCAATCAGAAATCTTTTATAAGTGTCTTCTGAATGAAATCGTGTACGCAGACACAAAAAAACACATATCTTTGTAAAATCATTACCTTCCTCGTTTCATTGCATGGTAGGTATTGCATTTGAAAATGAATGTGATTCTGATAGCATCTGTAGCATTTGTGTTGATAGTAATGATGGATATTTAGAATAATATACCGCGTGTTCCTAAACTAATCAGATTAGTCAGCCGCTGGATTTGACCGTTCCTAATTTCAGTTGATGGCCAATCCGTTGGAGTGGAGGTAATCAAGCCGATTGACTTATCAGCAATCGGCTATTTTACGGATGGACTGAAATGAAACCCGATGGATTTGATAACTATTCTTCGCGCCAAAACTAGCGTCATTGACTTTGTCATTTATCATAACTAAAGACCGGATTTATATTCTCTTAAAATGCCCAAAATATGATGCTAATATTCTCTAAAAAACCTTCATATATTCTCATTATATTCTCTCAAAAATGTATAAAATATGCAAAAATATGCTAAAATATTCAATCAATATCATTATATGCTTTAATATGCATTTTTAAATTTTTTTTTCAACATTATTTTAATAGTGAGGTATTAATTAGGTATTTAAAGTTGCGTATTATACCTAATGGAATACCATTGCACTTTAGTAAGAGTGGAAAATAGGAATATAGTATAAATATAACAGAATAATAGTAAAAATCAGTAAGAAAACAACTGCCAGCATTGTAGGTTAGCCACCATGTTTAGGGAACGGCACAGAAACTTAATATGATAAAGCACCATAACCACAGAATAGACTAAATTTAGTCTATTCTGTGCTATAACACTGATAATACCAAAGAACTACTGTGTGTATTATTTTTATCAAATTGATAAAAAAAAAGAAAATTGTAAATGTTCAAAAAAAATTTTCTGGGTACCGAAATTAAAAATAAATAGATATTTATTCTCACAATTTACGAAGTATTCCAAAATATGCTAAATGGGTTAAATATTCTCAAACCCATGAAATATTCTTAAATATGCAAAAAAAAACTTTTTTCTTCGCATTCAGCATTGAACGAATCGTCCACATTTTGTACTCTCATAAGACTGCATAGACCCAGTAACGATATGTAAAAACATATAAATCCGGTCTTTGATCATAACATTCATAAGTTTTTCGAGTTTTGTCGTAATCGACGTAAACTTAAGGATCAAACTTGAAATCATCAAAATGGATGATATTCAATTGAATTTAATACATGATGAAAATGTTTACATAAAACATTTTGATATAAACACTATATGTTTAATGTTTGACATTTAAAGTCAATGTCATAATATAAACTTGTAATCATCATACAATTTCTTATACGCACTTTTGATAATGTTTTAAATATAACTGAACTAGCAATTTTTTTTTTTGGAATCCAAAGATTTATTTTAACACTTAAGGTGGTTTAAACCAAATAACAAAATAAATTTTGATAAAGTATTATGTATCCATTTTTTTATAATTTAAATAAATGTTTAAACTTTAAAATTAAAAAAAAATTATGCAAAATCGATAATCTTGCTTAAATATTATTATTGATGATTGATATTATGATAACATTATAGCGGTTGGTGACGGTCAAACGTATTAACCAACTTGTTCCAACGCAATTCCCCAAAAAGGTGTTCCTAAACTCTAATCAATCCGCTGGATTATATGATGAAATTAGGAACACACAGATAGTTTGCGTAAATTAACTATTTTTAAATGTATTATAATAACAAATATTGAAAAAGAAATGATATTATGATTATTGTTAAAAATATTTTATTTCCCGTAAAATGGAATTATATTGATTACTTTTTTATAGCTTCATAATTAAAAAAAAAAAATTAAGCGTAAAAATGTGATTTAATTAATATATTGTATATTTTTTTAAACTAGCATTGAGAAAATTAGATTTTTGGCCAACTATTTTAATTTTTGGATCACTGTGCGGTGTATCGGAAACAATATTGTATTATAATATAATAATATATATATAATATACATAATAATACCATATATTATATGGTACGGGAGTCGGCACGAGTTTTCTTTTCTTCCAAGAACGGCTGGCTGCCGTTGTTTTGGAATCATAACAACATTATCTCGTTGTCGGTTTTATCATTAAATGTATTATTAAACGTGATCAAACTATAAACTTATAGGTCTATGGATCAAACATTCCTCGTGTGTCTGCGACTTATGGAATTTGTAATGTCAATCGATTCACAATTTTAATTTTATTAATTTGGTTACGGATCATGGTTTACCTTTAATGTGTACAGTGATTATAGTGATTTAATTTGAGTTTAGATGGATACCGGGAAACATTAACCTAACATTTCTTCCGACCGTGACTTAAAAGAAATTAACTTATATTTTTCATTGGTTTTACTTATTATAGACACAAATAAGTTTATTGTTCTGTGCAATATTGTATTAAGATCTCTCCCATCAATTCACGTACTACTTCACGGTGTGCTCAAATGACGAGTGTATTGCTGAAAAAAATAAAAATATTATTAAGGTTAAGATCTATCATATTCTCACCAAGTTGTTATCTATTTTGTTTTCTTGATTATTAAACCGTGATAAATATAATTAATTATTGTGTAACGAACGTTCATGACGTGACGTTGTCTGTATAATCGTTTTCGAATGTTAATATTCCTTCATTTTAATATGTACAAAATTGACGTTCTTTTTGAGGGCTACTGCCGACCTATCAATGACGGTATGTTAGCCAATTGTACATGCACATTAATCAAAGGCCCTAAAAACATCATTGTTGACACAATGACCGCGTGGGACAAAGCAGCTTTAGTAGAGGCCATTCATGATCACGGTCTTGAAGTCGATGACATTGATTATGTGGTCAGTACTCATGGCCACTCTGACCATATAGGTAACAATAACCTATTTTTAAAAGCCCAACACATAGTTGGACGATGTGTCAGTTACAAGCAAACATACTACGATGACAGTAAGTTTTTCAACTGCGAAGGTGTGTATACAATCGACAATTACATTCAGATTGTCTCGACTCCTGGACACACGCTGGTAGACGTGTCTGTTATTGTTCAGACAACTCAGGAAAGTTTTGGCATTGTAGGTGATTTGTTTGAAAATGAAGATGATTTAATGGATGAATCCATATGGATAAATGCTGGCAGTGAAAATCCAGATTCACAAAGAAAAAATAGAAAAAAGATTTTGGAGCAAGTGGATTGGATTATACCAGGTCATGGTCCTATGTTTTCTACCAAAAAATACAAATGAAAAACTACTGAAATGGTAGAAATCTCCATTTATTGAGTTATTTTAAGTTTATTTTATATAGGTACTTTCTAAAATAATATAATTTTTATAATAAAATTCAATAATGTTTGTAAAATTCAATATTAAAACATTTCTTATTATATAAATAAAAACATATTTTTAGGAAAGTTATTAATTCATACATGATATTGATTATGTAGAAATATATAAGTTATGGAAAACAGGAAAAAAAATCATTGATTACTTACATAACTTTTAAATAAATTTTATTCATTAAATTTAAATAAGTAATTTATGAAAATTATAATCTTGTCATATATATATATATTGAGTCAATGTTTACAATTGAGTACAATAACTATTTTAGTTATAAACATATTTTTTAAGACTTTTACTATATTATTATAGTATAACTTTTTAATTCTAATTTATGTTTTTTGTATTTCAATGTACAACATTTAAAATTCCTATTATATGTATCATATGTATATTTATAAATCAAATTTGATGTATAAATTAAAAACCAAACATTTTTTTAGTTATTGTACATCTTTCACAACATAGGGGAAAATGTGATTCTTTTTTAATTATTTCGCAAACACTGGTAGAGAAATTACAAACATTTTCATCGCACTTTCTACACCTAAAACATATTTATATGAAAATTAATTTGTATCAATTCTCTGTGGTACTATGAATTTTGTTTCATTTGAACATACTTTAAAGTATTGATAAATGGTTTTTTTGAGTGTCCAAACCTAATACAAAGTCGTACTTCACACTTTTCATTTGGAAACCAATGAGAGTTTATTTTGTGGATTGATTTGGTTTCTTCATCATAGCAATTATTTACTGTAATATAGTTTTGTAAACAATATTTAAGTTAAAATAAAATAATACTTAAAATGTTTCCTATAGTTTTCTCTCTTCTCATAGCTTGATTAAAAATATTTTTATTTTTTGTTCTTTATAAAATCTTAATTCATAAAAATATTTATTAACTAAAATAAAAAAATAAATTAAAAGACTGTGAGTGCAATCTACAATCACCTAATAAAATTACTATCCTTACCTCATTTTTTCACGTTTAAGTGCACTAGTTTTCCTTTCGCTATTATTATTTTCATATGACGTCAAATCTGCACCATAATAATTTTTTGAAATCGATTTATCCGGATAATCTTTCATTTTGTTTGTTTTAATTTCAAAACCATAGTCTTAAAAAGAACCGGATGGGCCTCTCTCTGCTATACAGTTGGGGGTGAAGTGCACCTCGTTTATAGGATAGGTCATTATTACAATGGATTTGTTAAATTTGAATGCAGTGATAGATATCATTGTATACGAATAACGATTCTGAACGGAGTTAATATGTTTGTCTAGGATATAATACATTGTTATTTATAAATATTGTAAAAAGTATATTTTTAAAAAAAATTTAAATATAATGCAATAGTATGCAATTTCGTAAATATTTAAATTTCAAACAGTCATAAATTTTTTTCCTCTAAGTCCGGAAGAAATTCTTTTAAAGATTTTTGAAGAGTAGCTTATAGATAACCTTTTTTTTTTTTTTTTTTTTTTTTTTTTGTGTTAAATCACGGCGCGGAAGAGGGGGTACTACACCCATGGTTGGGTCGTCCTTCCCCCTCATCCTCCGTATCGTTTATTGTTTATTGAAGATAAACATTACATTTTTCAAAGTATTATTATTGTGCACATACAAAAAAAAAAAAAAAAAAAAAAAAAAAAAAAAAAAAAGAGAGAGAGCCCTATCCCTCTAAATTTTCGACTTCGGCGTACAAGACATTAACTCAGTAGTTTTGGTTTCTTCTTTGCCTTATAGAGCAAATATATATAAGCTACTATATAAGCTATATAACTATATAAGCTTATAGATAACCTAGAGTGAAAATGTTGAACCTTAAGTATGAACAGAAAAATTTTTATGAATTTTTATCTACAAAATAACTTGCAAATTATCGTGATTTTTACACATTTTATACAAATTTGAGCTTTAAGGGCTTATAAAAAAAATTTGAGTAAACCGATCACCGATATTTTTTAGTTACGATAAGTTTAACTTATTACAAACCTTGTATTAAATTTTCAAGAGTTTTCGGTCTGCCAATTCAATTTTATAGATGTTTAAAAACAAAAATTTTACAAAAATCGAAAATTTAAATTGTCTATAAATAAGTCAAAATATGTCAAAATACTTTGAAATTTTAACCATGTATAGAAAACGTCAATATAAAGATTTGGTGAAAATTTCAAGTTGTTGCGATTTTTGCTTTTTGAGTTAGAGCATTCTAAAAAAATGTAATTTGTAAAAACGTGATTTTGCATAAAATTTCCCTTTTTTCGTAATTTTTTTAAAAAGTATTGAAAAGTTGGATTTTAGTCTAGCCAAAGTACCATCTACATTCACTTTCCTTTCAGAAAAGTTGCTACTTAAGCAAATCGAAACATTTTTACTGCCAAAAAAGGTGTCGTCAGACACACAAATAAATAAAAAAAAAAAAAAAAACACATATAATTGTAACACTCCGTTCAGAATCTAAAACAGTCCAATTGTTGTATACTGACAGTACTAGGGTTTCCGAAAATTAATACCTATTTAATAGCAGGCAATAAACTTCACTTAAAAGTTGGTACCTATAGTGAAATTTTTATTGCTGATGTCAAATTAGTTATTATTTTACTGCACATAATTTATAAGTTATTAGGTTTATATTTATATATAATAATAATAATGATGCTCGAGAAATAATTTTTACATACGTATGTACTAAATACCTTAGTTGGTATAAATAATGCCTATTGTTTTCTTCTCCAAACTTTAACATTAATCGATTGACAATTAAATTCATATAATACTTACATTTCGGAACATTTCTACTTTACCAGACACACCCTTTTTTGTGGCCATTTTTTTTTTTGAACTTAGTTATTTTTTAACGAAAAAAACGTTGGTGAAATCAGAATTTGGCGTTCGGACTTAGTTTTCAAGTTATGGACTTACGAAGTTAAGCGTTTTAGTTAAGTTTTTTTTTAAATACCATTAAAGGCTTTCATAGTTATATTTGTGACAGTGGGTAGTGTGGGAAAGCGTCGACCAAAGTAAAGCCAAAGGAATGTTCAATACCCATATAGCGCCCCAAAATTTTTTGCACTTTTTATGTACATATTATCTGTCAAAAACAGTTTTCAAACGAAAATATCCCCCGATTTGCTATGCAACACCACCCCAAGTAGGTCATTGGATAAAAAAAAAAATTTTGAGTGCACCTCGAGACCGGGCGGGTCACATTTAATTAAATTATAAATGTATAGGTATTTGTTGTTCTGAATCATCTACTCGCTCCATTTTTATAGTGATAACCACAATATAAAATCATAATCTCTATCTATCTAATGCAAAAATTTAAAGTGGGCGGATCGGAGTTGAACACGGAAAAAAATAATTAACAAACTATGTATTTAAGAGTATTGTTAAAAAACATTTAACTTCATAAGACTGTAACTTGAAAACTAAGTCCGAGCGCTAAATTCTGTCTTCACTATCGTTTTTAGTACACCAAACTACATTATTTAAAAAAAAAAAAAATAAAAAAAAAGAGTGTCTGTTAAAGTAGAAATATACCACATAATTTAGTAAAAAATGATATTTTATATTGGATGTTTAAAAAACTTTCTAAACTATCGAATTAACTACAAGATTTGTACATACATAACTCAAAATTTCTAATACTATATGTATAGATAAAAGAAATATCACTATGAAAAATAAAATAATAGCTTACAAAGGTAATAAATTATTTCCTTTATTAGTTATTACTTTTTATTAATAATTACTAATATTTTTCGATCAACTACAGTGAAACAAGAGTAAAATTATATAGTACACAAATTGGTATTAGACTAAAAATACTGGTGGTGTATGGGTGAACTGTTATCAAAACTTTTCGTTTGAGTCAGTGGTAAAAATAAAAATCGCCTTTACTCACGGAGGTTATCCCCTTTTGTTTTTTCGTTTTGAGATTCGTCAACATTCTTGAAGTCGTTCTCCAGCAGATCAGCTGCGGATAGAAAGAACAACGCGGCTGTCAGAAATATCCATAATGTCGGCTTCGACATGATCAGACAGAGTAATATTCGGAAACGGAACGAAATCTATAAGGGTTTAGCGAACAAAGCGCCTTGTCAACATAAAGGGACGTCACGGGTCGTCGAGAACTGCAACTTACATTCTATATAATTATATACATAACATTATATTTTAAATAGCCGAAACTATGATAACCTCGGCGAACTGATTCAACAATGCCTTTAATATAACCGTGTATTATATTTTAATTATACAAATACATGATGTACTTGGGAGAAGAATTTAATATGGCCATTAATATGGCGATTACGAACTGTGCGTACATACCTAATAATTAGGGCAGAGGACTTGTAGCTCTAAAAAATCACTAAATATGCACTTAAATATACAAAATATGCATTTAAAATATGCACTTCAAAACATAAAATATGCATTTTAAAATGAATATTTTTGAACAAAAAATAATAATTCTTCTTTACTAATAATTATATAAATTACAACGACAGCCGTACAGGTGTCTCCATTGTCCGTATCGATATTTTGTGCTTATCTGTCTATAAAAATAATTAATAACTCGACAATCAATCTATTTGGCAACTCTCGAGAGTCGAGACGAGTTTTTAGGAAAAACATGCGTCTGGGATTAGTCAATAACCATATTAATATTATGATTAAAATTTAAAATTTATAAATTCAAATAATTTATTTATAACAATTAATAATAATTAATAATTATTAATAATAATTTATTTATAAATTCAATGTTAATTTGGTTATATAAATAAATAATTAAAAACTTCGATGGAAAAATATTGGTAAAATGTTAAATTATTTAAATATGCATCTAAAAGTATAAAATGGAAGAAATATGCCTAAAAAACCAAAAAACCGCAAAATATGCATTTATATGCACAATCAAATTTCAAAACTAGCTTTGTGGAAACATGAAACGTATTTATTTCTTACTCTGCTATTTCTGTGACTGTGCAAAAAAAATATGCAAATGCTATAAGTCCACTGTCCTACTAATAATATACGATCGAATGAAAACCAACATTATATATTTTTTCTATTGCGTGTTTTATTAAATGATATAGGTGATAATCAAATAATATATAAATATTATTTTGTACATTGAAATGGTCCATAAGTTAACTGATTTCTGAAGTGAGCGGACGTGATTTATGATTTTAAATTTGTGACTACTATACTCGTAATCTGTATGTCGTGGGCGGTAAAGGAGCTGTAAAAAATATATGAGGCGAGACGAAAATGAAATTGTTCTAGTCCCTTTCGGCGGGCGCCTCAACGGAATAATTAAATTCGCACAAGGCTGTAAACGTCATTCGTTTTCGTTCTCGGCTATTGAGATCTATGACGGCGATAATTTCATTTTTGTTTCGCTTCATTTATTCTTTATTTTATCGAATATACAATTTGGGTCGCCTAATACCGTAGTGCAGTCGCATGTGATACGTATGATTAATTCGCCAGATATTTGTACGCGTCCTATAATCTCCAAAAATATTACCAAAAGTCTCACTTAACCTATATAGTATAGTCTATATTTCCTACGGAGAAATTTTTTATTATACGTGTTAGAAAAACACAAAACACAAACCTATTATAATAAATAAATGTCCGGCTAAACGGTGATGAACTATTGATACAGTAAATTATATTGTATTTGGGTTTTTTTTTCTTTTAACAAAATTGTATTGAATTCAAATGTTGGGAAACGACCTTTGATCTTAAATTATTTGACATCAGACTGCCAAAAAAAATTAGGTTAACGTTCGAAAGAACGTAATGATGCGATAAAAAGATAAATATATCTACAGGATGGTTCGAAATAATATGCAATGAAAAGTTATTTGGATTAACAAATAATTTATTTAATATTGGTCCTATTATTTTTACAAAAGACTTGGTCGTTTTTTTAATTTGAATGCAACAATTTAAAATCCTATGTTGGTACTTTCAATTAAAACGCGTTTGCGATAAAATAATCGTTTACATCACTGTCGTGAAGAATGGCATTTTAATACCACATCTTCACTATACTATTTCACTAGTTTATCGATTAGTAAGCAAAACATTTATTTTTACAGTTGAAATTGTAATGGTCATATTGATATGACAGTATTAATAATATACCATTAAATACATAACTTAGACCCTTAATGCGATGATCGGAAAATTATATTTTACTGTAATACGATAAGTAGAATTAACCAACATTTAATTTTAATACTATAATACAATAATAATATGCGTCTTTATTACCCATACTGATTTGTTGGATTTTAGAATGTTATATCCAATTAAAATCAATTTTTATTTTCATACACATTCTTATACAACTGATTAACTATTCGTAATTTTTTATATTTATACCTAATTTTAATTTGCAATATTTTTAACCGAAATAAAACGCTTAAAAAGAAATAAGCGTCGTTGTTATTATAATTTTCTGTCACATTCATAGTGTGGTTTTTATCAAACAAACTTCTTATACTAGTCTTAATTATTTGTTGCGAATAACATTCAAAACACCCTGTATCTTACATGTCTTACTCCCTTCTGCCGAAACTCGCAGATGTTTTAATCATTTTTGAAGACCTCATTTAACAAAAAAAAAATCTATACAACTAACCGGACATTCAAACTTTGTCATTCGGTGTGCAAATGAGTCAATGATGATCATGTAGTTTTCGCACAGTTATTTCAGTTACATTTTTTGAAGTTTATTCGGCTAACATGACAACATCACGCTTCTTGTGCGTGTTCGTAACTTATATCGCTCTTTCTCAGTGTTCTACTCACAATAATAATGATTTTATATCAGTCAAGGTAAGGTTTTAAATATATGATTTATATATATTTTTTCTTTTTTTAATAACTGACATAAAACAGTAAAACCATTAATTTGGCAAAGTTTATTTTGGTATTTGATTATATACTTTGTTATGTTATTTTCCTATAGTATAAATTTAATAAATTATCGTAAAACTATATTTTTTTAATTTTACAATGTTGAAAAAAATTGATTATAAACATTGTAGATAGTAAATAATCATTTATTGCAACTACAATCGACTCTCGATAATTGGAAGTTGACGGGACTGTTGTAAAACTTCGAATAACCGAGAGTTAAAAAAAAAAAAATGTTATTTTCTGTTATTGTACATAACAATTATTTCAGTAAATTAATTGGCACATATTAGAGTTATATATTGTATTTAAATTAAAATATATAATAATTATTCTATATAAATTAAATTATTATTAAAAAAGATAATTTATAATAATATTTCTTATGATAATAGTTCTATAGTCATCGAGAATAATAAGTTAAATTTCTACTTGATTGTGTAGTAAATGATTAACAAAACGATTATAAGAATAGGTACAGATAAAATACATACAATATATACATACGTGTTAGTGGCTAGTTTTCCCAAAATTTAATTTCGAGTTATCGAGCGTACTTATATATGCATTATTTTTATTCGAATTAACACGTGATTTTTAAGGGACCGAAAATTTACTTCGAATTACCAAAGGTTTCGAGTTATTGAGAGTCGACTGTATAAAAATATTTATCATTTGTTAATTTATTTTATTTTAATAACATTTTTGAAAATGTAAGAGCTTCGGTAGTTATTTAAGATAATATTAAAGATATTTTCTGGAGCTTTCTAATCATTTAATTGCAAATCTAAAATTTTAAATAAAAGTTAATTTAAAAAAGTGCGATTACAGAAAATTCGTATTAACGCAAGTTTAAATTCTTCAATTGTTGAAATTGTACGTGTTTAGATATTTCCGTTACAAAAATGCATTGAATTTTAAAATTTAATTTTTTTCTTGTTTTTAATTATAATACAATTTAGAAAAATTTCAATTTTATACATCATAATTTTTTTTCTCATTTAAGTAAAGGATTCTGGTAAAGAGTAAAATGTCATTGTTATAATTTTTAACAATACTATAGTTATTTTAAAAATTACCTTTTGGAAGGAGATCAGAGTACTTCCACAGTTTCTCGGCGATTAAGTGAGGTTGCATCAATTTGACAGCAAGTGTAAAAATGTTGTCAAAGAGTAAAAGGAATCCGAAACACAACTTAAATATACTATCGAAATAGTTGGAAGAAAAAGAAAAGTTATTTTAAAAATAAAATTAGTGTTTTTATTTCTAATCTCAATAAATATATTTTGATAGAATGTAATAATTTTTTTTATGAAAAAAAATTAATAATGGTAGTTATAGTATCAAACTGAACATTTTTAAAATTAAATCAATGAATAAACTTTATAATAAAAAAAAAATGTTGTATATAATTGTTAAGCCTTCCTAGCTAGAATTATAAATTTTATTAAAATAAATCTTAAAGACCGTGAATAAGAATTTAAAACAACTATCAAAATCGATTTTACTTATAACTACATGTGATAAGCTTTTTAGATGTTTTATAATTTTAATACGTTTTCTAAACAATTATTTTCATTTACTTAAGGATATAAGATATATTAAAGTTATTTTGAATCAACTAAATGATTAATTGAATTATAGAACTTGGAGCATATTTTACATAAAAAAAAAAATAAAAAAATAACTTAAATGTAGTTAACACTTCTATATTCTCCTAGTATAATCAAAAACTGAATACAGTAATTAATTTAAATTTAAATATTTTAAATATATAAATTCGCTAAAATATTCTTATTTTATTTATTTAATATGTTTTCAGAATGATTCAATGCTGCGTTCAAATACAAATGATATCAAAGTATCTTCAAAAGTAAATATTACAGAATTTTTCGATCCAGAAAAAGTAAGTTTATTATTTTTACACGATAGATTCAAATATTCGGATAGACTGATTCCAGCTAATCATTGGTGTTGGTTAATAACGTTACGGAAATTAGCTAAGCGTTATAGGAAAAAAATTAACTTTTTATTACATATATACACTCTAAGCATTAGAGTGGTTTAACATTCTTTAAAAAATTTAATTAATTTTAAAATTAATAATGTTTTATATTTAAATTCATTATTGAGAATAATAACTATTTATAGAATCTTACCTACTTTATGTAAATGCCCTCTAACCTACCTGGATTGATTTATGACCTAGACACCAAACATCTGGTACATATATACACGGTAAGATGGTTTCACCTTCGATTTTTAACTACCATCACTGGTATCAGGGGCCATAATAAGAATCAGCAACCAAACTGTTAATCAAATATAATAGTACAGTCATATTTTTGAATTTATAAATCATAATCTTAATTTTAAATTAATATAATATATCTTGAAACAGATTCTTATCTTATTTCGTATTTGAATACTATATTAAGGGGGTCGGAAGCGCTCCGATTCTAAGGAGTAAACGATAGGCATTTAGTTTAGCAGTTGAAATTGCGTACTGCTGTTGTGTGAGTAGTAAATGAACATTTGAGTGAGTGTCCAGCACTCTACCACTACTACCCGCATATTGTACAACGATGTGATATTCATTACAATTTACAAAACCGGTTTTAGTCAATTAACTTTATCTAATAATACAATAACAACAGTCAACATTTGTGAACAGAAACTTCTTTTTCGTTGGATTCAGCTTTTTGACATACAGCACAAAATTTATTTCTAATTCCCATAAAAAGTATTTTTTTTGTTCGGTATCCATTAATTGTCGCCTGTATAAAATAATTTATAATGTTTTTTTTTTTTTTAAAAAACGACTTATTGAATTTTTTATACATTTTTAATCACAAAATACTGCGAAAGCTTAGGGACATGATTTCAACAAATTTAACGTAACTTAAATCCTTTATAAAAAAATATAAAAAGAGTTACATTCAACTTTTATATTTTCAAATCGTTGGTATGAATGCAACAACTTTTAAATATTTTTAACTACCAAATAATTTGTACATTTTTGTGTTTTCATCAAAATATTATGCTTATAAAAAATAAAATAAACTGTAAACTTTTTCGATATACTTTTGTAATTGGTAAATTAATTACTTACAGAAAACTTTAAATTACTATATTTTCAAACTTTTTTAGCTAGCGAAAAATTTCATATCAAAATTTGAAAAAAAAAATAACCCAAAAATGAAAATTTTAAATGTCTTTAAATAGTTCAAAAAGATTTAAAATAGTTTGAAAATATTATCACGTATGTAGAATACAATTTTAAACATTTATCAATTTATTTAATCAATAATTCGAGTTTCTTTTTTTTTAATAAAATTTTTTAACTTTTGCTCTTTAGATTTAATTGTTTTGCTTAAATAACGACCTTTTTTCTTCCCGTATCTAAAATCTTTGTTCATTTTCTATGAGAACTTGGAATAAATAAAATAATAAAATATAACACCAATATCTAAAGCACTGATACTATGTGCACTGAAACATCTGAAACTACACTTTGATGTGGCACTTACAAGTAGTAAGTACTAGTGTCGACTAAATCCATAGATAACTACGGCATGTACAGTATGTGTAAAAATTCATTACAGTAAATATATCAAATTATAAATATAATACAATATTTATTTTAGTTTACAATAAGTCTATATAGGGATCTATATAGTATTATCGGTTCGCTGTTATCTGACGTTGCGCACAGGCATTAAACGTTTCTTGGAAACAATTACCTAATGGTTCGTATGCGCATGCACATGTCATTGTAATCGATGAAATAAAATATTTTGTCCGACAACCAAACTAATTTTAATAAATTTAAACTTAAAAGCCTGACAAAAATACGTCAACTTTAAATGATCGGATTTCAGTTTTGTAAAAAGATTTGAGTTGATCAACCTTCTTTCTAGGTTATTGTGGAAGTCGATTTTAGAATAACTGTTTAACATTCTTAAAAAAGACAGTAAAATAAATCTAAAAATTAAAAAAAAATTGAGAAACTCAAATAAGATTTAAAGACAATTTTTAAACAAATATCAAAAATCGATTTCCACATTAACCTAGAAAAAAGGTCGATAAACTCAAATCTTTTTACAGAATTGAAATATGATGATTTTAAGTATGCATAATCTTATCAGGCTTTTAGGTCTAAAACGTGAAATAAATACGCTGCTTCCAACCGCCGTATGAACGGTAAATTTAATTTTTAATTTTCGTGTAATTTTTGAATATTTTTTCATTCAGACAATAAACCAAATACTGATCAAATTAACTGGGCTCATAGTTGGACTTACATGGATATGGATTTGGGCACACCCAGTAGGGTATTTTTGGGAGTTTCCCGGGTCTCGACCGTCTCTAAAAAAAATTAAAGGTTTAAACTCACAAATTACTTGTTACGAAGGTACATAGAAAAATAAAATTAATTTAAATCATGTGATTCTAATGCTTGTATTAAAATATTATTATAATATCATAATTATTAATATATACCTTATATGTATTTTTATAATATTATAAAATTATTAATATTACTTATTTTTTAGACAAATTTTTTTTGGATTGACATAAGATTTTAAAAAATTCCCTATAAACATTTCTATTAAGTAATTAAAACCCATAGAGCTTCATTAAAAAAAAAATGTATTAGGTAGCGTTTGAAATTTGAATTTTAAATGTTGACAAAATTCTACAAATATTTACAAAATGTTTATATATAGTTATAAAAATCCATAAAACTTTTAAATTTAATACTTTAGATTAGTAAATTGGATAAAAATATTTTCATATATTTTATCTAGGCATGTAGCAAGAAGAAAAAATCGCTAAAAGTTTTATAAACATTAGAAAATAAAATATTGACAATATTGAGTGTTTCAATGAATTTTATTGAACGATATGTTATTTGGTTTTTAGTCTATATACAGTAGAACCTCGATTATCCGTGTCTCGATCATCCGTGTTTGCGATTAACCGTGCTTTATTTATTATAATCGAACATTTTGTATTATATAATACACGATATCGACAATTAACTGATGAACTAACTGCGATTAACCGTAATTTATTTATAATCGAACATTTTGTATTACATAATACACGATATCGACAAATATTGACATTTTTGACGATAATAATATGAAGATAAACAATATGTACATCGATTATTATATTTATCGAATCACCTTCAGTTTGCTTTTTTCTTTCGCTAAAATTATTTCAAACCAAAAAAAAAAACAAAAACTGATAACTTCATATTTTAAGCCCTAATAACTTGTTGTATAAAATTATTGTATGTATATTATGTATATTTTTAATTATAATTGAATCAAATTTTTAAAATTTCATTACTATAAAATTGTACCTATGTATTTCTAATTAAAATTAAATAAAAAATTTCATTATTATAAAAAGTCTCGATTAACCGTGATTTTCATTTATCCGTGTGACCCCCTCCCCATCATTACCCCGGATAATCGAGGTTCCACTGTATATATTAATTACAATGACTTCAAAGATTAACTGAGAGCCTATACTAGGATTTTAATTCTTTTCATAATTTTTAAAATATTTTATTATAATTTGTGCTGTTTATTAGCACTTGAAATTTCCAATTTTTCTCGAATTCTAATCCGTTATAGATTATCAACACAAAAAAATATATTATATTGTAGTAGTTGTTATGGGCCTCCATGCATAATATAATATACGGTGGCACGTAACATAGTACTTCAATGTTATTTATTTACTTACTTAAACGTCTTTTTTTTAAAAAAAAAAGCTCATATAAAGTTCAACTTATCTTGTTAAGAAATTAGGTTCTTCTACCATTACTATACTATATAAGCCATCTTTAGAAATATAAATTTATCCAACCGAACTCTTTCACTCAGAATCGTTTTTCATGAGCAATAGTTCATTGGTATCAAATTTAAAATACTAATTCACCTATACCATTCATCCATCGCTGTAGGTATCTCACCTGATTATGGAGTGTCATCTCTTTTTATATCTACTATGTTTTTTTGTACTCCAAGAAGAGGTGGATATACACTGAAAATGTTAAGGGAGCTAATATTGTTTACGAAAATCTAACCGTATAGAAACTTTTATTGTAAGAGCGAAATTATAACATCTTAAACACGTACGCATTACGATTATTTGTGTGTTAAATACAAATAATTAAAAAAAAAAAAATTAAAAATATATCTATCAACTATAGTGTTTTTTAAATTTGGCATTTACCAATAATTTTTGAGGGGGATTTGAAACGCTTATGAGACGGGGATCTAAGCTCCTCGGATATCCGCAAATGATTCTAAGTACTTGTCATTTCATACTATTTATGTTTAGATGGATGGATGGATCGCCCCACTAGTTGTTACAATTCAGTTCATGTAACTCCTATATATACTACATACGACATATGAACATCGTATTATATATTAAATATTAATTGATGATCAATAAAAAATATAGTATTATTAAAATTTGTATGAAAATACAAATGCTTATCGATAACATAATATTTGATTATTTATTTTTAGAATAAGTTATGAATTAAAAACTAAGGAGATGTGTAAAGCTAAATACCCTGCGTCATAAATTTACAAAAATATTTGTAGCCTCTTAACATTGTCATTAAATATCCGCCCATGACGTAACCATATGAATAACCAATCACTCAAAACATTACCATAATTTAATAAAATTCTCTATTCCATTTTCTAGTAATAATATCCACGATTTCTCATTAGCTTGAAAACTAAATTGCATTAAAATAAAATATAATTTAAAGTGTGATAATTTATAATTTCAGAAAATATTAGCCCATAAAAATGAAATGACCGGAGAGTGTATTCTGAAACATACAGATGATAATCTCAATGTTTTAAAATTCAAACATAAATATAATTCAAACATGGAGTTTTCTGGTGATGAAGTAAGAAAATTATTTTAATTCACAAAGTTATGCTTGTTAAATAGGTTACTTTGTGTAATTTTTCGGTCTATTTAAAAATTATTTATTACTATAACTATTATAAATACGAGCATCCATTAATAGATTAGATATTGATTATACTATATTAAAAATATTTGTGTAAATGTGTAGATGGCTGAAATAATTGGCGAAAATATAAGAAACTTTTGCAATTCGAAAATCATCATTCTTGACAATTTCGTTAACGATCAAATAACTAGATCAAAACGATCAACTAGTAAAAAGCAATACCAAGGTCAAACACAAACCCAATTCGTTAGTTTTGGATCAAAAAATTCTAGTCAAGGAACAAAAACTGGATTAGCCGAAGCTTTATCACAACCCGATTTATCAAGAGCTACAGTCAGTGAGTATATTACCTAAATATTTTTAACATTTATATAAAAAATATTTATATATCAATGTAAGGTAAATATAATACAAAACTCATAAGGGCTGTCGGACACGAAGACTTTTTGTTGCGCAACTATTTCATATTTTTCATAACTCTGTACAATAAAATTAAGTCGTGTACACGGAGCAGCGTAACAACGACGCAAATGTTCAGTTGCTCTAGCCGCCAACAGAAGAACGACGAAATTGAGTTGCACAAGAAAAAGTTTCTCGCGTGCTACCGCCTTAAGTATATAAAATATGATGATTAATATTATTCTTTTTATTTTATTATCAAAAATAATACTGCATTTTTAAATAGGTCAACTTTTAAGCGATTAATAGGCAATTTTTTTCATCTATAGATAAAACTGAAATTTAATACTGTTCATTAATAACAGTACTATTTATAATTAATATTAAAAATCAATGACCTGCCTATTATTCAATTTATCTATTTTATTATCAGTTTTTTTTTTAATTTTAATTACATCAAATTGTCTACGTATTAATTAAAAACAATAAAACGAAACAACAAAGTTATAGTTATGATGGATACAAAAATAGTTAATATTATAAATCACTCAAGTAAATAATTTTGATAAAAACAATTAAACCTTATTGAATTATGATAAAGTTACTGTAGAAGATTTGTAAAACACTTAAATATCTTCTGTTTAATATTTAAATTTTATGTAAGTATAATGACTTATTATTAATAAATAATAATATAAATTAATTTTTTATTCAAGTTAACTTGTAATGTTTGTTTGAAACACATTAATTAATTTTTCGTTGTATATATATATATATATATATATAAATAACACGTATTTTCGACTAGTGAAAATTATTGATAAGTGTAATGATTTAGAAAAGAAAAATCTGTTATTAAGTACCTATTACTTTCATTTTGACTTTTTAATAACGATATTTTAAAAGCCTGATTAATTATTATTAATGGAAAAAGCAAGCAACTTTTATTACATTCTTAGAAATTGTACCTGCCAAAATCCGTAAAGAAAAATAATATTTTTAATCAATCGTCTATGAAGCTAAAATGTTAAGAGACTCTTCTTCTTCTTCACTGGCTTTTATAACTCTATTAGAGTTTTTGCCGCCAACACTATGTCCCTCCATTTCTCTCGATCTTGTATAATTTCCTTCCATTCTTTTACTCCCACAGTTTTAAGATCCTCTACTATTATGTCAAGCCATCTCTTCCTTGGTCTGCCTCGAGGTCTCTTCCCTACTGGTTGCCATTCTATCACTGCCCTTATGGTTTCTTCTTCGCTTCTCCTCATTATGTGCCCAAACCACTGTAATCTTTGTCCCTTTATGTAGCTAGTGACTGGTGCTAGGCCCAGTTCTTCCTGTAATTCCTTTTTAAACTTTCTTCTCCAATCATTTGTTCTTGCGTCACGAACTGGTCCACATATCTTTCTCCATATTTTGTTTTCGAAGGTTCTAAGTCTTCTTTTCGTCACGCTTGTTGTTGTCCATACTTCACACCCATAAGTGAGAACAGACCTTATTATTGCCGTGTATAGCCTTAGTTTTGTCTTCTTAGACAACGCTTTAGACTTAAGGAATTTTGATAATACAAAAGAGGCTCTTTCTGCTTTTGCTATCCTCGCACTTATCTCTCGTGACCAATCATTTTTTGTACTGAGAAGCGCTCCTAAATATTGGAATTCTTCCACTTTTTCGAAAGCTATTGACTCCATTATATTTTGTGATGGGTCACTTTCGAGAATCTCTAGAATTTTTGTTTTTTCCACATTAATCTGTAACCCTACTTTTGCTGCAGCGTTTTCGAGAGCCATCGTTTGATTTAAAGCATCCTCCAGTGATTCACCAAGAATGTTCAGATCATCCGCAAAACCTAAAATCTGAACTCGATGTTCATTGACCGCTACCCCACTTCCTGCATTTTGCATCATTCTTACCGCCTTTTCAAGTGCTAAGTTAAACAGTAGCGGGGATAGTGCATCACCTTGTTTAAGGCCAGTTTCTACTGTGAAGGTGTCAGATAGTATGTTATCTAACCTTACTTGGTTTTTTGTCCCTTCCATGCACATTTTGATGAGTGATATAAGCTTGTGAGGTATTCCAAATTCTTCCATAATATTGTACAGGCTCTCCCTATGGACGCTGTCATATGCTTTTCTAAAATCTACGAATATCTGCCAAAAATTCTGACGATATTCATATTTCTTCTCAATGATTTGTCCAATTATTGAAAGCTGTTCAACTGTCGATTTTCCTTTGCGGAACCCGCATTGGTACTGCCCTAGGCATTCTTCTGCATATGGTGTTAATCGGCTCAGTAACACCTTGGAAAAACTTTGTATGCCGTAATTAACAGGGATATACCTCTATAATTAGAACAATCTGTTTTGTCACCCTTCTTATGTAGAGGTATGATTATGGCCTCCTTCCAGCTTATAGGCATCTCTTCCTCACGCCACGTCTTCTGACACGCTTTAAGTATGAAATACTGCATTTCTTTCCCACTATATTTAATCAGTTCAGCTTGGATGTTGTCTGATCCGGGAGCCTTCCAATTTTTTAGGCTGTCTATTGCTTTATCAGTTTCCTCCAGAGTTATATCGTCTATCAAAGGTTGAGCTTTTTGAAATACTGTCTTTTCTACAGGGTATGCTGGTATATCGCTATTGAGTAACGCTATAAAATATTCTCTCTATCTCTCAGCCTTTTTCTCAGGTTCCATAATAATATTCCCCTCTGAATTTTTAATCGCTTTTAGACTTGGGTTGAAGTGGTGTTGTTAAGAGGTTAGATTATTAAAATTTTAGCTATACAAACTTATAGCTTATAATTAATGAGTACCACAAATATAACGAAAATGTATTAAAGTTATACATTTTAAAAAACTTTAAATTTTTTAAGGTGGTTTAAACGGAATGGGACAAGCTCAAAGCCAGTCAAGTTTTGGTGATTGCGATGATTGTTCTGGACAAAATAATCCAACATATTCAATACATGAAGAAATTATGAATTCTAAAAATATTCCGTTATTCCAACCTCAAGGTCCTAGTTCTCAAAATCGAAATGGACAGTATCCAAGCATATATCCACGATTTGATTTTAATAATAGAGAACCTGGAAATGAAAACCAAGGTTCTGGTATCGAATTACCTAACGCTAGAAAATATCCAAATACATATCCAGAATCTGGACCAACTAACAGAATACCAGGAAAACAAAACCAAGGTTTTGATATTGGACCTTCTACCACTGGACAATATCCTAATTCATTTCCAAGATCTGGGTTGAATAATAGAGAACAAGAAAAACAAGACCAAGGTTTTGGTGTTGGACCTTCAGTCGCTAAACAATATCCTATTATATATCCAGGATCTGGATCGAACAATAGAGAACCAGGAAAACAAGACCAACATTTTGGTATTAGACCTTCTGCAATTGGAAAATATCCTAGTTCATTTCCAGGATCTGTATCGAACAATAAAGAATCAGGAAATCAAGACTTCGGCATTGGACCTTCTGCCACTAGACAATATCCTAATTTATTTCCAGGATTTGGATCGAACAATAGAGAACAAGGAAAACAAGACCAAGGTTTTGGTGTTGGACCTTCAGTCACTGAACAATATCCTATTATATATCCAGGATCTGGATCGAACAATAGAGAACCAGGAAAACAAGACCAACATTTTAGTATTAGACCTTCTGCAATTGGAAAATATCCTAATTCATTTCCAGGGTCTGTATCGAACAATAAAGAACCAGGAAATCAAGACTTTGGCATTGGACCTTCTGCCACTGGACAATATCCTAATTTATTTCCAGGATCTGGATCGAACAATAGAGAACAAGGAAAACAAGACCAAGGTTTTGGTGTTGGACCTTCAGCCGCTGAACAATATCCTATTATATATCCAGGATCTGGATCGAACAATAGAGAACCAGGAAAACAAGACCAACATTTTAGTATTAGACCTTCTGCAATTGGAAAATATCCTAATTCATTTCCAGGGTCTGTATCGAACAATAAAGAACCAGGAAATCAAGACTTTGGCATTGGACCTTCTGCCACTGGACAATATCCTAATTTATTTCCAGGATCTGGATCGAACAATAGAGAACAAGGAAAACAAGACCAAGGTTTTGGTGTTGGACCTTCAGCCACTGAACAATATCCTATTATATATCCAGGATCTGGATCTAACAATAGAGGACCAGGAAATCAAGACTCTGGTGTAGTTGCTGAACCATCTGTTGCTACACAATATCCTAATTTATTTCCAGGATCTGGATCGAACAATAGAGAACAAGGAAAACAAGACCAAAGTTTTGTTATTAGACCTTCTACCATTGGACAATATCCTCTTTCATTTCCCAGCTTAGGAATACAGGGAAGTCCAGATAAAGCTCTACCTTCATTATGTAATTTCTTATATCAGACGTGCTTAAATGCTTTGTTGTATAACAAAAATCCTAATATTATACCTACATATGGTTCTCAAAATATAGGTACTACACAAAATATTGGAAAACCAATTAATAGTTTTTCATCACCATCTTATCCTTTGTTCGAAGGGAAAATGTATCCAAATCAAATATCCAATTATGGTCAGTCTGAAAACCAATTTGGATTAGGTATTCAACAACATGGATATACACCGCTTGGCGGACACATAAATCCAACACAAAGTCAACCTGGTTATGGACAGCCACAAGTTTCATCAGGATCTATGGGATCTGGTATTCACTGGACGGGATCTAATCAACCTGGAGAATATGTAAATCCTAATCAGTATCAGCCTAGCTATAGACAACCACAAGATTCATTAGGATCTGACGAATCTGGTTTTCAACAACCTAATAAAAATATAAATTCCAATCATGGACATTCACAGAGTTCTTTAGGAAATGCTGGATCTGGTGTTCAACAACCGGGATCCATTCAATCTAGTAGCAATTTAAACTCTAATAAATTTCAACCCAGCTATGGGCAGCCACAAGGTTCACTAGGATATGATGGATCTGGTTTTCAACAACCTGGCGGAAGTGTAAATCAAAATCATTATCAGTCTGGTTATGGAAAGCCACAAGGTTCATCGGAATCTAGTATTTCACAACCAGGATCAGTTCAATCTAGTGGTAATATGAATTCAAATCCATTTCAACCCAGTTATAGACAGCCACAAGGCTCATTGGGATCTGCTGGGTCTAATATTCAACAACCGGGATCCATTCAATCTAGTGGCAATATAAACCCTAATAAATTTCAACCCAGCTATGAACAGCCGCAAAGTTCACTAGGATATGATGGATCTGGTTTTCAACAACCTGGTGGAAATGTAAATCAAAATCATTATCATTCCGGTTACGGACAGCCACAAGGTTCATTGGAATCTATTCAATCTAGTGGCAATATAAACCCTAATAAATTTCAACCCAGCTATGGGCAGCCACAAGGTTCACTAGGATATGATGGATCTGATTTTCAACAACCTGGTGGAAGTGTAAATCAAAATCATTATCAGTCTGGTTATGGAAAGCAACAAGGTTCATCGGAATATAGCGTTTCACAGCCAGGATCTGTTCAATCCGGAGGTAATATAAATCCAAATCAATTTCAACCCAGTTTTAGGCAGCCACATGGTTCATTGGAATTTACCGGGTCTAATATTCAACAACCGGGATCCATTCAATCTAATAGCAATGTAAACCCTAATAAATTTCAACCCAGCTATGGGCAGCCACAAGGTTCATTAGAATACGATGGGTCTGGTTTTCAACAACCTGGCGAAAATGTAAATCAAAATCATTATCAGTCCGGTTATGAACAGTCACAAGGTTCATTGGGATCTGGCGGGTCTAGAAATCAACAACCAGAATCTGTCCAATCTGAAGGAAATCAAAATCAAAATCAATTTCAGCCCTCATACGAAAATCCACAAGGTTCATTAGGATCTGGTGTTCAACAACCTGGACTTATTCAATCTGGTGGAATCGTAAATCCAAATCAAATTTTACCAGGACCCTCTCAAGGTACATTAGGTGTAGGTGGATCAAGTATTCATCAACCTGAGTTAACTCTATCTTCAGATGGAAAGGCGGTACTTGGAAACCCACAAATGAATAATGGTAATAATTATTTATCAAGAAATCCAATTATTGGTGGTCAATTTGGAACAGATATATCTTCAGGAGGTTCGGTAATACCTATTGATACTGAAGGAGGAGATGCACAATCAATGACAAATGTAAATGTTGATGGCAATGAAACTATTGCATCAGCCTCTGCTCAAGGAAAATCAAAAACTGGTATGACACAGACCCAAGTGTCTGGAACATATTCAGGAACTGGGACATTTTCAGCTCAAGCACAAACAAGTGATAATGACAAAGGAGCTCAAAGTCAAATCTTAAGTAACACAAATGGCACAACAAGTACAGCCCAAGGAAAAGGTGGCAAAGGACAAGCGCAATCCCAAGTTTTCTATAATCCTGAAGACGGAATTGCTTTAGGTGAATCACAAAGTTCAGGTATTAATTATGGAACAAATACTCAATTACAGGCCGGTATTAGAGGAGGAATAGCAGACGCTCAATCGACAGGAACAGGAAGTACTTCAAGCCAGGCTCAAATAGGTTTCTTACCATACGATTCCAATAATGACTCAAATCAAAAGTCTATATACAAAGGCGGTGGAACAGCTTCTTCACAAGGTGGATCATACAGTGGCCAATCTCAAAGTCAATTATTCGGTTCATATAAGCATGGAATTTCTTACAATGGTGCAGCTCAAGCGAGTTCGGGTAGTAAACTTCGTAATTTACCAAAATTGAATTTAGCCGACGCCAAGCTAAAGATTGGCCAACTCAAGGTACTTAGTGATGGAACAAACAAACAAAATAATACGAATCAATCTCTTAAGTTGGTTCCAAAGCCATCAGAATACCAAACTCGTCAAGAAAATACCACTATCTACAATAAGAAATTAAATATTAATCAAACAAATATTTCTTCGACGCCGGCTTCGACAACTTTATCACAAGAAGTAAATCAAAATATTGATGAAGAACAAGAATATGATAGTGAAGAAGAATATGATGACGAAAATGATACGATTGTAAACACTAAAACTGCAGAATCTCAAGAAAAATTAAACCCTAAACAAGAACAAAATATTATTTTAAACCTGGATGATAAACATGATGCTCAAATTACTCGTGATTCTGATAGCCAATTAAAAGCTGGACAAGTTTTGGATGCCGGTCAAATCATACCTGGTACTAATGGGTCTAAAATACCAGATGGGTTTAGAGGAAGAGTTGCTTCAGTAGCTGGAGACCAAACCAAAGCTAAAGCGATTCCAGGTGGTCAAGCACAGTCTCAAACTGTATTACTTACGCCAGGAGCGGGTGGTTTAACTGTGGTAGATAAAACCAAATTGAAGGCATTATTAGGTAAAGAATCTTATGTTAAACCAACGGGTAGATCGTTCAATACTTTCCAAACAAATATGGATGGTGAAACGGGGAAATTTGATCCTAGCAATAAAAATATCCAATACTTTACTAAATCATCAACTTGTGGTTACTTTTCGTTTTCTTGCAATTATGTAAATGGAGCAAAAAGTGGCCCTAAAATATGTAAACCTAACCCACCTCCTACCCCATGCCAAAGAAATAACTAATATATTAAAATAACTGTTTAAATCTATTTTGTTTCATATTTTAATACAATATTTTAAATAAGTTAACATACCAAATGTGTATACTAATTTAAACCTAACTTTGTACTATGAAATATATTTCTATTAATAAAACATGTAATATTTTATAAACTAATTTGACTATTTTTATTTGTTTTTCAATGAAAAATCCTAGTCATAAAAATAATTCAAAAATACAAAATATGTAACTATATTTTAATGAAAATAAAAAAAAGGGTGAGAAAAATACTACTAGTGAACTTGATATAAACACAAATTAATTATAAACAAATGTTCAAACCAACTATCAAGTATTACAATAAGTTTTATTAAATATAATTTTAATTAATGACAAGAATCATAAAAAAGTACAAAATAGTTATTGGACACATACTTAGAACTACCTGTATTTTTACAATTAATTATATACAATCAAATATATAATATTTAAATATTAATACCAATTAATTGACAAAATAATTAAGTAAATATAAGACAAAAATTAAATCAATATAATTTTAAAGAGGTTTTCTTTATTCTAAAAATAGCTAACACAAAACAGATTTATTACTTGGAATCCAGTCTTCATCACTATGACTGGAATCATCTGAAGAGGCTCGACTAGTCAAACGTGTTAATCTGAGAAGAAAAAATAATTATTAGTTAATAAATAAAAAATGTTTTGTTGAATATAATATAATTCTTACTTCTTTTGATTTCCAAAAAGCAGCATTTTTTTAAATAACGATAATATGATAATTAAAAGTAAAAATGTACCATTAAATGTATTAATTAAAAAAATTAAAATATAAAACACAGGGAACCAATGAGCCATTGGTATAAATCTCCAATTTTATAATTTAAAAGCAATTGAAGTGCTCGGCCGAACAATGGGACAAGCGGCAGTCACGTAAATTGCATTTATCGGTGGAATATCGGGGCACGAGTAAAAAAATAGATTAAAAGGCAATATTAAGTTAAGTTTGAAGTTGTGGAACAACGTGACTTGTGTCCGTAATATTTTAAACGCGTCTATTGTAAACACATGTAGGTCAACTTATATAAAGCTTATTATGTTTATGACAATAAGTCACTCAAGCCTTACCTAATATTTTGATGTTTTAATTCAGCCTGTAAACTATCCAATTGTTCTTGCAAATCTTCATTATACCTTTGAAGTTTCCTAAAATAAATTATTTTATTTAAATGAAAATGTAGAATAAATAAATTTATTGAAAATAATTTACATTTTATTGTATTATTTTTATGAATTAATTGTCCAGCAAAAAGTATTTTAATAAAGTAATTTATATCACTATTATTACAAAATATTTTTATAACACAATTTTTAAAACTAATAGTTATCTTATATACTAGGAGTCGCCAACATGCGGCTCTTGTCACTGTCAGATGAGGCTCGCATTTTATTTATAAAATTAAAACACTATTATTACAAAATATTTTTATAACACAATTTTTAAAACTTATAGTAATCTTATATACTAGGAGTAGCCAACATGCAGGTCTTGTCACTGTCAGATGCGGCTTGCATTTTATTTATAAAATTAAAATTTACTTTATTATTATTATTATGAATTTTATTGTTATAAATTTATAAAAAATTACCAAATTATGTAAAATGTATCTATAAACAGTTTGGCTCTTGATGTTTAAACAGGTAGCCCGTGAATCTATTCATGTTGGCCACCTCTATTATTTACTGTACATGTAGGAATAGTTCAAATAAAATAAATTTACTTTATAGTATTTAAAGCAGAATCATAATCTTCTTCGGTAGTAGCTAATTCTCTTTTCAGCTCTTCAACTCTGTTTCTTAAACGTTTAACTTCACCTTCGTATTGTTCACCACGACGCATTAAATGCGCCAACTCAGCACTTTGGTCAACAAACATTTTCTTTTGTTTAGATAGAGTATGTTTTAAATTAGCTAACTCCTTAAAAATGTAAGTAAATTTATTACCATTAAAATATTAAGTAAATATTAAATTAATTTTAAGTAAAAATATATAAGTTAAACATGCAAAAATACATACAATATTTTTATCAGCTAAATCCTGCTGCAACAGTCTAAATTTAATATCTGATGATGATTCAGGTTTATTTTGTTTCTGCAATTTTTCAAGGGCGTCGTTTAGTTCAGACTTAATTTGTTTATTAATTCTTTCTACATTCATCATTTCGCTTTCTAATTGCTCTCGCTTGCTCCATTCAGCTTCATTTTCAGATTGTAACTGTTCCAACTAAAACCAACAGTTAAAATAATTTACTTGATTATAATAGTAATAACTTCAGTATTTCACCTGTAATCTCAAGTCTTCTAATCGTTTGTTTGTTAAGACCTGATTTTCTTGACACATCAGACATTCTGATTTAACACTTTCTGTACCTGATAACTGATTATGCAAATTGTTCAAGTCTTTTTGTGTGCTTTCCAATAAGTTTTCTAAGTTCTTCTCTAATTTATCAGCTACTTCATCCGACATGGACATGCTTTTTATAGGAGTAGGTGATTTGATAGGAGAAGTTGTCTGATTAAACATTTCAACTGCGTGCTTTGGGACTGCTTCTTGTAAAACATATTCTTCGATACCTGAGTCGCTGACAATTGATGGTTGGGGTATAGACGAAGAACTACAACAAGTATCTGGTTCAGAAATACCATTTTCTAATGCATCGACCAACTGAGAATCCCATTGTCCTGTAACAAATATTATTTATATGATAATAAAAACAATTCTGTACAACAAATGGGTTCCAATACTATACCTGCATGTTTTAAAAGAATGAGATTGACTTTTTCTAATTCCTTGCGCAAGCATTCATTTTGTTGTTCTAGATTCTGTTTTTCTCTTTTTATACTACTGTTTTCTTTTAGTACATGATCTAAATTGTCTTTTAGCAACTTGGCTTCTTCTCTTGCTTTATTTCTTTCGTTTCTCACCTAGAGAAAGAAATCAAAATTATAACGCTTATACAATCACTTGCACAGAATCAACAATTACCTTGCTCCATTTTTCACGCCAGTTGGCTGTACAATCGGACCACCATCTCATGGTCTTTTCCATTTGCGTCGCTCTTGCCCGGGCTTCATCTAGTTCGCGTTGACGCATGGACTCTCTTGTGTCCCAATCCGACGCTGTAGCCGATGTGACAACTCCACCAGTCTCAGTCGCCGCCATTTCAACGGTTTCAGTAATATCTTGTTAGTTTTTCACGCAAGAGGATACAGTTTTGTATATTGTTTCTTTCTTTTCCTCTACTATTTACACGATTCAATTAGCGTAGTTGTAGATGGTAATACCAAACGAATTTCCATAGCGGAAAACTAATGGACAAACACTGTGCGAAACAGAACTCAAAGGCAATACGATTGAATTTGCACACGACGATTCCGACATTACCACAAAACGTCTAGGGTTGGCGACGGGAAAATGTCGAATATCGAAATATACAATAGTAGTTTAATCAAAAATCGAAATGCAACAAACCGAGAGCGCTAATCCCGGACGGCGACAATGATGACTACGATGGTCGACGGAGTAATAATACTTGTCGTCGTCGACCGCCGTCATCATCGCTGGTTATCAATCGCGCGCGCTTATCAACACTGTTATCGGATATATTTGGCCGCATAATATTATGCTGATATTTGTTGAGTGAGTACAGCCAAATCTCGTTGTCGTTAATCCGTTGCACAACTATTTCTGAAGACATTTTATCCGGTTGACCTATGCTTTCACGTCGCGACTGCTGCAACTACTGAAACGTGTCCATATTGTCTGCTGCTCATTGGATCATTCGCATCATTCGCGATGGCCGGATCCGCTTTGAGACGGCTAATGGCCGAGTACAAACGTACGTAGATCTGTGTGTGCTACATACGCGGTACTGCGACCAATGCAGTATCACGAACCTTGATGACTGTGTAATACGAAATTTTTTTTTCCCCTCTGCCAATTTAGAACTGACGTTGAACCCTCCAGAAGGTATTATCGCTGGACCAATCAACGAGGAAAACTACTTTGAATGGGAAGCTCTGATCACGTATGTTACGCCATCTTACTGGCTATTTAGCGCCTAAACCATTCTGTTTATTTTATGCAGAGGTCCAGAAGGTACTTGTTTCGAAGGTGGAGTGTTTCCAGCTAAACTTATTTTCCCATCAGACTACCCTTTGAGTCCACCGAAAATGAGTTTCACTTGCGAGATGTTTCATCCAAACAGTAAGTGAAACAACGTGTTAACATGGTTTATGTGTACTATAATGTAATTAATGGTGCACTATAAAATTAAAATAAAGTATATGTTTAACCATATGTTATTAAACCATCGTTATTGCTATTATTATTTTATTTTATTTTTAAAAGTTCTATATGTTGGTTGATATTCTAACGAATAATACCTAATACCGAAATGAAACATATTTCACTTACTATAAGATTTTATTCTATTTTTTAACAATTATTTAACTTAATGTTACATAATATTGGGTTTTTTATATCTATAATATAAAAATGAATCGTTGTGTTGGTTATCACACTTCTCCGAAACAACTTGACCGATTTTTATGAAATTTTCTGTTTATACTTGGTAAGTCTAAGAGTAGGTTTAAGGCTAATTTGAAAAGGGGATTAACCACCCCCGGGAGGTACTCAAACAGGAATTTTGAGATTTACGATAGAAATTTTGTTTATTAAATGGTTGCTATGGGGGTTATAAGATTTGAGAATAATATTTATTTATTAGTGGTTGCCATTGGTAATATATAAAATTAATATAATTATTTGGTGTTTTGTTGGTGTAGCGCCAATTGTGAACAAGATGAGAGAAAATAAACTGAGATGGTTTGGGCATGTGATGATGTGAGAGGAAACGAATGCAGTAAGAGTGGTTATGAAGATGGACGTTGAAGGGAAAAGAGGAAGATCAAAAAAAAGATGGTTGAAGACTATGGAGAATGACATGAGGGCTGTCGGTGTGTGCATAGGAGATGTGATTGATCGAGTGAAGTGGAGGTGTAGGACATGGGTGGCCGACCTCAAGTAGTTGGGAGGAAGGCGAGGCAGAAGAAGATTTGGTGTTTTGTTATTTGTTAATTAGCTCTCATGATTACTTGGCTCCCATGGCTGAGTTGAACTTACTGCAGTGAGTTACACCAAAAAGGAGTTGAAAAATCATAATTTGTTTGTGAATTTTTCGGGCCACAAAGTGCACAGGATTAGCTATATTATATATAAATGAATGTGTGCAGATCTGTGGGAAGAAGATAGGCTAATTTAAAAAAGTTTAAATTTGGTTTTTTTTATTCATCGGATTTTAGTACGTTAAGATTAGGTTTGGATTATGTATTAATTGATTATATTAATCCAATGTATTATGTCAAACTTGGTATAACTTTGATACTTTATTATAGTTAAATCATACACTTACGTACAAACAGCACTAGGTCCGGATACCTAATATACCTGATAATATACTGCTGCAAATCAGAATTTTTATTTTGGGCAATAGAAAACTTAAGATAAATCTAGAACATCATCCATCGAATATTAAATAACGAATTGAACAAAGTTTGAGTCTTATAGAGTTGGTATATTTAACGAGCAACAAAGTGCACGGGATCAGCTAGTTTAAAATATATTTATATACTATATATTATTATATTTTTTATATTTATATTTAGTATATTTATTATAAAATAAAAACTGTCTATAGCAAACATACAAATTTATTTTAAAGTTTTATTAAAAACAAATTTGAAAATAAATATTTAATCGAGAAAATTTAAATGTTGAATAAAGTAAATATTATGTAAATTATAAGTTTAAAATGATGAAGTGATTTTTTGAATAGTTCATTAGATTATCAAAAGTAGAACACATCAGTAATTAAGTTTATTTAAAAAATTTTATTTAAGCAGAGTTTTAATTTTTAAAAAAATATAATTTTTTATCATTAAAATTTAATTAAATTGGTTTGAGTTTGATTTTTTACCATCACTATCAAATTCGGAGTATCATTTGGTAGAAGGGCAGGGAGTACAACAGCACCACTAACTTAAAAGTGTTAATAATTGGCCCACCATTAATCTTCTATACTCCATTATAATTAACAGAATAAAAATAAAATTTTGTAATTTGTCTTGTAATATTTCGTATAAATTTTTTTTTTTAAATTAATGTCTTTTAATTTTTTTTATCAATTTTATAAAATTAATTTTTTTCGAGCTTTGAATAATAGTTTGTGCCAACTTACAGCTGACAGGACTTGATATTAAACTCATGATTAATATTATTTTATATTTTGTACTAATACCATATCAATTTTCTTAATATATATTATCACTATATCAATATATAATTTTGTAAAAATAATGATGTTTAATTTTGGAATTAAAGTGAATTACTTTATTTGTTTCATTTTATGGGTTTGATAACCCAATTACGAGTGTAGTTTAGATACAAGATGTGAGGTTCATATAGCACAAATTCAATATGTATAAAATAGATTACAAATGAATTATAAAATAACTTACTCTAGTAATAACAAAATAATAGATATTAAAAAAACAAAAAATATAATAAAATATAAACAGTAATAACAGATAGCTAGTGATCTCGGATAACATGATGGGAGTGAATAGTAAGATTTAATTGTTGTTTAAGAGGAGAATGACTGATTCAAGAAAAAGTCAATATTATATTTATTTGACAAATACATAATTTGAGAGGTTAGAAAACATCTACTGTCCTAAGATTGAACTTCATCGTACAATTTACATTATTATTTTGTTTAGTCTATTCGGATGGGCGTGTATGTATTTCAATACTTCATGCACCTGGAGATGATCCTATGGGTTATGAATCCAGTAATGAAAGATGGAGTCCAGTACAAAGTGTTGAGAAAATCCTTTTATCTGTTATCAGTATGCTAGCTGGTAATTAAAAAATAGGCAGTCAGTTTTCTTCCAAGTATCATTATTTATAATTATATTTTTATTTTTAGAACCAAATGATGAAAGCGGTGCAAATGTTGATGCTGCTAAAATGTGGCGCGAAGACCGAGATGAATTTAATAAAATAGCTGAAAAGTTGGTAAGGAAAACTTTAGGAATTCCAACAAATGCATAAAACAGTTGAATGTTAATGTTATATAATTTTATCGGAATATTTTGCTTGTAATGAACAATGACCTTGGAAAAACCACATGTATATAAACTAATTATGATATCTTTTGAAAAATAAGTTACGTTTTATATTTTATACATATTTATGATGTTAATTGAAACTCAATTTTGTTTAAAATTATATGTTTTCTTTAAACCATTTGTGGTAATTAAATAAATACAAAAACTCACTGATTTTATGGAGCAAATATATTGATTTATTGCAAATTCAATCCCTTTAATCTATAACTTTATATCATACAATTTATAATATAGTTAATGTCAAATTCACATCACAATGATTTCACAAATAAAATACTTTGTTATTCAAAATAAAACAAACAAATAATTAAATAAAATTTATGTATTTTGTCTTTTTTTTTTTTCTTTAAATAAAATCACTAAACACAATTCAGTATAGTAATATCTATTTTCTTACATATAATGAGTAATGACTTATGCTTAATCCATAGTAGCTATAAAAAAAACTCGAATTTTGTAAAACATTTTTATAATAATTATAAAATAATAGAGTTAACTCTAAAATCACAATTAGTTACTTAAAAATAGGTAACAAAAAAAAAAAAAGAGGAAAAAAAGTTGAACAAACAACAAAATGGAGAAAATATCAATTTCTTTCTTACAAGTTATTATGTTAATTTTATTTCAATTAAGTATTATTAAAAGTGTAGATGGAACTAAAGTTTGTTTTTAATCACTCAAAATAGATTTTTATTAACATATATATTGTTGTAAAATAGATAAAAAATATATGTATCAAAATTGTTTGCATCAGCAGAGCTAATTGATAATTTACACAGTTATATTATGGGGAGTTAGTATTAAACACATTTATTTTTAGATATAAATTTATAATTAGAAATATATATTTCTTTTCTTTTAAATGGATAGTCAAAATACATATTTTAATTTAATTCAACTTGTTCAACAAGTACAATGATATTTTAATACATTTAATGTTTTACAGTATATCAATGTGTAAAGTTTTAAAAGTTTAAAGTTATTATTTGTTTAAAATGCAGTACTGTTCAAAAAATTAAAAATTCTTTATATTAAAGCATTAGGAGATAAATAAAAACTATTTTAGATAAAAAATACTAAAACTATTTCTTTTTTCTTAGACATTGTAAGAATTTATATTTTTCCATTTAAGTATATAATTATTCAATCAAATTCAGATTTAAACAGGTAATAAAAATACTAAATTAATACTAAATAAGTCACAAAAAATATTGCAAATCAATAATATGTCAGATACACCAAATATAAAAATAAATAATCATCCAATATAAACTAAACTAAAATATTTTATAATAAAACCAAACATTTACCTGATATAGACATTTTTTTTTTCAATAAATGGTGATCTAACAATAGCTTTTATGCTTTTATATTACATGTTATATTGAATATTACTTCAAATTATAAAATAAAAAATTCCTCAAGGATTATTTATTTAATTAATATTAGGTTGAAATCTTTAGGTTTATTGACAAATGACATAATTTTTGATGAATTGTGGGGAATACTAACGAATATGATTCAATATTAATTTGATTTGAATATTTTTATTAATATAAATGTATGTATTAAAAGTCTTATTTACCACTAATGTACATATTTTTAATGAAAAATTAATACATTTAAGGTGGTGTAAATGATATTAGATGAACAGCTGGAGTGGGAGTAGATGATTTACTACTATCAGTGCTGCCCAATTGTTCACAATAGTAATGTGGAGTATTTAAATAATCAATTAGTCGTCTAGGTAATGGCAATTTAGGTATCAAATCTCGACGTACCATCTTCAAAATGACAAACCTAAGTACATCAAATAAATACATGAAAATTAATAACTTAATATTTTTAAATATTATTACTATTTATCTAACATAAATGAATACATTTAATAATAAAGCAAATATAATGATATAAAATTATATAATATAAAAATCTCAAACTAAGTCATAGATAAACTACTGTAGTTAAGTATCTTAATCATATATTAATATAACATCATATAAAAAATATGCTAATATATGAATAATAGATTTATTATTTATTCATAAAAATGTTTATGATTTACCTGCACATATGCTGCAAGCTTTGAACTTGTTTAAATCGAGACACTGGATGAAGTAACTGTACCCTCATTGGTCCAAGAATTGGCCTTCTATGTAAAAAAAACAAATATCTTCCACTGCGAGAATGTTCTACAGCATTTTCAACAAACTCAACAATTGTATGACTTTTGAACTTAGTACAACTACCAAAGCTAAAATTACCTAAAATAATAAAATTTAATTAAATATTACTTATTTCATTTATAGAATTTCTTTTTTATTTTCATTTTTATTTATATTTTCACCTTGATCATGTTCAATTCTAACATGTCTAACAAAACCATTCAACTTAAATGTTAATGAAAATATATAATGATCATCACTGCTATCACGTACAATAAATGATCCATCGGGTTCACTTGACAGTATTTTTTCAGCAGCTTCTCCTGATATTGGACCCCAATACCATCCATACTAAAATAAATATTAAAAATATTTTAAAACAAAGTATATGAATATTTAAAAAATGAATCTTACATCTTTAACTTTTTCAATGCTAGTAGCAAAATCCATACTAGTTTCACGTTCATACGTGTCCCTATGTCCATCATCATTGGGCACCGGTGGCAATGCTCGTTTCTCAAAAGTGGTTTCTTTAGTTACATCTAAAAGCACTACAGTATCTGTTGGATTTGATCCTGGATCCAATTCTATTGATGTACTTTTACGTGAACGAAAAATATTACAAAATGTTTGTTTTAAACTAAAAGAAAAATTTGATTTTGTTGATGAGATGAATGGTGATGAACAAAAAATTTTTCTCGTTGAATGACTAGAACCATGACCACTTTTATTTTCTGAAGTACTATTTTCCTTGGATTTTTTATGTCTTATGTTCACCAGAAGTGGATGTTTTCTGATTTTGCATGTAGATGAAGTTAGTTTATTGACATTTTCTTTATTGTGATCATTTTGTACATTATTACATTTTGGTACATTTATAACTTGAGGTTTACTACTTTCAGCTGTATTGCTATAGATATTGTGAAGAATTGTTCGAACATCTTTAACAGTCATATGTATGGGCTCTTGAACACTGACACATTTTTCTCCAGGTCTATTAAAAAATAATTATTAATACAATTTTATTTTTTCAATTATATGATTCCTACTTTTTACTGAGAGGTATGGAATGACACTGATCTCGAAGCTTCCTCTTTTTCCGTAAAGGTCGCCGAAAAGCAACATTAAAGGGGGAACTATCAATAGGTAATGTATAAGTATCACTATTAAGAGCATCATGTGAAACAGCAGAAGATATAAAATTAGAATCATCCGAGGAAACTACATTAAATATGGAATTATGGGATGATGAAATAGTTGATAATAAGGAATTGTTCGATCCATTTGGTAAGCGATAATTTGTTTTCCAATAAATACCTAAATTATGATAAAATTTTTGTTGCTTAAATTGCCTGAAATGAATGAAAATAAATATTTAATATCATTAAATAAATATATGTGTATAATATATTACCTAGTATCGCTCAATGGATCCAAGTGTTTCAATGAATCACTGATCAACGACTTTACAAAACCATCCGCATATTGTTCAACTCGAATCATACAATCATTAGTGTAAACAGGTGAACAATTATATCTACATTGATTGTCTTTAAATTCTAAAGGAGGAGAGTATACATTAAGAGAACTGCATGGTGAGTCCTGAAATTCAACAGGAGGTTGAATTGGATTCTCTGATTTTTGAACACTAGGACATTTTTTCAATGTATTAAACTGTTGCGTGTAGGATGCATCAGAGTCATCAATTAAAGAATCCTCTTGATTTATTGATAACTCATCATCACTTTCTTTATACTAAATTTTAAACAAATTTAAATAAATATAAATTAAACATTTCATAAATGATAAATGAAAAGTTTGAAAAATTCACTTAAAATATTAGAGATAATATATCAACAGAGGTATCAGTACTTAAGTAATTGAATAAAATAACTATCAATACTTATTGATTATTATACATAATAAAATGAGCTATCTACGTTAGAAATGAATAATCTATGGCAATTATATTGTCTACATAAGTAAATTGAATACTAAAATTTCACATATCTTTGAAACAGAATATGGTTTTTAAATAAATTATAGTAGTTCATATAAATATAATTATATTAATTAATTACATATGTATAACAAACTATATGAATTTTTATTTTTAAGATAAGTAATAGTTAATAGGAGAACAACACAACTTTATTCCTTTTACTGATATTGAAATGCAATTGTTTATTTTTATTTTTACATATTAACTAGCTGATTACCCAGTGTTGTCAGGAAAAACTTCTTTAAGGTGTAAAACGCTGTAGAAACAATGTTTTTTTTTAAGAGTAAATTATAAAATATTTCAATGTGTAACCACATGTGTATTTTTTTAGGAAATTTGCATTAATCTCAATCGGTAATTATTAAAATAAAAATATTTCCTAGGAAACCAAAAAATGAAAAAGTTTATATGTCCAGTCCAAAACTGTTTCAACCCTTAAAAATTGGTTTTCCAAAAAATCCTTTCTTATTGCAAGGTGAAAATATGAGAAGAACCCAGTGCTATAGTGGAGGGTATACGGCGGTATACGCCGTATACTTTCTGGTTATTTCTAATAAACTCCGTATACCTTCTGATTAAAGTCATATACTCTCTGTTGTAGTGAAATTAACAAATAATATAAAGATGAAAATCATTAGATTATTATAAAAATTTTTGATAGAAAAACTAAGAATGTTACGTTAGACAATTTGTATAAAACATAATTTATATATATATATAATTAAATAAAAAAAGTATTCAGTCAGATTTAAATAATATAAAAAACAATGTTTAGTTTTAATTTTAATTTGTACAATTAATGTATGTGTGTTGTGTTATTTACCCTCTACCAAAGTGATGACTAATGACAGTATAAATGTTTAATATTATAACTCATAGTATACCCTCTGCTTTTTTTAGGACTACAGCACTGGAAGAACCTATATTCAAAATTTCAAGTTCGTACATTGCGTAGTTAATGAGTTACAGCGATCAGTGGTATTTAGATTTTATAAATATAGATTATAACTTGAATAGCTGTGAACATAATATTACGTCAAAAGCAAATGGTAAGCTCACTTTGCACTGCGACGAATGTTTGTTGGAGTTGCTACTGGTAGAACTGTTTGTAAACGAACCATTGACCAACAAACCGCTGTCGTCTTCACTGAGCAATAGCACTTCAGATGTCGGCGAATCCATCCCATAGTAAAACCCAACAGGATATCAACCATGCCACCAGTAACCTTTCAAAGGCCGAGACGTAATTTAGGCCTGGCACACAATAGTCGGACGATTTGCTTATCGCAAACAACAATCTGTGGCGATTCCGATGATTCCATACTTGTAACGGAGACAAACCAATGTCCGCATTTTAGGTCAGGAGCGTCAGCAAGGTGTATTAAATCGGTATCGACGACGTTGATTTTGACTCTTGAAGTCGAGCAGTTCTACGACGGTGACGGATAAACGTTCGTAGTGACACCGACAACCGAAAGAAAGGAATAATAGTAACAATAATAATAATAATAATAATAATAATAATAATAATGTTTCCAAAGCTTATCACGCGAACGACAGAACTTTTGTGAAAACAACACAGTGCTTCTCAAAATGTACGCATTGCCGGTAGTATCGTCGACCCTTTGTGCTATCTGTCGGTTCAATACTAGACGTTTTACGGTATTGTTATCAACGAGTATCCGCCCGATGATGTTTTACACAGATATAATATATAATATTTGGTTATAATATATAAATCTGTGTTGTTTTACGATACTTGATGATAATACCGTGGGCCGTGATACTATGATACTGCGATTAATGATAATATACCATATCCAATGGTTTTTGATTTGCTGTGATCGTTCTCGACCGTATATTACATTAAGCAAACAATACGATTAATTATGCTGCGGTTCATGACGTATGCAATTATTAAAAATTAACCGCCGACCGGGTTGGGCACTTGACACATATATATAGCGCTTATTTGATACACGCTTGATGCCAAAAAAAATCATCTCTCGTTCGTTTCCAGTTTACTCGTTCGAATTCAAACAGTCCCTGAGGTGCATGATTAGTTGCTGTCCGCTCGTAATTAAGTGGTATTTTTCTTTAACACATAACATCGCAATTCGTAATATCTGTATAGAAATATGGAAGATGGTAGCCATGAGTTAAACGGTGTTAGAAAAGTGGCATTGATCACTGGAATCACTGGCCAGGTACATTATTAATTACCCATAAATGTACATCGTATTTGTGTGTTTATTATACAATTTTAAATCTAGGACGGGTCATATTTAGCCGAACTGTTGCTAGATAAAGGATATGATGTTCATGGCATTATTAGACGCTCGAGCACATTTAACACAGGTCGTATCGAACATCTTTATTTAGATCCCAAGTCGCATATGGAAGGCAAAATGAAACTGCATTACGGTGACATGACAGACAGTAGTTGCCTTGTGAAAATTATAGGTTCTGTAAGGCCTACTGAAGTGTATAATTTGGCTGCTCAAAGCCACGTAAAGGTAGATCTGCAGGGAATTATTTGTGATAATTCATTGAATAAATATTTTACCATAGATTTCATTTGATCTAAGTGAGTATACAGCTGAAGTAGATGGAGTTGGAACCCTTAGGTTACTAGATGCTATTAGGACATGTCAGCTAGAAGACCATGTACGATTTTATCAAGCTTCTACATCTGAATTGTATGGGAAAGTTGTTGAAATACCTCAAAAAGAAACTACTCCTTTTTATCCTAGATCTCCATATGGTATTAGTTTATATTGATGGAAATCAATAATCTCTTTAAAGTTATTTATGAATATATTTCATAAGTTGATTTCTCTTTAAATGTAACCACATAGTTTTATATCTTTATAGCATGTGCCAAATTATATGCTTATTGGATTGTAACAAATTATCGAGAAGCTTATAACATGTATGCCTGCAATGGAATTCTGTTCAACCATGAAAGTCCAAGAAGAGGTGAAAACTTTGTAACTAGAAAAATTACAAGATCAGTAGCAAAAATAGCAATTGGTTCATTAGATTGTATACAATTAGGAAATTTAGACTCTAAACGAGACTGGGGCCATGCCAAAGATTATGTTGAAGTACAAATTGAAGTTTTTACATTAAAAAGTGTTAAATATCTATTAAGTGTATTTTTTCCTTCCAAAGGCAATGTGGCTAATGTTACAACAAGATGTACCTCAAGATTTTGTAATTGCTACTGGAGAAATGCATAGTATTAGAGAATTTGTTGAAAAAGCATTTCAGCATATTGGCAAAACAATTATATGGGAAGGATCAGGATTAAACGAAGTCGGAAAAGAAGAATCTACCAATATTGTACGCGTCAAAGTGAATGCTAAGTATTTCCGTCCAACAGAAGTTGTGAGTACATTATTTATATTTGAATTTCATTAAACTTTTTGAGCCAAATGTTTATTTACATATTATTTGTAGACTATTTATTTTATAATGACTTTGTGATAAGTCTTATTTTTTCTTGCTATGCAATAACATTTTATAAGATAAAAAAATTAAATAACATCAAACAATAAAAATCTAGTAAAAGTAGATTTGTTTCAATAAGTTATAACCCTATCACATACAAAAATCAATCATAAAAATGTGTATTTCTGCCAAACAATTTTAGTAAATCATTTTAACATCTGTAATCTACATTCAGTTACAGTCATTTATAGATTGTAAACTATATATGCAACATTTATTAGTAACGAATAATGATTTAATTATTCATTATAATATTATGTTACTCAACATATTAAGAGATTGGTGGGAGTCATTGCAACATTAAGAAATAAAAGATGTGGAGGTATAGATTGAAATTTTCTTCATCCTAAATGGCTGGATTATTTGTTGAATAATATGTTGCATTTTTGATTGAATTAACGATGGATATATCCAAACCAACTTTCACAATACTTTTAAAAATTATTATTTCAATTTTAGACTATTAATATTCTATTTAATTGTAATAATTTGTTAGCTTAAATGTTTCGAGAAGATCTTATTGTACATTTTATTTTAGAAATTTATTGACAAAATTTTATATTTTTAATGGTTTATCACATAAAAAACATAAAAATCAATTAGAATTTATAAACAAAAGAGTTAAGTAATCTTGTAATTTATCTAAAAGTATATAAAAATACCATATAATTTTATTGACTACAGTAATCCTTATAATATAATAATAACATATATTATATTAACAAAAATGCATCTATTTAAAATACAATTTTCAAATATTTCATAATTTATATATTATAGTTTGATTGTAGATAGTTAATCTTTTTTAGATTTTAGATGAAATAAGTAAACACTAACACGTTTTTATTTCTCGTTATGAACGTAGTCATATTGTTTTTAATGTTATTTTTATGGTCTATTAATTTACTTCAAAAAATATGGTTAGTTCTTAAATAATATAAGTTTTCTTCAGTCAAGTTGTCTCAGTTAGTTAATTTTGTATTTAATAATAGATAAGATTGAATATTGGGTTAATCTTTAATGTTTAATGTTATTTTATACAAATAAATAAATATAATTGAAGTAGAAATGAAAGAGCTATAACCACTTAATAATATTATATTATGTAATGTGCTCAAAATTATAGAAAAGTTATATATAGGTACATTTTTTTTTTTTTATCATTTTTTACTGTTATAATTGTAAATGCTTAGAATGTAATATATTTCAAGAGTAGATTTTTTGGATAAATACTAGTTTTATGTTAATAAATATTAAAAAATGTTGATATTATTGTAAACTTTTAAATTAATTTAATTATTTTTATACAATTTGAGATAAAAGTAAAAATTATAATTTTCTTTTTTTTTACTTTTCTTATATTTTACTTTAAATAATTAGAATACATTTTATTTAATTAATTTAACTTATTAATTAATTAAATTAATTTTAACTTATTTATAGACAATTTAAATTTTCGGTTTTTCTAAATTTTTCGTTTAAAAATAAAATATACTTATTACAATATTTATAAATAACAATGTATTATATCCTAGACAAACATATCATCTCCGTTCAGAATCGTTTTTTCGTATACAATGATACCTATCATTGAATTCAAACTAAACAAATCCATTATAATGACCTATCCTACGAAGAGTCGCACTTCACCCCCAAGTGTACAGCAGAGCGAGGCCCATCATGTTCTTTTTATTTTTATTTTTTAGATTCTGAACGGAGTGATGGAATCTATTGGTTTTACAATGATGTGTGATTTTTTTTTTTTATTTTATTATTTTTTTATTTTTTTATTTTTTTTTTTTTTTTGTGTCTGACTTTTTTGGCAGTAAAAATTCTTCGATTTGCTTAAGTAGCAACTTTTCTGAAAGAAAAGTGAATCTAGTTGGTACTTTGAGGGGTCAAAAGTAAAAAATTTTCAATATTTTTTAAATGCGACGGGAAAAACCCTAAAAAAATAAGGGAAAAACGGGTGTTTTTACGCAAAACCAGTTTTCGACAAAATCAAATTTTTATTTTGCTATAACTCAAAAACTAATCGATGTAAATACTTGAAATTTTCACCAAATGTTTAGATTAGAGTTCTCTATACACCGTTAAATTTTCAAAGTATTTTATTGAGCTACTTATAGACAATTGAAATTTTCAATTTTTTTAATTTTTTTTTTTTTAAATAACGATAAAAATTTTTTGGCCTGCCAGAAAATCTTGAAAATTTAATACAAGGTTTCTTATAAGTTGTTCCTTAACTGATTAAAAAAAAATCTAAAATCGTAAGTCACAATTTTTTTTTATAAGTGCTCAAAGTTCCAATTTATACGAAATATGTAAAAATTGCGAAAATTTGCAAGTTATATAGTGTAGATAAAAATTCATAAAATTTTTTCTGTTCATACTTAAGGTTCAAAATTTTAACACTAGGTTATCTATAAGCTACTCTTCAAAAATCTTTAAAAAAATTTATACCGTACTTAGAGGAAAAAATTTTATGACTGTTTGAAATTTAAATATTTACGAAATTGCATAAAATAGCGATTTATTCTCAAACGATTTTAAATATTTGTTATAATTCAAAAATTATAAGTAGCACATTTTTGAAATTTTTACCAGCTGTTAAGATTGGTATTTCCTTTATGTCATATTTTTTTCAAAATATAATATTGATTTTTAAGCCACTTATAGGCATTTAAAATATTCGATTTTTTTAAATTTTTTTGTTTATAATCGGTGATAAAAAAAATTTGGCTCGTACAAAATACTTGAAAATGTAATAGAAGATACCACAGAAGTAGTTCTTATTGTCATTCAAAAATTATTAAAATCCATAGGCACAATTTTTTTTTATAAGCGTTTGAACAGCGAATATTGACATAAAATTAGATGTAAAATATAATATAATGTATAATATTCTAGACTGACCAACTATGTCGCTGTATGCAACTGTCAACCCATCCTAATTAAAAAATATATTTATCGTTTCAAAATAAAATATACTTATTACAATATTTATAAATAACAATATATTATATCCTAGACAAACATATCATCTCCGTTCAGAATCGTTTTTTCGTATACAATGATACCTATCATTGAATTCAAACTAAACAAATCCATTATAATGACCTATCCTACGAAGAGTCGCACTTCACCCCCAAGTGTACATCAGAGCGAGGCCCATCCGGTTCTTTTTTTTAGTATAAACTTGACAATTTTGAATAAGAATTAATGGTGGATGTATGATCATATATACATATATTTGAAATTTACACAAATTAGTTTTTATACATATCAACTAATACTAAATTCCAAATTTAATATTACCCATAACACATATTACAAAAACATTCGTGATGTTAAAAAAAATGTATGGTTATTCATATTGTTTTTTCTCCATTTTTATGAAAATCTCAAAAAATTTACACCAAAAGATGTGGTAATATTTGATTTCTATTTAAATAAATACTCATAAATTTCTGTTTTTAATTTAGTTTGAAAAATAGATATTACAAACCCAATTTTCTAACACTATACTCAAAATCTAAATATATTTGAAAACCCATACTTGTTGATTAGGACTACTTTTAAATAATTATGTATTTTTTTTTAAAAATGAAAATTTTTCTGTTTTTTTTTTAGCTTTTTTTTCGAAAAAAATTGATAAAGTAATTTTATTTTCACAAAAGTTCTAGAAAATTGATTATTCAAAGTTCCTCATAAAAATTTAATACTTATAAATGAAAAAAATTGAGCTTTTTTAGCAATAGAATTTATAAAACTTTTCATTTTCAAAATTTGAAACAAGATTTAGTTTTGAGCCAAAAATATTTTAAAATTTTGCTGAAAAGTCTTAAAAAAGTTTTATAAGCCTTATCAAATTTAATTTTGATGAAATCGGATTTTTCATCGAATTTCCATTAAACAATATTAGTTATTTAGTTGTTATCCTGTAAATATTAATAGTTGCAATTCGAAGCCTTTACTGAATACTTAGGTACATAAGTATTTTAAAAAAAATAGCATATAAAATTTAAACTTTTGTTTAGGAAACTTTGTTTCGCTCAAAATCAATTTTTCGTTAGGAATGATACATTCATTTCAAGTTTAAAATTTATATAGATGTATAGATCTATATATTATGGCAATATCATTCATCTATTCCAGTATATTATCCGATCGAGGAGTCTCAACCGACTTTGAAATCTTGCCCTTTTTTTATAAGTTTTTTTTTTTTATTGTTTGTTTTGTATAAAATCCTATGTTTATTTTGTGCATTTTATTATTTAAAAATTCAAATGAATACCTATCAATATTAATTTTTTTTTTATACATGCTTATCTCATCAATTTTTCAAGTACTTAGTGCTCTGCTCTACTTAGTTTTAAGTAGTAAAAACGAAAAAGTATAGTTTTACAAAAATTAAAAATACAACATTCTGATGACGAATAAATTTAAGTTTATAACTAGTTTATTTAATTTGAAACACGTTTGTTACTTTCCGGAGTGTTATTTCATCAAATCACAATGCTATATGTATGTTCTCTCTCGTTTTTAAAATATTTTTAACTTATTAGATTTGACCAAGTAGTATGATTTAAAGTAGTGGTCGGCAACATTTTTATTTATACAGGCTATATATTTGATCAACTTCTGATTGAGAGTCGCATAAAAAATTAAAATTACTAATAAAATTAATACAATAAAATAAATAAATAATAAATTAGATAATTTTAACATATAATACTAATATATTTATGTACAGCAACAATCATGATATGAGTTTCATATTGTGAGGTTAACCTTATTAAGTAATTTCGAATAAAAAACATTAGTTGAGTAAATTTAAAAAATAAAAAATAAACATTATATATAAAAAAATAATTTAATAATTAATTAATTCTTGAGTCTAAAATAATATAAATATATAGTTTCTACTGTGATTTTCGAGGTAGAAATTTTCCCGCTACTTCATTTATTTCCGCTTTTATATTCTTAATACTGCATTCACGTGTTCGTCGTGTAATCGTATATTTTGTGAGAACTTGAGAACAATGTGAGATAAGCTCATAACTTATAATCGTAAAAATATAATAGTCACGATTTTATTTAATTTAATAAAATTTAAGATATACAATTAAAATTTCAAACACCATGATATACTCGTATATTTGGAGGACCGCAGAAAAAAGTTCTGCAGGTTGCTGGTGCTTGATTTAAAGAACTGCGTGCGACGCCGTTAAAATATGATTTTAAATTGTTTTGTGATCATATCAATTATTATCAATGAATATTTGTTTGAATAACTAATGACATTTTATATGAAGGGTTGACGATGTGAGTAAGGGATGTATTGGATAAAACTGCAGGAAACTATATTGTTATTATCCATAATATTATTCTGTATTGTTTTTTTTTATTTATTTATTTATTTTTTTTTTTGTTCTACAGTATGGTAGATTTTTTTTATTATATGTTTCAATTTATATAATTGAACAAGAAAAAATGCATTGTTTGCGAAGGTGTTCATCTCGTTCATTGTCTGTCTGGCGTAGTATAGAATGTTTGTGTTTGGCATGTGTTTATTCAAATAACATAATCGTTCGGTTTTCAACAGCACAACAAATGAATATAATGTATACTTGTTTATTATTCCCCGGCAATATAAAAGAACATTAGCTTTGTTTACAATTTCTGCAATGTGGGCCCCCGCTTGTCATTGTAGATATATTATAAAAAATACATCCGGCGGGCGTAAAATAACAAAGGCAATCATCATTGCACAAACACACATAATAATGTATTATATTGATTTTGATAACATTTTTGGATTATTACAATTTAAAAATTATAAAAAAAACTTTCAGGAACTTTTGCTGGGTGATGCTACCAAAGCAAAAACCATACTAGGATGGTCACCCAAGGTGAACTTCGAGGTAAATATTAAGTTTATATTTTAGTGATACGTATAATATTATTTACATTTTTTCAGCAACTTGTGCACGATATGATGGAAGCTGATTTAGAACTCATGAAAAAAAATCCTTCAGCTTAAAACCACTTCATCTAAATTGTATTAATAAGAAAAAAAAAACTCAGTTTAATGGTATTTTTATAATTGTATTACAGTTATGACAGTTTTATACAGTGCATTATTTTTTCTAATTGTACTTGGATTCTGTTTGTATTAAAACATTTTTGATTGTATTTAGTAATACAGAAAATAATGGAAGTGATTTAAGTTATAATTGTAATCGACGTACAATTCGTTTTTTGGTAGTATATACCTTGCATTTTTTGGTTATTTATTTTTCCTACCGATATAATTCGATTTAATTTCATGCACAGTGCATTATTTATATTTATTTTAATTTAATTTTATTTTATAATACTGATAAATTTTAACTAAACCACAATATTTAAAGTATTATTAAGTTGTGTGACACGAACCTAAAGATAACTATTTTATCAGAAAGATTTAATATACTATTATTATATTTATTATCAGACTTAATTTTATCTTTTATTATTTGTAATTATAATGTTTTTTAAGTTACCATTTTATTAAATTAAGAAAATTAATAATGTAAAAACTGAAGAGAATATATAACATTCCACGTTTTCATGACTAAATAACACAAAACGTTTATATTATTTGATAACATACTGTTTAATAATAATTAATAACCATTTAATTAAACAACAATATAAAAATGATATACAATATTTTATTTGCATGTCAGAATACATAAAATATCTACCAGAAACATCCACGTTTATTATTTATTAATTTTTTTAATTATTATTTTCGATTTATGGTTTAATACAATTTGTGTGACAAAAAAAAAAAAAAAAACCCAAAATATAAGTATTTAATTGATATTAGGTACCTATTTACATTTTAATAAATATTTTTAAACTTTAATTTATGTATTTTTTAAAGCAAGTTAATGGGTACCATTGTATAGTTTAGTTGGTAATCATGCTAAAATAGGTGAGATTCAAGTTTTGCGTAAATATATTTTACGAGAAAAATAAAAATAAAAATAAAATTTTTTTTTTTTTCAGATAACTCCCATAAATATTTGGATTTTGAAAATTATATAATATCAAACATTAAACTCTATAAAAAAAATAATTTTCTTAACTTGAGACCTAATTTGAATGAGTGAATTTGATGAAGTTCTATAAATACTAGAACCTCCAAGTTCTATACTAATTAATCTAAACATTCTTTTTAAATTTTTTTGTTTTATTGCATTAAAGTTTTAATGAAACTTTAAGTTAAGTCGAGGTTGATATTTTTATAATCATTAATATCCAGTGTTTAGAACGTTCCTTAAAAATTGTTAAAAGTCAAAACTTGTTCACGATAATTTTAATTTTTAAGTGAACACATTCACGATCAAGTTCTATGAAAACATTAACGAGTTCGTTTGGTCGTACATTTAATTTTTATATTCATTTAATTTTATATTTTTAAATCATCAACAAACATTCTGTATAAATTGCACCTTTACAAAATGTATTAAGTATATTTTACTTTATGTTTAAAACTTATACTTAAATATATTATAATCAATATTCATGGTACATATATTTTTAAACTGGTAAATAAATTTAAAATCATTCAAATTCATTTAAAATATAAATATCGTTCACGTTTTATTTAAAAAGCAAGTGACGTCCGCGTGTCATTTACAAAATATGAACGTGAACATACGTTAACGAATAACGTTCTTTTCAAATACAGTTAAAATCTAAATCTTATATTTTTCATACCATATAATTCACAGTGGCGGATCCAGGGCTTAGTTGTGCAGGAGGCAAAAGTTCCATATCATTTACAACATATACACAATTTCTTACAAATTTATATTTTATAGTACATTTTATAAAACAAAGTCTAAACGTCGCTGTTTTTTATTGGCGGAGCGGTCAATGTACCTAACTGTAACTGTAACTCAAGAAATATGAATATCTATGATGACATAAAATATAAGACAATTTGGGCATTTGGGGGGGGAAAATGCCCCATTGCCCCCCCCCCTTGGGTCCGCCACTGATAATTCATGTAATTAAATGCAAAAAGTAGGTGGTCATCAACAAGTTATTGGGACCGAAAATTGGCAGGGCTTGCAATCGAAGAATACAAGGTTTAAGACCCTTCCTTCAATTATTAATCTGTGATATTGTCAATATTATTACCATTCAAGGAATAGTTACGGATATTAAGTTTACTTATGAGTATATTTCTCGTTTAACGTTTTTTTTTTTCGTCTTGTTGAATGCATTACAGCAATTATATTACAAATTACAATATACAAATTTTTTTCGTTTTACTACTAGTTTTTATAATTTTTATGGATACTTTTTGTTATAGATAGTTTCCGTGGTTATAATTAAATTTGATAATTGATTATTAAAAATATTTTTAAATTAGATTAGATAATTGTTAACCTATGTTTTCTATAGTTTACTTTGTTTTGGTGAGGGCTGATATTGTAATACACTATTATAAGTCATCTGTGCTCCTATTCTAATACCTATATGAAACATTTTAAGATTTAACATTTTAACATCTAGATAAACCTTAATAGTATGGTGCATAGTAAATATTAAAAAAAATATTGCTAGGGGTCTAACAGTTACAAAAAATTCCAACACGTAGTCGTACTTTTTGAAAAAAATTTTAATTCTAATCGAAATTAATACAAATGTTTAACTCGTACGGAATATTAGTTAAGGGTTAAAAGCATTATTCGATTCCTGTAGATTTTTATAACGGTTAATGTCTTGAATTTTTAGACTACTGATTTACGTATACACGTTTCGGCACCTATATTTTCTATAGTTTTTTGATTTTCCAATATAATTATCCTAATATTTTACCGAGTAGAAAAGTTTTTTTTTTTTAGTCGAATAAATGTGTTGCGTTTACATTTTTTGTCCTAAATTATTTGTTGTTGTTTGTCGTATCCGATTGTATCATAAACCGACAGGATTAAAAACAAAACGTGAGACCGATTAAATACCGGAAAAGTAAAAAAGTAAAATATTGTACAACCTTGCACGTCCAATTGATAATTAAATATACAAAAAAAATCACATAGTTGAGTTTCCATCGTTGACCTTATTTGCTGATTAAAAGTAACAAAAATGAAGCGTTGATATATATATATATATATATATATATATATCTTATACCATAATACGCGCACAAATTATTATTTTGCATATTATATAATGCTTAAAAGTGAATTACGATTCACGTTAGATTGTGAATTTGCAATCAAATATTTTTTTGTACCTATGTATTAAAATATGAGTCGTGGTATGCATAATATTGTGTTATAAATATTTAAAAACTATTTGCCAAATTTGGCTGATTAAAATAGCGAATTATCAACGTGTATCACAAACAACATTTTGAATAAAAATAAAGAAAATGCAGTTTACTATATGTAACGTGACAGCCGTTCGACTGAATTGTTAACCTTGTTTTAATTTTCTTGTGGGTTTTAACCATCAATACCACCTTTCCAAACAAATTTGTCGCCATCTTTCCTTGTCCCCTGCAACTTCTCTCTATCGTATAATGAGTTCCACTGCTTTCATATCCTTTCTGATAGTCTCGTAAGCGCAGTCTATCTAATAATAACCTTAATATCACGTTATAAAAATTCGTTAATATTTTAAAACACGTTGACATCAAACCGTATGAAATCCGTTGGTTATAATGTAATTTTAATAATTTTAATATATTATTGTATTCACATGTGCGTATACGCACATTAATTGAATACCAAAACATTTTTTCAATATATCACTACATATATTTAAAAAAATTGTTTTTCGTGTGACTACTTTATGTGTTGATAGCCGAAGTGTGCCTCGGTCTAATGATTTCTTTTTATCGAAAAAATAAAAACACTACATCACAGATAATTTTCTTCCCTTAAAAATAAAAATAAATAAAATGCCTCTACTGTTAACTGACATCAAATGGTTTTATCCCGTGTATAACATATTTTTATGATTTAATTACTGGTGTATTACATCCTCTTCAACATTGATTTGTACAAACAAATTATTTGTATTTACAATGATTTCTACATCTAAATTATTCATCATAAAACGTTTATTATTTTAATTTGTTAAAATATTTTTTCATATTATTATTTACAAATTGCTTCTCCTTATATACTAATTTCTATGTGTAGGTATAATACGTTTTCTATTTTTCCTTTACTTTATTAACCTTGGACCTCCCCGCGAGTCTTTTCAATGAGACTCAGTTCTTTCAAGTAAAATTAAATAAATACAACAAACAAATAAGCGTTATTACATTTTTGAACAAAACGAACGAACATAATTCCTTACAGCTGTATAAATTTAGATTCCAATATTATTTTATCATAAAATCAACAAGTTACATACCTATTATGTACAATGGCACATCTAGTTTTAACTGAAAGAACGGTGTAAATACATACATTTGGCGTAATACATAGATATGAACATTTACCAGGGTGGTATGTAAACATTACCTATGGTAACTATTAATTTAAATAAAGTTCAAATAATTACGAAAATACAAAACGAATTAGTTTTCCAAGCAAAAATTATATTTTATACTTACTGTCCAATACTGCCTTTGCTATTTTATTGGTATTCCTAATACAAAATCAAAAAATGTTGCCATAATCAATATTTTATTACACGTTTTGCTTTTCAAGTTATGCATTTTAATACAATTCGAATTGTGTCATCTAGTACCTATTGGTTTTTTCTATCGTCGTTTGAATGTTATTCATGTAATTTTTCTAATTCAGGTGATACTTTCAAATATATTTATTGTGTTCAACAATTTATGTACAAATTTTTATTTTTGTTTTTTATTCATACAAAAAAAAGAATGTATTCTACATTTCATATCACTACTCTTCTCCTCACATTGTTATAAGTAAATAAAGAACTGAAATAAGGGGAAAATTAAAATTGCACTGTTTCATGTTTCGATGAAAGATGATAATTTATGTATGAGACGTAAAAACCTTGAACGACCATAGGGGACGACTGCACCGATAGCTCCTTGAAGACGCCCCTGAAGTTAACTACATTAGGTTCATCATTTTATATTCATATTTTAATTATCTTTATTTTATATAATAATATATATCTATACTACTTTTTTAGTATCTAAATAATGGTTATATATTTTAATGATTTCGAACTGTAATACTTTCTTGTCTTAGATAATAATTATTGAGCTATTATAGTTTTTTTATTGTAAGCAAAAATAAATAAAAATAAAAACTTATAGAATAATAATATTAGACTAAAGAAGAATTTTTATAAAAGATCAGCTGGCTTAATATGTTTATCGTAGATTTAATAAAAATTAATAAATATTTTTATAAAAAAATTTATTATTTTAGAGTGGAATATGATAACGAAAATTGTCGAAAAAATGACTTATAGCACCATATCAATATAAATTACTGGATATTTATATTATATGTAATCGATGATAGAGCTTGTATTTCAATCGTTTCAAAACAATTTGAGTTAATCACAAAACCAAAAAACGAAAAATAAAACGTATGTTGTATTTAATCAGTACTAACATTTATATTTTATTTTAAATATATAATTGAAATGCACGCTAAAGTATTTTATATAAAAATAATATAGTGTTTGTATAACAGAAATAAATAACGACAGTAGATTGGATTTCTAATGTAGGCTATTTCCGATGAACCTTATATTGTATGTACTTCATTGATAAGATTTTTTTAAAACGATTATTCATAAACACATAAATATTTAATACTTTAAAAAAAAAAAAAAAAAAATGAAGAAAAAAAATTGGAAATAAAACATTGTTTTCTTTTATCGCCGCTTGGCTATTAGTGTTTGTTATAAAGGTGTACCTACAATGAAACCAACAAGAACACATTGAATACACGAAACACAAATGTGTAATATGTAGGTATTGTTTGACACAAATAATAAAATCCATTTTAAAAGTTGCATTTTTAATGTACTTCTAAGTATAAATGTGCTAGTATTACATTACAAATATTTTGTTGTGTTTGTTGCCATATTATTTCTTTAATAAATGATCGTGTTTATACCTATTACGCACACATAGGTGTGTGTATAGATAATAATATAATGGTTTTGACAATGTATTTTTACTGTCGAAAATATAAATTTTTTAAGAAATTTATTTTTACAGCGATTCATGTGGTACAACAGCTATATAACTAAAGTTCAGTTGAATTTTTCAATTCGATCGTTTACTAAATACAAAATGCATTCTTTATTGTATCTAAAGTTATTGTTTAACAGATATTGAGATTTACAGTGTGTAAATCAATTAGAAAGTCAGTCTCTTAAGTTCATGATCTAGAGTGAATATTTGAATAGGGTTTTTTTTATATAAGAATGATCGATTATCTTTAAGAATGACTTTTAAAAATAAATATATATTAATATATAAATATAAAATCGTTATATATTTTTTTAAACCTTTAGTTGGCCATTTTGTGAAGTTGTATATTAAAGTTTAAAAAAAATGTTGGGATTGATTGAGTTTTCAATGAATAAGAAAAATTCATGGTTTAAAAAAAAACAACAAATCTTTAAATTTTACGTTTTTTACACATATCCAAAAACGAACTCAATACTGGTTGATATTTTTTGTAAATGAACGAATAAACATATACTTCGAAGCACATTCATGTGTAATTAAATGTCTATTATAGTATTGTTGTTTTTAAAGGTTTATCGAGAAAGATAAGCTTTTAAAAAAAGATTGAATTAATAATTAAAACATTTAAATATACGATTGCTTTACTTTTATAACAAGAGTACAATGAAATCAATTCATTTTTTGACTTATAATGTTTTTATATTCCAGAATATGATGAGAAATCATTAAAATATAATCCTAGCTTGGATTCAAAAATTTTAAAACAATTCTCATTGTTCAGATTAATTCGTAAATCACATTTCATACGTTTCATGTAATATCGTATAACTTATGTAACTGTTATTTATAAGAGTTCGTTGTGTACTTAGGATGTACAATAAAATATTTTCGGGCATTTTCTGTGGCTAGTTAATATGTTTTCTAATGCCTGTAATAATAACGAATAGGTAATGTACTACATATCTAACAACTTATCTCTTTCGAATCCAAACATTATTTTGAAAGTTATTCATTGTTATTATTTACTTATAACTACTAATTGAGTTCTTGTTTCACTTGCCACTTTTTAGCTCAATCATTCAAATTATTATCCTTAGTTATTATGTAATTTGTAGTTTTGTATTTTGAGGTAAGAAATAATAACTTGGAATTTATAGTATAAGTATACAATATACATATAATCAGTGCTGGTGCAAAATATTTTTTTTTTATATGAAAGAGTTCTCTCTCCTAGATATTTATACAAAATACATAAATTATAGTAAGGTAGTTAAAGTAGTTAACCTAGTAAGGTTAAGCTCAGGACCTGGTGTCCGGTCATACCTCACCCCCCTTCCACTTCACGACGGTCTTACATATAATGTAGTTTATTAAATCAAAAATCAATCGAAGCAAATAAAAGAGCATATTAAATATGGTAGAACTCTGAAATCAAATTTTTAATTGTAGGAGGGATTTATAATTTAGAAAATTTCCAATAAATAATTCTGAACATTTAAACCACTTACAAATTTAAAATTTTAAAAATCATATTCAACAAAATTACAACATAAAAAAATTAGAAATGACATAAGTTAGTGATAAAATTAATATTTTATTAGTAAAAAATATACAAAAATTATAAAGTAAAACCAACATGATTTTCATTCATGAATTGCTAATTTACTTCAATAATTTTCAACAATGCTAAAAATGATTTATTTAATAAAGGTAGTAAATTCAATACACATCAAACCTTAAACATTTAATTAATAAAAAATCAATTAATATAATGTGAATTAATTATAAATTATAAATAATTTCAAAATCTATATCAAACAAGAAATAACTTAATAAACACCAATAAAAACTACAAAAATAAACCAAATAAAATATTAAGACAAAATATTACAATTTGACGACAAAATACAATTATTAACAATACACTGAACAAATTAAAAACAAATAGTTCCAGTAGATTAGTATAATGCTATTGTTATCATTTACAATAATAAAATTCATGAAAAAAATTTTAAATTTTATAAATAATAATAATATTCAAAATTAAATACCCGATTCAACTACCATTTAAATCATACAAATTAATAAACTAATAACAAATTTAAAAAAAGTCATACCTGAATTCCAAAAGAAAATACAAATAATACGATTCTTCCATTAGTTAACTTTAAAATAGCTATATCATATAACCTTATTAAATTCTTTCTCACAACTCCGTTTTGACCACACTTTACTTCCCTCTCATTCCTTTAAATTATCACTGAACGACTCCCCCCTTTATACTCTTCACCTTAATCCCCAAATTTGTGACATTTCCCACATCCTTTTCAGTTGCCCTAATCTGTTTCTTAAGCGTGATAAACTAATTTCCCCTTTCAACTCCTACAATTTACCTTTTAATATAAAAACTATTTTCTCCTCCCAACCAGTGTTGGGAAATATCTAGATAAATATATCTAGATAAGTTATCTAGATAAAAATTATTTATATTTTATCTTATCTAGATAAATATATACTCAGTTATCTTTATCTTCATCTAGATAAAAATCTTGTTATCTATGAGTACCAATCTAGATAATTTATTTAAATAGAATAAAAATAAAATTTGAAAATTTAAAATGTTTCTATATTTTCATTTTTACATTTTTCTGTACATCATATACCTATTACACAGATAATAACTGACAAGATGACAATCTTCTTATGAAGTTTATTTCAAAAAAATTATTTTATATTTTATGTTTATTAATGTTTGAAATGAGTTTAAAAAATGATATTTATTTTAAAATGTTTTTAATTATGAATTTTTTACCTAATATCTGTAGGCTGTAGTATTCTGAATATTTTCAAAATCAAACATGAAATTATCTCATATTTATCTAGATAAAAATGTACTTATTTTTATCTTTATCTAGATGAAATTTAGTATAACTATCTTTATCTGTATCTAGATAAGAATTAGTATAGTCATCTTTATCTTTATCTAGATAAATTATTAGTTATCTATTCCCAACACTGCTCCCAACAGCCTAATATTATTCTTCCCATTTTATCCCTTATTCAGGTTTTCAAATTTAATTTAATATAACCTATCCTCATTTTTGTTAACCCTCCCTTTAATTGTCGATATTAATTGTTGTACAAAATCTAAAATAAAAATAAATAAAAATACCTTATTAAATATTTAGTCACACTTATAAAAAATAAAATAAACATGATTACTAATTTATCAGAAGTACACTTCTACCAACATGTACATATGATTTAGTTGAAAAAATTAAAGTAACTAATATTGAACCAGGGTACTAAATGATCTTTTTATTTTAATAAGTGTTTTATTATTTTTTATTTATTTATTTATTGTAAATTTAATCGAACTATACCCGATAGAAAACATTATAATGATCGTGTAGTTTACAATCGCAACTATCAGTCGCACATCTTAAAGTAATACAATATAGTTTAAGATAATGGATATAATATTAAAGACAACATGCTTTACAAATAATAATTATACTATATTATACTATATACATAACTTAAATATACATTAAAAGAAACAAGATTATTACAAAAGAATAAATCTACATTATACTTGTACATAAATTTGTTATCATTATATAATAAGTATAGTGGCCCTTACAAGAACTGGCCCATCGGGAAAATTCCCAAATTCTCGATAAGCCAATCCACCCATGTTTTTAATTCGATATCCCATAGACTTAAACGCATTCCATTAAGTAAATATAATTATCAACATGAGCTCAATATAATCTATAATATACAATATACAATACATAATATAAAACAAAAAAAGAATTTCAATTTCAATGTTATTAAATACATCCATATACGTATTAAAGAAAAAATAAAACACAATTTACTGAATAATTTTGTTTACTATTTTAGTATGAAATATCAAAATAATATATCTTACAAATTCGCTAAAATTCTAAACGTTAATACTAATAATGTAGAAATCGGTTTTAAAACTAATAATAATAACTTGATTAAACATAAAAAATAGAACTAAAGACTTCGCAAAAAATATCCCTTCTTTTAAAAAATATTGGTGTACATAAACTTAAATGTAATTATATGTTAATAAATGTTATGCATGAAAAATATAAATTTTAAAATAATGCCCCTAATTTAAATTTCACTAAACATGTTTTAGAAAATAATCCTAATATACATTTTGATATTAATATAGAATTATATCTATATATATAATAAATACCCAAAATGACATTTTCATTAATTCAATTTTAGAAGAGTTAAATGTATATATATAATTAAATAAGGAAAAATTATTGTAATAATATTATAAATGTACAAACCAATTTTAAAGATAATATCTTATATAAATATATTTTAATTAATAATAAATAATAATAATCAAAATATTTATATTTTTTAACATATTTATGTCTAATAAGAACTTGTTTTAAATATCTCTCTTTAAATATCTATTAAAATAAATTATCTCTCTGTGAAATGACTAATTTTTCTCAATGTATTCTTACCTTTATTTTTTCATATTTAGTTGCAATTTTATTAACTTTTTATATATTTGAAGATAAATTTTAATTCAAAATCGGTCGTACTTTACAAACATAATAATACTGAAAGTTATGCAATTATTTATTTTTATATAAAATCTTTTTTTTTCTTTTTTTGATTCAAATAGTAATTTATTTATTTTAATTAATATAATACTTAGCTTGGAAAACTGAACTGGTATTTTTTTTTTAAAATTATTAGAAAATGATCAACAATTTAGCCTTAACCCACTTTAAATGTTATAACGTCACAAACGACACTTGATAAAATTAGTTTAATGTTATAGTTTTTAGTATTTAGTTAATTGTTTGTTTATATCAAGGAACGTACTTATATTTTTATAACTTTAAAAACTAAATGTAAACAGACAAAACTATATATAGTAGTATACTATAGTAATGAAAGTTTTAAACTGGTATTTCATATACTGTATTTTAGTATATTATACTTCTTTGTTTATAGGTAGGTTGCAACAAATTGCATTGATGTTATAAAAAAAATAGAAAAACGCAATTCCACAATTTTAATTATTGAATAATCATTTAAAAAAATTAGTTCTTCTTACACAAAAAAAACACACTAATATAAATTACTATAAACCTTTACACTATTCAAGTTATATTTATTAAAATTGTAGTTAAACAAAAATCAAATTTTTATTTAAAATGAAATCGTTAAAACATTAACATATGTTGAAATAATTAAATTAATTTACTAAAAAAAAAAATTTGTCAAAATTATGTATTTAAAAATTCATTAAAATAACATTTGATTAAATGAGACAGAATAGTCAGTTTTTCAAGGACTTAAATAAAATTGCTTTTCATACAATTTTAAAAGAAATATTTTGAGTTTTAAATATTATAAGTATTTATATCAATTAATTTGTTGATAAGAAAATTATAAAAATAAATAAATTATAGTTATACAACTGTTATATAATATTTGTAATCAAAATTAAAAATAAATGTAAATTGAGAAATTAAGTTTATGATTGTTACTAAATAACTAATAACTCAATTTTTATAGATACTATATATTTAAAGCAATTAGAAAAAATATTTAAATGGTCTTTACATATTCAGGAAAAATATTCTGTACTGTATCCTATATTATTATTTTTAAATCTATTTTAATTTTACATATATTTAATACATTAAACATAAACCACCTACACAACTTTTAACTCATTATCCAAACAAACTGTTTAATAATTTGAATTTATTAATTTTTTACTGATAAATGTCAAAAAGCTGAAGTGCATATATGTTTTAACGATACAATGAAGTGTATACAACATTCATTTCTCATGTCTTTCTCAAAACACAAAATGCATTATTTAATACCTACACGAATCGTATAGTAAATCCGGTTTCGTTTAAAATTGAAAATGAAAATTGTATTATTCGAGGGATTTTCCATACGGATTTAATAAACATAAAAATCTAATACAATTTTAATAGATTCGAAGTTGTACGTTACACTGTATACACACATGCATGCACTTACATACGTACGCACATAAACACAAACACAAACACGCGCACAAACTTTGTGTGAATAAATAATTTAAATTTGTATTAAGGTATTTATATATATACATGTTTGTGTGTATGTGATGTTAAACAATAATAATGTAGGTATTGTCAGAACATTTTTGATGCAACTGTTATTTTCAAGATGTATTAAATAAATACTGAAATACTTTCTATTAAAATAAATAATTTTATAAAAATCAAATTGAACGATAGTTTTTTTTACTCTGGTATCTATTTAGGGCTTATGTATTTTAAATAGCAATTTTTGTATATAATTTTGTACTCTTGGAGAACATATTGAATACTAAAAATGTTAAAATATACATTTATTCTAGTTATTGAATCATCAACCAATACAGTCATCGTAATTTAAACGCACTTAAAATTCAGGTGAACAGTTGTTATACAATAAAATGTTGTTGCTATTAAGTTCTTAACCTTACATCTAGAGATGGGTCGAACCTGATTTTTCTGTGTATAACACTACTGGAACCAAAATTATCAAAGTTTTATGTACTCGAACCGAACCAAACTTATTCAAACGAACTCGAACCGAAGCAAACTATTAAAATGTTTTATATATAAAATAAATTAAAACATGTTTATTGTTAAAATTCAAACTCATAATTTTTTTCCTTTTATAATTAGATTGAAATTATGAAAATTTTATTGTGCAAAATTTAAAAATATAAAAAAAATATGTAATACTTACATTTTATTTATATAATCTATAAAGTATTGAAAATTAATTGTAGATTGTTTAATAACGAATATTTTCAAGTTAACTTTTCGATTACACCTAAACGGTAAATAGTTTGGTTCAATTTTCTTTCATTTTGAGTTCGGATTACGAATCAAACTAGATGTTCTCTAGTGTTTAGTTTCGTTCGGTTGGACATTCGAACAGTTCGACCCATCATAACTTATTTATCAAATGTTTTCAAAATAATAAAACTATTCAATGAATAGTTCAAGTTTATTCCTATTATATTAAGATGCTACAGAATTTGAATAAATATAGTAGTTTTCATTAATAAAATATAATAAGTATTTATTACTTCAAAGATTAGATTATAATAGATTTACAAAGAAAACGATTTTCAGGAACACAAAAAAAAGTAAATTAATTACTTATACACAAATAAATGACACGGTTTGAAGTTATAAATGTGTATACATGTATTAAAAAAAGAATAGTTATCTCTTGGAATATTTTTAACCACTTAATTTTTTGCCATTTCCACTGTACTTAATATTCTAACACACATAAAAACAGTGAATATAGTATACGAGTAATACATTCTGAGTTTATTCGTAATCTGGTTGGTTAATAGATTACCATTATTATCTTTATCAAGTACACTAAAAATATGACAAAAATAATATGATTTGTGAGCTAAATCATCCGTATATATTTGAATAAGTATACGCAGATTAAAAATTCAATCGTCTAGATGAAACTTCAATCTCATGTTATTTGTGACAAAGCCTATTACAATAATGTTCGTAAAAAAAAAACTTGCCGAAATAAAATATAAATAAAACATAATACATAGAGCGGGAGAAATGTACGAAAAATCGACACATTTAATACAAAAGAATTCGGGTGAAGTAATTCGAATTAAAAACAGTGTATACATGCTATAAAAGGTGTTAAGTTCTGTTTGACTTCATAGATTTTATTTAGAACACTACGGTGAGATAAAAAAAAATAGCGCTCTTTCCTATGTAATTTTTATCGTTCAATTTCCAATCGATTGACACGAAGCTTTTGAAGTGAAAGAATATGAGAAGTTCGCAGTAGTAACCATCGATTGTGCGATAAGACCGATAGCAAATTATATGCAACGATAATACTGTTATTAATCGAGATATTATTATCAGGTCCGATATCCCGGTCGAACTGTATAATATTGTCAAAATATTGTCACAGCGGTGCATGATTGCGGTAAATCGTGTTCGAATCTATTTATCGTACAGCTTAAACGTTTTCTAACCACCGTTCTGTGGTGATCGGCAGTGGTCAATATGTTATAAGTACAAGTTCGGTATTGCCAGAAAAAAAAAAAGAAGCGTTTTCGGTCGAAACAACGTGAAAGAGTATAAATAAAGAAAACTAGCGCGCACGGTCTGATGACGATAATAATAATAATAATAAAAATAATAACATTGTTTTCTGACGGTTTCGCCCTGTGAGCTCGACAAGGAGAATATCTACTCGTGAGCCGAAGGCTCGCCGCCGTGTGCTACGTCGTTTCTACTGCCATTGCCGCTGCTGTCTGCTTCTGCTGTACGAGTGTTGGAAATACTCTCTTGTTTGTTTAGGGTCTATGGCCCCATCCATCAGGCGAACGTAGGCGCGGCCCTGCCTGTTATGTTTACATTCTGTTTAATATTTGTTTTATAAACAAACATTTTTATTTACTTTTCCAGCGACAAATAATTGCTGGTACTGGTCGGCGGCTTCGGATTCTAGATGGCTCTCTCTTTCTCTTTCTCTCTCTCTCTGTATCTTTATATATATATATATATATTTATATATTCTGTATTTCTCTCTTCGTCTTTCACTTCTTTCTCTCTCACTCTTACTCTCCTCGCCACACACACCACCACCGTCTCTCTTCCACCACTACCACCACCCTGTGGACTATTCACGTGCGCGCACACACACGCATACACACACACACACACACACACACACACACACATACGCATACACGTATACATATACATACACCCGCGCTCAGGTTCGTATAATATATAATTCTTCTCACAAGCTAAACATTTACACGTACGCACACATCCAAAACACCCGGTCCTTTGCCTAAACCAAACATACACATACCCACATGTCGAGTGCAACGAACCCACGAGAAGCATTTAAAGGAATCATAAATAATTAACAGTAGAGAATAATCCGCAGAGAGATAACGACAAAATTATGTACTATTGGTCAACAAGATCATGGTAGTAACTAGTGCTGGGAGATAAGTTTAATTTTAGTTTAGTTACATTTTTTCGATTGTATTATGGATTATACTCGTACATCGGTATTTCCTATGCAACAATTAGGGATTTTATTATTTTTCTCCGGTACAATATGCGTGTACAGCGGCGACGCAAAATTTATTTCCCAATGAAGCAGTTACGTGTGTCGAGTATCCAAACCAAGCCAAAGTTATAGATTCTAAGTAAATATTAAAATAAACGGGTCCAAACAGAATAATATATAATAATATTTTATGTCAAATATGCAAAACTTTTATGTCACACAATACTACCCACTCACCCCATTTTCGTTATGAAGTAGCTGCTTCAATCAAACCGCATCGCGCCGCCAATTTACGCGTATTATATAGAAACTTATACAGAGCTTTATGTACATCAAAACATATAACACACTGTAACATAAGACTTGACGGACATTTCGTTGTTTTTGGTTCTCGGTGCCACTGCAGTATGCGGCACGATTTGTAAAATCTGGAAAACGAACGTTTAGCAAGTGCATGGGCAATGTGCAACGGTTTTGAACACGACGATTGACACTCAGTAACGTCGCATACACCCTTAGTGTACAGTTGAGTTGTTCTTTCTTACATCGTATTACGGGCGCATGCTCGAATAAATGAATGCATGTGTCGTGCGGTCTTGCGAAAACGTGTTGATGTCGATAAAATATATAATAATATCGTTCTGCGTTTACACATACAACGCGCGTACATTTTCTGTACGTATAAATGTGTGTGTGCACACGCATTGCGGTTTATGTGTATTTTGTAGAAACAAAGAAAGGAGAGAGAAAAAAATTGCTGATTCACGTTATTATAATAATAACAATACTGTTTGCCAAGTTTCATATAAACAATCGTGAGAGACCGAGACCTACCGTAACATGCGCGTACACCACCCACCCCGTCGGACGTTTTGCGTGAATGGCATCTTATTCCAATTTTTATCGAGACCTAGAAGTTGCATATACATACAACGTATGTTGTGTACCTTCCATCAGAAAGTTTTAACAACGCACGAGAGACGTCGCCGTTTTGCGGGACCGATGGAATATTTTTTTGCTTGAATTGCAATTTATTTTAGTTCTATTACCATCGAATAGCAGCTGACCGATATGTGGGATTATACATCGTTTACATTATACACACATATAACCTACAACATGTTTAGACTTATGAGTTTATATTATTACTCGACAACAAAAATAAGAAATAAAACCTAATTACCATGTTATTATCTTTTAACATTATATATGTTGTATTTACTCGTTTGTACGGATTGCTAATTATTCACACGTAGTCATATTAATTATATAACTATTCAAGTATATAGATATATCGTACTAATTACATACGCGTACCTACTACGTAACAATAGTTTTTCGATAACCATTGATTGCAAGCACAAAACATTTAAAAATTTTTAAGTAATGCTCGTATATGGTTACGATAATAATACGTAGGTATTATAATATAATATAAATATATATATTATATAAAAAATGGTATTGACGGCGTAATCCATTATGCTTTATCCTCCAACTCGAGAATTTGAAATGTATATGTTTCAACAAAAGAACCGTGAACAATCAACGCATTATATTAATATATTTGTTATTAGAAAAGTACACAAGATAACAATTGTATTAGGTTAATCGACAGTTTCGAATTCGAAACGAAGGAATAGAGATCATTGGAATTATTTGTTCCGAAAATGGATGTTTTAAAAGCTACGAATTAGTATCATAAATTCAAAAACAGTAAATGTGTAGTTGGACATAAACCAGAAACAGACACTAGACATGTCGTTACAAACTAACAGACTGTCAATCATAACGAGAGTTAATATAACTGCAGGAAATAGTAGGCACCATAATATACTTAAATATAAATATACAACTAATTAAAATAATATCTAATGTAACAGTATATTTGTATAATGTTATATTACACAGCAGCAATACAAAAGCAGATGGTATTTAAATATTTGTATCGCGAGTAAAAAATCTATTATTCTCGCGAGGCAAGAATTTGTTTATTTTGTTGTGTTCATTAAATTATTATTGTAATGTGCGTTTTAAACTTTTGTTTAAACTCCAGTAATCATCGTCGTGGTTCTAGTTTCCGAATATCTAAATTTAAGCACGCTTTTTGATTCCGAATGAATATGGATTCATTTCAAAATATTTGTGTATATTCATTAAGTAGTGTTGATAAGAATATTAAATTGATATGGTAAAACAGTTTTTTATTAAAACTGTAATTTATTGTGTATGAAAATTCTTCTATTAATCATTGTACCAACTTATCTTATTATAGATATTTCAGCAACACCAATCCGTATATAATAGATAACTATTACTACTATAATATTTGATGATAACTAAATTTGTTTGATCTAAATATTATTTGTGATTTGTGTCATTTTAAGCTAATTTGTTGACTATTAATTTAAAAAATGTAATTATTAATAATAATACAATATTAATAGTCTTTATTATATTACATTGAATTTTTATTGATCAAAGTAATATTTACACTCATCAACATTTTGTTAACAATATGATTTAATGGAATTTATACTATAGGTATAAATATTTCTTTCATAAAAAAAGAATTTAAAATTAAAAAATACTAATTGAAATCAATTTTGAAAATAACAAATAATACATTAGCAGTTTCGTACATATTAGTTAGGTACTATACTTAACGATACTAATGATGTTTAGTACATTTGCGGATCTATGAAGTTATTGCATAATGTGTGAATCAACATTCAACTCCATTTATTAAATATTGATAATGATTTTTAATATAAATATAATGATAATGATAATAATAATAATAATTAGAAGATTAGAGAACATTAGAATATCTATGATATAGCAGTTAATTTTTTTTTGTTTTTTGATTACTTAACCTTATAATTTTCATAAAAATTTTTATACAATTTGAGATAGAATTATAAATTAAGTGTCTAAAATGCATATAAATCTATGAAAAATGAATACGCGCATAGTAGATTAATTTTTTTTATATTTGTGGTATAAATTTGGAATCTCTATTACAAATAAGTACCGAATTATGACGAATTTGGCATGCCTACACCGAAATTCTACATTCGGTTGTTAATTATAAGCACAATAAATAAATAATGCCATGTTCCCTTAAACGTATAAAAGTATTTTCTGTTTATTTTACAATTTTGTTTCACGAATCTTATACTATTACTACAAGCTATCCTTAAAAGCTATGTATAGTTATAAACTTCTTATTTCCGATAATTTTACTGACTTAAGTAATTCTCTAATAACAAATTTCATAATAATAATCATGACAAAAAAAAACATAATAACAGAAAAAAAATATACACATCTATCATAGAAAACAACATATTTATCTAAATAGGTAATGCTTTGATTTAAAATTTAAAAAATTTTATATTTGTTTAATCTCCATAATAATCATTATCTGTGGACAATTTCCTCATTCCATTTTAAACTCAAAGTAAAACGAAGAATGTATTGGTTACCATGATGTATTTTTTTTTTTAGACTGTTTACATTATATCGACAGAGAAATCGCTCCAATCATCACCAAATAAAATGAAAAAAAGAACCGGATGGGCCTCGCTCTTCTGTACAGTTGGGGGTGGAGTGCACCTCGTTTATAGGATAGGTCATTATTACAATGGATTTTTTAAATTTGAATGCAATGATTGAATACAATGGATTTATGTAATTGATAAATTAATTAATTTCAACATCTCCAAAATTTTTTAGTTACGATAAGCTTAACTTATTATAAACCTTGTATTAAATTTTCAAGAGTTTTCGGTCAACCAATTAAATTTTAAAGACGTTTAAAAACAAAAGTTTTACAAAAATCGAAAATTTAAATTGTCTATAAATAATGTCAAAATACTTTGAAAACTTAACCATGTATAGAGAACGCCAATATAAAGATTTGGTGAATATTTCAAGTTGTTGCGATTTTTGATTTTTGAGTTAGAGCATTTTAAAAAAATGTAATTTGTAAAAACGTGGTTTTGCGTAAAATTTCCCATTTTTTCGTAATTTTTTTATCGTTTTTTTCAATTTTTTTAAAAAGTATTGAAAAAGTTGGATTTTTGACTTGTCAAAGTACCATCTACATTCACTTTCCTTTTAGAAAAGTTGCTGCTTAAGCAAATCGAAGCATTTTTACTGCCAAAAAATAAAAAATAAAAAATAAATAAATAAAAAAATAAAAAAATAAAAAAACACACATCATTGTAAAACCAATAGATTCCATCACTCCGTTCAGAATCTAAAAAAATAAGAACACACATCATTGTAAAACCAATAGATTCCATCACTCCGTTCAGAATCTAAAATAGGAAATGAATTATAGTTGGTATTTAGGTGAGTAGGAGAGTAATTTTTATTTCTTAACAGTTATCCAAAAAATAGAGAAAAACAGAAAAAAAATTTAAAAAAAAACTATTAACCCATGAGCGTTTGAATATTAAATTACGACAAAAATCATGAAGTTCGCTACGGTTTTTGTTTAACATTTACATATTTCTCAATTTTTGTACTTATGCATTGAAATTGGATACAATATTTTTTATAATCTTGCTAGCCACAAAAAAAAAAAAATAATTAACGAAATCAAATATTTCAAAGATTTTTCATTAAACAATAATAGTTAAAGTTTTAAATATTTAGTTAAAGACATTTCATAATTTCAATTTTAGAATTTTTTAATGAATTATATGTCAATTGAAAGCACTTAAATTAAAATATTCCCTAATTTTAGATGTCTTTTTTGAGTAGGTTAAAATATTAAAACTTTAACCTACTTTATTGAGAATTTTAGTTCTTTTACTATATCAACCATTTTTTTTTTAAATATAAACCTCCTACGTTCAGAGTGATTTTTTTTTAAATCAATGGTACATTAATTTTAAGTTTAAAAGGCTGATACAATATACCATTTGCCCTTCCCTGTATCTCACCTAACTATGGACTCCTTAGTTTGGAGTCTTAACCAAACTAGGAATTTCACCCTTTTTTGTTTGTAAATATCGACAGATTATTATTATAAATAAAATACTTTAATTTTAGTACATCGACATGTTTATAATTACGTTACTAAATTCTACATTTGCATTAAAATATCTACTATTATAACTATTGAAATACCTGTTATAGTTAAAAATTATATATCTACTTTAATAAAAAATTTACGATTATTTACAGTACATCGTGTATAAAATGCTTATAAATCATATTTTTTAAATTCTACAATAACTAATAATAGTTATGGTATTTTATACTTCAAAACATTTTATAAGGATCAAAAATATTTTTTATATGTTAGTTTCGAGTGAAATAAAAAAATTAATAGCTAAAAAAACCAACTTTTCTTTTGTAACATACTTTTTGTTATTAAAAACTGAAGACATTTTACGAAACACCTTTGTAAGTAGTGGCACCGATCTCTATGTATGGGTATTTCGACCGCAATACCTAATTTAGATGGATGGTTATAATTAGGGCTCGAAAATTGATGCATTTTGCATTTTTTTTTGGAATTTCTTAGACGATGCTCTCCTGGCCACAAATCTGTTTCATTAGCATGTGAATCTGAATAACTAATTTTTAATTTGCATTTTTTTTGCATTTTTTGGTGTTTATTACTTTTTAAGTCATTTTTTGAGATTTTTAGGTCATTTTCCCACATTTTTAGTCATTTTTACTGATTTCACACTAGTTCATTTCTTTTCGTTTCTTGTCGACCATTATGCCGATAACTTAAAACTTGGAAATTACCACAGACTAATATTAGTAACTATCAAAATTTTATCTCGACAATTACATTTCATATTGTATTGAATAGTATTATATCTGCATTTTATTATTTTTTCCTAATATTCGATTAGTATCCGATTTTATTATTTTTTTATTTCCTTATTTTAAGGATATTTTTGTCATTTTTATGTCATATTTTGAGTAATATGAAGTTTCGATACATTTATATAGAATTTTATAGTAAAATAGAGTAAAATATTTAAAAAAAAATGTATTTTTATTAATTTAAAACTAATATTTGTAATATTTTTAGATCATTTTTTAAGGACATTTTTTGCCATTTTTATGTCATATTTGCATTTTTTTTATGTCATTTTTTATTATTTATAAGGTCATCAACTTCCGAGCCCTAGTTTTAATGAATAAGAGTACTCTAGTTCTAAAATGTACAAGTTATAGCAATTTATATTTTAGATTTAAGAATGTTTCAACACTTCAATTATAACTCAATATATTCAGCATTTATTGTAGTTGTACTCAGATTTCATTGATATCTTATACCATATAAAACAGGCATCGGTGTAACTGTCTGTAAGATTGAAAAAATAAACTGTGGTAGTTAATTAAATGTTATTATTTTAAAAATTCTACATTATATACAGTATTATATAAGTATATAAAATAGATCAATGAAAAATAAGTATAATACTACAGTCTAAATGCATAATTATATAAAATATAATAGAACTAATGTTGAAAAATACACTATTAGAATTATGAACACTAAAATATTTAGAAATATTTGCGTCATAATATTGGAGCATGAAATGAAGAGTTTTTTTTAGTTTAGATGCTTTAGAATATTTACTAAAAAACTAACAATTTTAGGTCATGTAGAGAACTCTTAAATAATTGTAATTATCGTAGTGTTATTATTACAATGTGATGTAAGTATGTTAAATAGTTTTTGTTAATTCTAGTAAATTATAAATGTAATGAAGTTCTATTTTGTTTATTGTAGAATTTAAAAAAATATTCATTGATACTGTTTAGTTGTAATTATTGAATCCAGAGTTGTATATGAACATTGCTATTTACATAGTACTAATTTTCATTAATACTTTCAAATTATGTAAAAATTATGCCTTATGAACTTAATGTGATAAAAATTAAAAACTTTATATTAATTTATAGGAAATATATTTTTTAAGCGTTGGGTTGTTTATAAGCCTACTCATTTTACTTTAATTCTACTTTAATTTTCAATACTATAAATTAAATTGTATTATTAAAATAATTATTAATAATGTTTTTAATTATTAATATATTATTAATGTTGGATGATAAATTTATACTAAATATTAATCAATCCAAAAATACGAGACTGCAAGAATTGTTTTAATATAATTATTTCTTTTTTGCTTTTTACGCTGTCATCATTTAATTCATTTAAATATATACAAACGTATCTATTCGTATTGTTTATTTTTTTATAGTTCAGTTGTATTTATGATTATATTTTTTATGATAAACTGTTTATTTGTTTAAATTCAAAGAACTAAATAAAAAAAAGTCATAGGCTTACTGACGTATTAATGTTTGTAAAACAATTTTTTTACTGGAATATATTTATAAATTTAGTTTTTACATATATCATAATTAATTATCATTTTAATTTCTACACGTAGTTGACATTTTGTTTGATATTAATTTTTTCTTTATTAGATTCTTACTTTAAAGTGAATTTATATCTATCTTCTTTGATTTAATAAGCCCTATAGAAACTCGATTGAACACTTGATTCATAACAAGTGTCAGCCATACCACGCAAAAGACTATTTACAATATAGTTTGAATGTCTCGTTTGATCTTCTTTTCTCAAAATATAAGTGTCATTAAATAATTCATATCATTGTTTTCTCTACTTACATTGCACAAAATAAAACTGCATTCAATGCAAATGGGCATTTTATATTATCTATAAAAAAAAATGTTAGGGATTTTGCAACCACGTATGCATTTAACCCCCTTGAAGATTAATGGAAACACTAAAACATGTTTAAATTTTAAATAAGTTTGAGAAATAACAACTTATACATCATAGTAGTGTATAATACTTGTATAATAATATAAACGATATATTCGTTATATAAGGACGTGGTAATATAATGAAATGAATTATTGGAAATATCGAAGGTTTTATAGACATTACAAATTTTGTTCGTTTGTTTTGCATTTATTGTTTGGTATATTGAATTTTTTCATTAATTTATTGTGGCTAAATTTTAGTTGATATGAGTTTATTATTCTATTACTAATACACAGTTTTTATTTGAAAAATATACTTGCACGAGTTAGTTGTTAGTAAAATGAAAGTTACGCAACATTATAATAATAATTCTATTAAGTTGAAAATACAAAAAAAATATCAACCAAAAGGCTTATACATGCCAAATTGAATGGTTCAAATATGTAGATAATTGATCATTTATTAATTGGTAGAATATAATCAAGTATGGTGTAATCTAAGGCAGAGATGGCGAATCTATGGCACGCGTGCCAAAAGTGGCACGTTGGCTAAATTTCAATGGCACGCCAAGTATTGAAATATAAAATATATTTATCTTAAAAAAAATAATTAACATAGGTATCTACTTTAAATTTTTAGTGTGAGATATTTGGATAATCAATTGTATATGCTTACAAATAAACATAGATCTAATAAAATGTGTATAATTATTGCATGCTTTTTCTTTATTTTATAATTTTTTTTTTTTTTTTTTGGCTCATGAGCATATTTCATAAAATTTGATTTTAAATGTTGACACTTGACCCGAAAAAGGTCCACCACCCATGATCTAAGATTTTAAATATTTTAACAGATTAATCAATAGTAATCAATTCGTGTTCATAAATTTTCAGTTGATATTTTATACTAATAAACAAAAATAACTAAAAAAACAACTAATTTACTGTTTCTATTAACTTACATACAAATTATTTACTTTTATTTAATAATATTCGTAATATCCCTCAAAACGTAAGATTAAAATTTCAAACAATATGTTATACTACACGAACAAAGAGTTTGGGACTCAAATTATTCTAATAAGATCAATATAAATATAAATTCAGCAGTTTAAAATGTTTGATAAATTAAAATTAATCACATGTAATAATAAAACTGTAGTTTACTAATTTATTATACATACATTTTTAAACTTCATGAATAAGTTTTATATTTTTTAGTTGTTAATTTTTTTATAAATTATGTAATTTATTCATTACACCTAAGGTAACTTAATACTTTTAATACTGTTATCATTTTCAAATTTCAAATGTTAATAATTGAATATTTTTAGTTGATAGTGCATTAAACGAGTATTTACTACACAGGGATACAGTAGTTTTTCGAATTTCATTGTAATATAAATTAATTACTTGTAACGGAATAATTTTTTCTTAAATCAATAAAATCAGTAACATTTTTTATTTAATATATTATAATCATGTCCTGCATGAAAATCCGATATTTTAATAATGTTTAATAAACATATTTATTTTTCTTACTTTATTTAATTATTTATTTTGAATTATATGCTTTATTATATTTTATATTATAATATAGATGTAGGTTGAAGATAAAATTAGTACAATAGTTTATTTTTTATCAATTAGTAATAATATAACACTAATATGAATTTATACGTATACATAGTGCAACTTTTGTACTTGATTTATTTATCGAAATAATATTTGTATACAATGTACATAATAAAATAATATCTACTACATCAGCTACTAACAAAATGATATGGAACTTTTATTAACAACGCATATTTGATTATTGAAAAGCGGAAGATGATGATTCAGAGAAATAGATTTTTGAAAATCTCTCGAGTTTTAAAATAACGGATAACATTTAATTATTATGCATCTTACCGAAGTAATGGGAACAAAATTGATTTGATGATTATTTTAGCATGAATTATTTTATGTTAAAATTAATTAATAATGTATATTAAGGTGTGAGGTTTATACCTTATATATTTTGTTTATATCGTGTAGTATGAATACCTATATTAAAAATTAATAATTATAAAATAGTACTAACTCTATAGAACATATACACTTGCATAAGTACATTTTCCGTTAAGATCTGAAGCATATTTTTATTGTGACAGTAATTATGATAATACATATCTTTCAAATGAATCGTACCGCAAATCTCAGTTCGATTATATTCTATGTTCGTATGGTCTTCTCACTACAACCTTTTTCTGTACCTGTTCTTTTCAAATATGTATCAAAAGTGTATACACTTAATATCATCTTTGAACACAAGCTCTGCAGTTTCCGAGGATGTTTGTTCAATATTTGTTAGCATGTACTGTTTGATTTTCTACAAAAATAAATAAATAACGTTAAAATCGTTATTATAATAAGCATAAATATTTTATCATACTTACATTTTGTATACACAAGAAAGTTAATGAAAACTCATTTTAAGTTTGGATTATGTTTATATGGTTATTACACATGTACGCACTATAATGATGTCTATACAAGCAGTGTATAATAGTGTATGGCGTATGGTAAATATGTTGCACGTACGGTTTTCGAAAAAAGATTGTATATTAATAAATTATTATATTCATCGTTGCGTTATATCTGACGTTCTATTTTTTGTCATGATTTTTTATAAAGCTCCGAGCCATTGTACGAAATCATTTAAACCACGTGTAATAAATAAGGCACCCACCCAAGTTGTATGTGATTGAAATATAAAATGTACATACTTACATAATATTTTTTTTCTTTTTCCGCGATTAAACTACCATACTTGTAGTTCTAATTTGACCATAAAATAAGCACAATAGTGTAATAGATGGTACAAAACGATCGCTTTGCTGAGTTTCTAGTGATTAAACTGGTGCGTAGAAAAATAAAAAGTGAAACATTCTATTAGGAATCCTATTGTGTTCATAAATAAATACATCATATATATTTATACATGTTATTCGAACACCAATTTTTTTTTGAAATTTGTCACGAAAATAATGTATTTTTCTGATTTTAACACAAGTGCTAATGCGATTGGAATGCCTATACTTATATTAATGCGACGAATGCTGTAAAATAGTATTTAAGAAAAATCGTTCAAACCCGCTCGCGTGGAAATGTAAATAGGTACCTAGCACGGTTTTTCAAAAAGCTTTAGGGTTATCACGCGTTGGTGCTCAATGCGCAGAGACGTCTGCAAAGGTTGATGATCGGACGCGATGATAATAATAATAATAATAATAATACATCGTGTGTTTATGTGTATAATTATGACGAGATGATGAGATGTGCAGGCGGGAACTGCAAAGCAGAAGTTAATATACACAGCCATCATCATCGGTATTTACGTCGTTTTAATGACGTTGCAATAATAATAATAATAATAATAATTATAATAACAATAATGTTGTATATACAATTATAGATTACGGTGTGGTGTCTTGCATATTATACGGACGTTGAAGAGATCATTGAAATAACGCTGTGAAGGACAAGACAAACGTGTCGACGAATTTGTGTTACGCTCGGCGTCGCCGCGATGGGTGAACGATTGAGTGGGTGACGGTACCGATGGTGGTGCCGAAGGGTTGCGATTCACTAACACGGAGAGGGTGGCGATGGCGGTGTTGGTGGTGGTGGTGGTAGTGGTGGTGGTGGTGGTGGTTTAGATAAACACACGGACGGAAGCCCGAGAGGAACCCAACAGACGAGCGGCGGAGAGGGGAATAAGAGGAGAAGGACGGCGGCGGCGACGCGGCCGTTGCGGCAGCGGTGAAGAACCCGAAAAGGAGGACGGAGCGGTATAAACAAATAAGACGAACGAATAATTCATAATTCCTAAATAAACACGTAAAAACAAAAACAATATGGCCGCTCCTTTGGATCGCTTGATGACGGTTCTCCGTTATTTTGTTTTAATATTTGAGCTGCAGACGTACACAAACATAAATATAACACGCACGCACGCACGCACTCACACCCGCGAGCACGGATGCGCGTAACGAACGGCATCGGTTATCGTTGGCATCCTCGACGCCGTTGTTACAAACTTTTATTGTAATTAATATCCCGATATCAGAGCCGATATTGCAAGAGCACCACGTCGCGTAACGTGTAACGTGCAACGGATGCATTACACGTTGCACGACCTATGTGCACGTAACGGATGCAACGACGACGTGTTCGAAAACGGTTTCGAATTTTTTTCAGGTTTCGTTTCCAAAAATGGTTTCAATTTTTTTTGGATTTCGAAGTAACCTGTTATTTCGCGCGTGATCTGCGTTTAAATAGTTTTTTTTTTTTCTTTTTTTTCTTTTACTACAATTGAAAAATAACGACGTTCATCGCACTACCATCACCGAGCGTACTAAAAGTGAACTAAGAGCTTGTCGAATTCCAGTTCAACCTATAAATTCCCCTTTTTATGTGGACCTTTACACCAAAATACCCTCTACATCATTAAAAAAAAAAAAAAAAAAATCGAATTCAGTGTACAATTTCGTATAGAATAGCAATGATTATCAACCTTTTTGTAGTATTATTTAAAATGTGACGCTAGCTGTAAAGCTGTTCGTTAAATGTAGGCTTTGAAATTTCGATCATAGACGAATACACTATGATGACAAAAGAATTCATTTTTTCCCCTAAAGAGCTCTAATTGAGATCACGAATTTTATCGTATACTGCATGGTTTATGCTAAAGATTATGAAAAAAATCCTTTTTTTCCAATGTTTAAACAAAACTTATATAATAAATATTTTTTAGGCCATAGATTATAGTTGTAAGAGATGTTTATATAGTTTGAATTCAACAGAAAATCTGAAAATGACACTTGAAAAGCTTAGTCATTCAAACTCTCTTTAATATGCATATGGGTAAAGTCATTACTCAATCTAGTTAAACAAACCTATCGTATTAGAATACTCTGCTTAAATAAAATCATTGTGATTTGTACTCAATTAATGTTAATATAATAACTAGAATCGCATAAATTGAGACAACTTAATGTAACAAACAATCTGTTTTAATAGATAAAATGGAAAATAATGATGTATTTACTTGACAGATTTTTATTTAGAAGTATTTGAATAAAAAATTTGAAATGTACAACACATATACCAATAGCCTATTAAACAGTTTTCTTATCTGTCTCGTGTTCATACTTCCAAAATTAAATATACATATTTTCTATAGATATCTCTGTATCTCGATGTTCTGCTTTTTTTTCACGAAAGAAAGACTATCTAAAATCTTTTTTACTTTACTCGGTAAAAAAAAAATAGATATTACATTTACAAAAAACATAACTCATAATACAAAACTACATATTTTTTTTTTCAAATCATTACATGAAATTTAATTCTTAAGCGAAAATTGTGTTCTTATTTTAATAGCAGTGCACAACATTTTAATTTTAGTTCATACAATTGTCTCCACTAAATCAATAATGTATTATATATGTAATCGTCTATGAATGCAGACATATGTGAGACATTTATTTTACTGTTTTATTGAAAAGAAATTATATTTTAATCTTTTTATAACATATGGTATAAATAAATCTTATATTTTATAGCAGATAAATACAATTATTTTTCATCAACATTTTTTTATTAATAAACACATAGAGACCCAGTGTGTTTTCTTGATTTTTTCCCATTTTTTTTCCTAATTGTAATTTTTTATTAACCCCCAATTATTGTATGAATACAGTTATGTAAAATTCATACTTCCATCCATCACTCGACTTAAAATAATAAATTTGAAATTTTACTATCTTAGAAACAAATTGAAACTTTTGGTTTAAGATAAAAAAGTATTTGTTTTTCGTACATCGAATTGGATACTAGTAATAGGTGTACTATGGTGAGACATCATTTAAACTTACAACTAGTGTAGTAAGTCTCTAAGACGAATTTGTTTATACTAAATTGAAAGCAATAACGAATTGAAGATAAGGTTGGAATAATATACATACAGAATATTTTATAATAATAAATAGTAACTCATATATTTTACATAACAAATGTTTTTGATTGTCAAATTTTATTTTAACATATTTTTTACTAAAACTATACATATTTAATAAACTACAGAAATATTTATATTATTAGGTGAGTTTAGTATAATTTTTTAATACAATAAAGTAGGGTTTATTTGATTTTTTTAACTGATTATTTATTAAATGAGTAACATCATATTAAACATACTATCAACACAATTTAAATTAAGTAGTACAAATAAATCGTAATGAATAAAAACAAAATAAACAATAATAATAAACAAAATTATTATAACCCCCATATGTATAAATAATTATTTTTTTAATAATATTATATTTCTTATTGATATACAAGTTTGAATAACATGAAAATACTGTACAATAAACTGTTGTTATACTATTATGGATTTAGATGACTCAGTTTTATATTTTTACAGAACTAATTTGCCTAAAATGTTTTGCTAATCTGTGCTGAATATTTTTCGTCGAAAAAAAATCATAGTAATAGTAATAATAATAAAATAAATTAATTCAAATGGTAGTTATTTTTTCAATAACAGTAAAAACCAAAGTCAATTATAAAACAAGATTTTAAATCACCATCATCAATGCAAATAATAAACTGATTGATTCGGTTCATTGGAATATTGTTGACCAGAGTTGTCGAATTTTAAGACATTTTAATCCTTAGTAACATTAAACTTGTATTTTTAGTTTAAAGAATGGAGTTTAAAGTTTAATATTAATTTATAAAAATTATATTTTTTTGTAATAAAAAAAAAAACCAAATTATTATTGACATTAGTTGAGAATGTAAATTTTAAGGCTATTAAGCAATTCAAAATATATTATATTCTAATTCATAACCAACATATATATATATATATATATATATATATATATATATATATATATATATATATATATATTAGTATAATTAAATTTAAATATACGTAAATCATTGAAGAATGGTATTACAAATATTTTCAAAATGTAATCTATTATGTAAAATAGGTTAAGTATTACACAAAATATCTTTGTAACAAATAAACATGTACAAATGATTCATATAGCATTGTGTATGTTTCTTGCAAAACATACATTGAACAGTATTTTGTTAAAAAACGATTTTAATTTATTTTGTTTTTGTTATACTGAATGTTATAAGTTTATGTAGTAACACATGCCACATAATAGATTTTATGTATCCAAAATAACATAAATATAGAATCGAGAACACACAAAAATTAACTCAATAATAACCTTAAAATTTAAAATTCTAATTTCAAAATAGTACGAGTATGTATAAAAAGGCACCCATTGGTATACATCCATCATACCACAATATTTATATATTTTACAATATTTTCAATATTTATTTCAATATTTTAATATTCAGAATTTTTTTCTGTTCAAAAGTCATTGATTTCAAACTTCTTACCAAAAAATATTTTTAATTCAACTTTTTGTTACAACAATACAACAAATTGTTATTGAATAATTTATAGAATACAATATATAGTTGTAAATAGTTGTAAATTAAAGTATAATCTAGAAAACTAGTATAATGTTATTTACAAGAAATACAAATTAACTAAAATTAGTTGAACTAAAACTAATAAAATTAAAATTATATTTATTAACATTTTTGATTTTTATATAATCAAAAATTAAAAATTAAATATTTTTGAACGTACAATTGATTGTTAATTATACTAATTTTTTTCAACACGATTTACAACTGTAAAAATATCATATATCTTATCAATTATTGTTGCGTATTATACAAATATCACATAAACATATTTTAGGAAAATATTTTGGTATTAATTCATACTAGTATGATTTATTCAAAATTTAACATGTGTATAATTAATGAGTATATAGAATATATAGTATAAAGTTATATAGAACAATTTATTCTACATTTGTCTTTTATAACATTATTCAATATCTAGTAGTTGTAAACTGTACATGTATAAAAATAATTTCGTGATATTTTTACAAATCTACTTATATTTGTACATTATACTTTTCTAGTTATCATATTCATCAAACATATAAGGGAAATTAATATTTCCTATAAGAATAATATTTAGAATTAATTTCTTAATATTTTGAAAACTATTTTAAAAAACCTAATTAAGATTGATGATTTTTAGATTTAATTTATATTTATGTAATTTTGCTATAAACAAATAATTATACTAAAACAATAAACAGTAAATACCTTTTATATTTTTATAGATTTTTCTTTCGATAAAAAAATTGAATAGTTATACATAATGAAGTTTTGAAAATAAGCACATTCTAAACACAGATTAATACCGGTATTAAAAATATTTAAATGAATTAATATTATGAGAATTTTAGTATTTAAGGTTTTAGAAGATTTAAAATATTGTTAAGATTTTCAACAATGGATCACGCATTTGTTAGAATGATATTTAATTTCTTCACAGAAACGATGAAATTGAATTATCTATTGTTTTCAGTCTTATACCATTAAATTTCAGCTGAATATATTTAATTAAAATAATTAATTTTACATTTTCTTATTTATTTATTTTTACTTATAAGTTATTTATTTATATATTTATTTACGAGTAAAAACCATTTACTAATTGTTGTTCTGTTTATTATTAAAATAGTAAAAAACAACTATTTTTCTTATATCTACTAACTTAATATAAATTTATAAATGTTGGTTATACTTTAAATTATACAAATAATTAATTAGTGGCACCAATGATATTTTGAAAACTAGTCCTATTACTCCTCAATTCAACCCTATGTAAGAAGTATTAAACATAAATTATTTTGCTCACACACTTCACTTATTCTTATTCATTATAATATTTAATATTATATTTCTGACTTTTGTTTAAATTAATATTTTGAAACTACTAAAAATTTAAAAATATTTAAATTTTATTTTCTGTACTAAACTATATATTTGAGTAGATTCTAAAAATGTACCTACAAATATTACAATATTTAAAGAGTTTAAAATCATTAAAGTAACGCGAAACAAAGATATTACATTAAAATTTGAAATTCCAATTTTATAATAGTATATGAATTATTGAATCATTGATCTTAGAATTTGGTAGTTTCACAAAGCTATCTTGGAAGAAATTATTTTATTGATCATACACCCAAGCCATCTAGTCAATAGGCGTTGTTCATAACATAATATATTTTAATAAAAAAATAATCGTATTCAAAAAACCTAACAAAATTTGATTTGTAAATAAAAAAAAATAATTTAAATTTTACAATAATATACAATATACAGTGGTTTATTTGATTAGTTTTCGTCTATATATTGATTATGATACTAGTACCTACATTATATTAATCAATAAATCTGTGACGATGGTAAATAAGAAATAACTTGAAAAATTGAATGAAAATTATTCTTAATAATAATTATATATTTAATAACTAACTTTTAACTATATAGTTATATTATTTTATGATTAGTGCCCCTAATATTTTTTTATATTTTAGTTAAAAATTAATTAAAGTTAACTAAAATATAAAAAAAAGTTATTTCGAAAAATGATCATGGGCAAGAATTCTAGAAGCTTAACGAATAATTAATAGTTAAGCTTCTAGAATTCTTGCCCATTATCATTTTTCGAAATAACTTTAGGAGTTTAGAAATAATGTCATTAATGAATTGGTCAAAGCTTTTATGGATTGATATAAAAATATTTTTCTGGTAAGTTACACTACAAAATAATTTAAAACCTTGTATTTATCAAATATTATTGTAATTCCTATAATTTTCAACGTAAAATCGTTTTTCATCAAAATGATCATTTAATTTTATTTAAAAGAATTTAAGATATTCTAATTTTTTTGGTTTTGCATGTAATTTTTGTATTTCCTTTATTTATAGAATATAAATTATAGTAAAACACCTAAATTATTAACTTTAATTAATACAAATGTAATGCATTTTAAGTAGATAAATACTATCAAAATCTGAATTACTCACAAGTAAATATTATTTTCTGAATGTCTCAAAAAACACATTTTTCTTTTGTAAATATCAAATTATAAGAATGTACCTTGAAATTATAATTTAACTCTTGTTGTTTTAAAGGAATGGGAGTTTTTTATACTTAAAACTAATATTCTTTGTTTAACATTTGATAATAAAAATATTGAAAACTACCAAAGATAAAACTTAGAAAATGTTTACCTCTTTAAATATAATAGTAGGTCAATGCATTAAAAACAAAAAATAATACTTCTTAACCTGGAAGCAACAGTTTGGAATATGCGGAGGTAGCAATCATTTCACTAGTTTTTGTATACGACAAACAAAAACATATCGGTAGGTATATATAATTTTATCTCATTCCCAAACAAAACAAATACACTGTAAAAACATACTTTTTTAACATTTGCTATTTATCTTGAAATACGAATATCTATTACTTTTTTTATGAACCATAAGTTTATTTACTACCAAATATTGTACAGTATATAATTTGTTTATATTATATAATTTAACATTGATTAAAATTGATGATGAATTATTTTATTATATTATAGCTTAAAGTTTAAGTAAGAGAGTAATTATTAGTTATTTATTCAGTACTACAAATTCATAAATAAAAGTTATTTAGAATATTTATATTTTTCAATCATAATACAGAATGGATAGACTCTATAAATGTTTAAAAACATGAATAAGTATTAATTTTCTATCTGAATTCAGTTTAAGTACGAAAATATTTACTATAATTTTGATTACGTTTATTCGTAGTATATATTTTTGAATTACCTCTTACTGTATGAAGAACATGCATATTGTGTTGTTAATTAATACAAAAAGATTTGCACAAAAAATGTCAGGAATTTTCGTTCTGAAGATAAAATGACTAACATTTGATTGTACTAGATTACAAGTATAGGTATTTGTTAAAATATGTGTATGTATTGTTATTATAACTTTTGGTAGTTCGTATAATGTTGAAAAGTTATAAATTTTTTCATAAAAAAAATCTTATACATATATACAAATATGTATATCGATATTTTAATTACATCTTATTTTTTAATGAAATTAAAGTTTGTTTGGAATAAATAAATTTAATTTGAAAAATACAATTATTATTATCTTGTTTCAATAATTATTATTAATTTAATTTAAACTATGTGTGCGGTACGAATTACTATTGTCACAATTTATTAAGTACATATATATAATTTAATTTGATTTTTGCTTCTAAAATTACTTTTTGTCTTATTTAAAAAAATACAATTTATTTAAATGAAAAACAAAGTTAAGATGAAAATAAAGAGACTGGTACAGTTCTCATTGTTCTCTTATTATAAATAAGTATCGAACTTGATCGGTTTTTAGCCCTCACCAATCCGTTTCCACGCGGTCGTTGCATAGGTTCTAGAATTAGAAAAATTATTTTTTATCCTACAATAATAATTTATATTAATACATTTAAGTATATATCACGAGTCAAATGCAGACCACAATATAGATACTGAATATCATTAAACAAACGGATTACGTTTGGACACAGTGATTCAATATTTATACGAGACATTAGAAGTATAATACGTTGTATCTATTAGTAATTTTCACATTCGATCTCCTTGTAGTCCCTATTTATCCTGCTGCAGTACAATAGTAAATACCTTCACGGTATACAGTACACATACGGTATCCATTATCTTGGAATTATGTAAATATACGTGCTTGTATATAAGTATACGTTTCTTACACCAATTCCCGTAACCATATAGAAACAACAAGGTGGGGTTCTAAGATATTTGATTAGCCCCTCCCTGAACACTTTTTTTCAAATAATTTAATAGGAAACGTGTTCTTTAACTGGTACGGCCCAAATTGTACGTAAAAGTGAAGAGTATAATTTTTTAAGGCAGACTTTTTTTGTTTTAGTTTTGTTGAATTCGATAATTTTCTAAGTATGTTTTATTCGTTTGCACATCTTAATAGGAAAAAAAACAATATTATCAGAATGTGTTGTAAATTAATCTTTGTTTTCTACGAGATGTAAAATATCGTTGATGCAAATTGTGGAACACTGATATTGAAAAACGTATTGGGATTTCCGAATAACGCAAGAGAAAAACTATGATAAGCAATTATAACTATAAATGTATATAAGTAAGCTAGTGGTGCCTATGTCTGCTACGTATAACCCGTATACCATAACGGTTTTTCGTATATGACAAAATGCAATGGCAAACGACGTACATGAAGTCATGCAATATATATTATATAAGAAAATAATAATATATTATTTATATTATACTTTTTTTGACGTCTGAAGTGAATTTTATCCGAACATTTTTGTACGGAAATCTAAAAATTGGATAAATTTGACGACGAAAGGGTAGAAAATAAAAGCTGGGAGGGAGGGAACAAAAAAGAACAATGGTATAATATACATGTATATAAGTAATAAAACTATAATACGCACGCACTCATACACAGACTCACAAGCGCATGCACCCGCATACATGTATAAATATATTGGAAATTACATAGAAGGAGAGGTATTGTTGACGAGGGTGGGAGAAAGGTGAAAAAATACTAAGTTCGACGTTAAGGCGTACCCTGTATATGAACACACATACACATACATTCACACATTTATTTGTATAAACACACACATATGATGCATATGTGTGTGCAATGGCATAAATTGTACGTGTGTGTATGCGTGTGTATATATGTGTTTGTTGGCGTTTGTATGTGTGCGTGCGCGCGCCGCGTGTGTAAACTGTGTACATGTAATGTTTGTTTGTTTATTTTTCGTGTACAGAACCGAGGAATTTCGCGGTGGTGAGCGGTGTCGATCGTCGAACGAGGATGGACACGCGGGGGTACGCGGTCGGGGGCGATGAGAAGACGACGGTGGTGGTGAGAGGGTACCCCAAACACAACTCATATTTAAATAAACAAACCCTCCACCGCGGCCGTTACCGCCGAAGCGGTGCAGACCAATTGTACGCCGGGGCCCCGGCACATGACCCCACCCACCCGCAGTCGTCTGTCCTCCACCTCCGGCTCCCGCGTCTCGACCGCCCTCCTAGTCCGCAACACCACCGACGCCACCGTCACCGCCTCCGCCGCCACCGCCCGTCAACTGTGTCATCAACAATTCCATTTTCAAAGTGTTTACTTTGGACTAATGTTCCTCCGGTAGTAGTGCCTAGCCGCCGCCAGTACTATGCGTGTGTGTTTGTACGCGCGCGTGTAGTGTGTTGTTAATGTTGGTAAGAAGACAGAGCCGGTCGGTCGTGTGTGTATATTGGCGCTGCGTTCACGATATATAATATTACGTAAATCTTCTCGCTCACGCCACTCGCTATCTCCGCATCGGTCCTCGCTCTCGCTATTGCAAACACTTTAGATCGTTTGATTTTTTTCCCGCTGTTTTCCATTTCCTCCGTAACCCCCCTGTCTCCCCCCGACCACGTCGATGACTGACCGGCACACGCGGAACATCGACGAAACGTGGTAATACCGTTTAACCGTCGCGTATACGCCGTACTGCAACAGTTTCGTGCATCGACATTGCACAGACACTCTCTCGTATACCCGCCGTAGAACTGTACACCGAAGAACATTGTACCGTATCGTTCGTACGCCCGCGGTACAGAGCACATGGCACAACTGTTGTACGTGTGACAACGGTGTTTCCGTTAAAGTTCTTTGCGGGGCCCGTTCGCTGGCGCGCGGACGCACGCACCCCGACGACGATTGCGTGACGACAGTCCGAAACAGTCCGAACGGAACCGTCGTCGCGTACGCCGGCCAAACGCTCGACGACACCAGTCCGCGCGCGCGCTCGCACGTGCATGTGATCGCCGCCGCACGATCGCAGCAGACACCGGTTCGCGCGTCGCACCAGACCGCCGCCGTCACCGCCACCGCCGCCGCCGCCGCCGCCGCCGCCGCCGCCGCCGACGACCGACACCGGCGACACCGCGGCGTACGGCACGCGCGAGTTCAGCAAGCGCAGCAGTTGTTCGTACCGCACCGGTGCAACACTGACGGTACGCTCTGCAGTCCGTTCGCGCTTGGCGCGCGTTATATACACGACCATTGCTGTCTCCCGAGAGCCGTTATCCGGCCACGACGGCCACCAGCTGCGCACCCGGTAAGTAACGCGGTGGTACCCGCTCAATGTCATAAATACACTGCTATTATAATTCACGCCGTCGCGGTCTCGGCGGGCATTCCGCCCGGAAACGATGTGCCGATCGCGGGGTTTTCGCGGTCACGCAGTTTCTCGTTTCAGGCGGCGGAACGCACGTGAGAACGACGTCCGTTACACCAGCGTTTTTCGCACACTTAGTCAGAGCCGGCGGTCGGGGGTCGGTCGTCGTATTGCACTCCCGTCCCTTACCCGACGCTAATTGTTTTCCGATGAAATCCTTACGGGCCTGACCGCACTTGCAACGTTCTGAGACACTATCTCGTGCACCATCGTAATAACCCCAAGGTTTATTATTTTATTGCGCTCTCGCAAATGTACCTGTAAATGTATTAAATGAATAATTTTTATTTACATTTATAAGCGCGTTCGTCGGAGTAGGAACAATAAACGATAGTTGTTTTTGTTTTTGGGCAACAGAAATAGTTGTCGTATGTACAGATCACGTATACGTTATGCGATGTTCGCTCTATGCAACCTCTATATGGGCCATTTTCGAACACTTGATTCGATTCTTATATTTTATTTTCGGTCATCGAGTGTACGAACTGCGGGTTTCTAAACCGTTCGCTCTGGAACAGTCAACGGATGGATCACAATTGCACAATTAAAGTTTGGGTTGGATTCGTCATGAATTAGTCTTAACTTTGTTCATGGTGTTTGAAAGATGTGTTCACGAAAAACATTTTTCTAACGATACTTGCTAAGTGTTTTTCTCTCAGGTTTTTCAGATGTTCCTGCAACATTAGTTGTTAAAAGCATAATAATCAACCACAAAAACTTAAATTAATATATAGATGATAAATGCGTGAAAAATACAAAACCAAAGATTTATTGATAATTCGTTTTTGTAACTCTAAACCAATCGATTAATTTCGAATTAATACTTTGTAATAATTAGATACAGCAAAAACTATCAAGTATATAGGTACTTAGTAAATGCTTTCGTTTCCAACATAAAAACGCGAAGTATGTTTATCTCAGCGCCAAAAGTACCTAAACACGCATAACTCAACACCAGTGTTAATTTTTATATTTCATATATTGTTAATAAAATAAATTAATGAACGTCACTCAAACCTTATCTCATAATTGAAACTGAAAATTAAATTCGTCTAAATAATTTAACCGAGTGATATCTAACGAATTCATTTTATTTAAAATCCTCAGGTGGAACCAAACGTGTTTGAAAATTTTTTTAAAAAAAACTGTGATTTCTTGTTTTTACGTTTTTCTTGTATATTTATTTTGTGCTTAGTACTTTTTCTGAAAACTAAATATCCTTTTTTAAATGATCTAATAAGCCGCATAAAAAATGATGTACTGATTTAAAACATACTTAATATGATTATAATTATTATACATTTTTATTTAACAGTCTCAAAAATTGTTATTATGTAAAAGAATTACAATACGACAATTTTATACTAGAGAATTACAATATTCTTAAAATGGAGTTATACATCCTTTTCGGTAGTTTATAAAAATCAAAAGTACCTATAACAATAAAATAAAATTTTAATTAGCTTCAATAACATAATTATTAAGTTTTTATATTTAGGTAATTTATCTTATATATAGATACCTATGTTGAAATACATGTATACATACATATTCACTAAGGCAAATATTTATCTTAATATATAGTCAACTACATAATGAAATTTGATGAGTGAGTAATAGATAAGACGTATAGTTGTGACTTAATAATTTGTGATGGCCTATGGAATAATAATAAGGAGGTCACTATGTACGTACTTACATTAGTTCTTATTTATAATTAATTCAATTTTTGATTTTTACGTAATCCTTAAATGGTATTGTTGCAATTTTTTAATCTAGACCATGTGTAAAAAGTACACACGTTTTTCGAGTGTCTTCAATGTCAAGTAAACTAATTGTACTTTATGATATTATATGTATAAGATAACGTTATAATGAACAAATAATAATAATGAACGCTGATAGCGAAACCGAAAGTATATACGTAGTTATACATAATACTGATTTTATAACTGATTTTAGATTCACACTATTTGTGTTAAAAATATTTAAATTATTAATAACTGATTATATACTTGGTTATAGGAATGATAATAATATTAGGTATCTCATACCTATATACAATTATAGTGTAGGTTAGAAATGTATGATTGATAGGATTTCAAGACACTGGTTTTACAGATGATCTATTGATTTTATACTACTGTCAAAAAAAAATTAAACTAAACTTAAATTTCTTTCATTTTTATCACTAATTAATTTACAATACATTTCGTTTCTTTAAAAAACTTACGAAGAACAACCGTTGGTTAAAAAAAAAAAAGATGATGGTAAATCAGAAAAAAGTATAATGTATATTTTAATTGCACCAAAAGGAACAAAATGAATAATACATAACATAAATAATGCATCTTATATGTTGAATAAATAAAGGATCATATACAATTTAATTGTATAAACTCATCTACTGATTGATCAAATATTTAGCGATTATTCATGCTACACAACATTAGACGAATGTATTGTATAGTATAATTATTAACATTAAAAATGTAGCTATAACCTAACATCCAAACTTCTCCACAATTTTCATCATAGACCTATGTATTAGATAAATGTTATAATCAATGATGTGCCCAGTTATGTGATTATGCGAGTATCAACTTTATGACGGTTGATGAAATAATTAGTCCTACGCAATACATCTATGTATCAATCAAATATTTTGCGGATAAAAAAAGTCTGCGTCACATAAATTAGAGCGTTTTTCTTTTTGAGAAACATACAGAAAATATTTAAAAATGAATAAATAATGGATAGTCATTTTAAATTCCATGTTTGTTTTTTTTTTTTTTTTTTATAGCAAATTTCAGAAATCGGTGGTCACTTCAATGTCAGCTTCATAACTGAATGTTAAAAATGAATCAATGAAAACTTACATAATGTATCTATAATCTACCTAGATGGATAAAAATTGTGAGAAACAATCGATTTCTATAATTTATCTTCAAATTAAAAGTAAAACTTGACGATCAATAAATAGTATAATTTCAATTTTTAAAACATGAACATTTCCTTTATTCATTAGTAATTATTTATAATTTGTAGACATTATAGTCATTTAATCTTGAATTGACAAATATATGCGTTTATAATTATGTTATTTTAGAAGATAAACAATAAAAAAATTAAATATTATTAACAAATATGTTTATCATATAGTTTATAAGTGTACATAATACAGAGTGATTAAAAATTCTTGTTGCAGAAATGTCTAGGGTTGTATAAGAATCGTATGAGATTCCTATTTGTTCGTAACGAGGATTCCCGATCGCTCTGTAGATATCCATACAAGTCATACACATTGTACACATTTTTATATAGATACATATAACACATAATATGTACATAATACATATAAATAATATACGTATGTATAAGTAAAGAATAGTGTCGTTGTTTAATATTTTTTCTTTTCATTTGGCTTACTATTTTATATTTAAGCTGAAAACGTGTAAAACATTTGATAGTATGTAACATTGATAATGACAGAGTTTAATAGTTATAATATTAACTGTAATTGTTATCGTCATTTTTTAATTAATTTTCAATACATTTTTTAAAATCTACATTATGACATATTATTATTATAGATAAGAAGAAACAAAACGCAATCTTCTTGCGGGTACAAGTTGATTCCATGACCTCTAAACTCGTTTACTTGGTACTGATTTAAATTTGGTTGTGAGCTTTATCAACTTGAACTGTATGTATGTATTTATTTATTTATGAAACACAAAACATTGTACTATTTACGAAACTAAGAAACAAATTTAAGTATTATCAACATAATTTGTATAATTTTTAAAATTAAATTGATTTTTAATTAATACAATCTTCTACATTTGTTTTTATTTTTATTTGCACTCGGGAAATATAAATTTATAATTATTTAATTACGAAAATATATGCACAATCACAAATTTAAATATAATTCACTATTTAAAATATATTATGTCGTATCGCACATTAATTTATCTAAAAATATATTATATTTAAACTAAAAACATAATTTAAAACTAATTCTAACAACATGCCTAAAACAAACTATTATATCTTATTTTAAAGTTCATGCATAGACTACAGCTAAAAGTGTTAGGCCAACATTTGGCATTAAATCATAATGTTTTTGGCATAATATTTGATAGAACTTGAATATTTTGTATAAACATAACTACTAGCGTGTCTATATTTTATGATACATCGTACATATAATAACTCAACATCTTAAATTGCTTCAAACAATATAATACCTAATATTCGTTATGTTAACATCAACAAAATTATTTGTTTACTTTATTCCATAAAACTATTTTACAACCAATACAATAATCTCTCTATCAAAGAAAATTATTAAAATTCATAACATTCGTAACTTTTTTTTTTATGTTTTCATTTAATAATTTTGAATATTTTTACTCTTATTTTAAATTATTTTAAGATAAACAAAATTAATTTTGTTTATTTGTTGTGTTAACAATTTCAATTCGAAAAGTATTTCTTTAGAAATTACAAGTGGAGAATAATTTTTAATGAAACATGTGCTCTTAATATTACGTGAACTTTGTAACTGAAATATTATTGTTTATATTATTATTTGTTGTTTATTTTAACCAAGATAAAAATAGCTTAGTAATATAGTATAAAAAATATTTTACTCGTGAACCAGGCATTTTACGAAGTCTTCGTATTTAAATATCAAACTCATAATTACAAGTTATAATCGTAATACTATTTTAACATAGAGTTTTCCATTTACAATTTTAAGCTATGAATTTAATTTTTACATAATGTTTTGTTTTTTATACTTATGTCTTGAAAAAAATAATTGTTTTTGAAAGTTATAAATAAATCAAATCAAATTATATAACCAAAAATAACTATCTAATATTATACTAGCCAATTCTAATACAGCAAATGTTGAAATGATAAAATATGAAACAAATTATAAATGTAATATGTAATAACAATTAAACATTAATAATATAAGTATCTATAATATAGTATTAGCTACTAGCTAGACATAACTAATAATTAATACATTGCAATCATTTGCACTAATTATTTTATAATATTGTATTTAGTATTGCATTGGTAATATATCTTATGATATAGTTCATAATAATAATATAACTACTAGACAAATTGTTTCTGTGTACAGTAAAAAAACTTAACTGAAACAACTCACAAATGACTAAATGAGAATTAATTTCGAACATGTAGTTTGACGTTTTGTTATAATGTTTAATTCAATAACGACATAATGGATATTATTATACGTGTATATGTCAATATAGAGTCGGAAAGGTACTAACCATGGTTATTGGTTATACATGCATACGTTGGGTAATAATATACAAATATAATCCACAGTATTTATTTATTATTCGTCATTATACAAGTGTTTCGCATTTCACTGCCCGACATTTTTACCGTAAAGCCATGTATTAAATATTATAATTTATTATCGGTACGATCGTCGGGGAAAAAATTGAAATTGCCGCTTATATATATATTTATTTATTTTTTTTTTGTGCAATTAATATAATTTGGTGATTCCATGCTGTTGGTTTAAGATATCTGTTTTTGCCTAATTATTCTAACGGGTGAACATCATCTTGTTCGCCATAACTCCATTATAGTATATTATCAAAACCTTTTCGGCGCATCATGAAGTTCGAAAGAGTTTTTTGTGGAAAGACATCGGTACATAATGAGCTCAGTGATTTGAAAATTCATCGAAATTGTTACACAGCGGCATATGGCAATTATCATCCACGTTCTAAAATTGTTTAATTTCAGGAAGTATATTGTTTAAGTATATTTCTATCTTTATAGATTATATATTATGGTAGTTATAAAGTATAATATCTACATGAAAGTTATAATAACATGAAAAAAATTAAATAAAGATTATTTTCCAAAGTCGCATACTCTTATCGAGTGAACCATCGGAAAAATATGTTTACAATTGATACATTTGCATATCGAATAACCACTGCAATACACCTAAATAGCTATATATCACACACCTGTGGGATATGCTGGGGGAAAGACCAGGAGTCAACGATACGTACATATATTATTATGCCCTATCTAAAAACATATTATTCATTGTTTTTTTCTAATATTTTTTTTTTTTTGCCAATGGCAGTTCAAATTTTTAACCACAGAATTATTAATGAAAACACAACAGTACAACATACCGATGGTGTACAGTGATCGTTACTTTTGATTATTGTTTTACAAATAGGTTCGACGATTTTGGTATACGCGATCGAATGTTTTCGAATAAATTGTTTATGAAAAAACATAAATAATTATATTATTTATTATTACTTCATGTGGCCACCGAGCGTGTGTTATTTTTTATTATTATTATTATTATTATTTTTACACAAATGCATCAACGGCACATTTGTCAACAGCGTCTGTCTTTTATCGCATATTGAAAAATTGAAAAATATTAAACAATAACAATTATTCCGTATGTATATAAGGGGACACGACCACTGTGTAAATCGTTATCGTGTATAGATTAAATAACGATTTATTACGTTGGCTGTGTGTTAGCTATGTATATATATATATATATATATATATATATATATATATATATATATATATATATATATATATATATATATATATATGTACATAGGTATATATTTACAAACGTAATAGTAACAATAAAATAAAATACCACGTCTAACGACTAAATTGGATATATATTGCATTCGGTTTGTTATGAATTATTGTTACCGTAATGATGGAAAGTCATGTGGTATTAATAAAAGGCTACGGAATTAATTTCAATCCTTATATATTTTTTCACTACTTACTAATTACATATATCAATAAAAAAAAATTAACTTATAACTTTAAAGTAAATATGTAGTATTTTTTGAATTCACACATAATTTATTTCGTTTTTCGAAATCATCGGTTTTACCAGTTGTTAAACAATCGGACAGCATTATGGAGATTGCTGTTCGATATTGGTACGTATGAGTATAAGATCCCACCTCAACCTTAGAGTCTTTGTTTCTTGGTTCCACACACACTAACATTGAGCATTTCTTACAATTTAAAAACGAGATCACACAAACCGATGTGTTTAATCCGCTTTAGCGATGCGTATTTTAGCGACCTAAAACGCTCAATATATTGTTTGTTTTTACTAAATATTAGTGTTGGATTATGCAACATAAACAATAAACAGTAACAGTTTTGAAAGAAAACAACTTAACGTAATCATATCTTATCTGTATAGGGTGGGGTAAACTTGACAACTGATTGATGACAACCCAAACCTTTTATTGTGCAATATTTATAAAATTTTAATGAAATCATACCATTTATTTCACCACCTAGCACTTAGTACTTACACGCACGTACAAAAAGCCTGGGGAAAAACAAGTGACCGGGCTAGAACATTGTAATTGTATATGTTCATTACAATATGCAACATGTACGACTATTCAATTTAAACTCAAGTAGGTGGTAAATACACAGCCTTCGGAATTATTTACTTCGAGAGTAATATTTAATGATTAAAAAAAAAAAACATAAATATTTATGAAGAAGGTATTTCAATAAATATTGAATCAATTCTATTATAAAGCTAATTAATTCATAAAACAATAACGAATTTAATTTAATATAAAAACTAGTAAATGGAATAAATGTTTTATATATAAATATAAATATATACACATAGAAATAAAGTTTTAGTTTGGAGTATTATTATATTTATAAAGTACGACCGATTTCAATCAAAAATTCATCATCAGGTATGTACAAAAACAATAAAATCGCGACTAAGGATAAGCATTTATTTATTTGTAAATATAAACAATTTATATGTTAAATATTCTTTAACTTTTATTAATTATTTTTATAAACTATTGAACAGCATTATAAAAATCATATTCTTACGTCAATATTATCTACATAAATAATGCTGTGTTAAGTTTTTCATTTAGCATGTACGATTTCATAAATTATTTATAGGTACTTTATTTTTACCAACTATCAATTATCATCGTTATTAGAGGTCAATATAAGAAAATTGGAAATAATGGACGGATAGGCCAGGGTGATTTTTTAAAAACAACGGTATTATTATGGATATGATTTAATTTACACTAAAAAGCTAAACGAAATGTTCTTCGCGATAAATGACATATAACTATAGAACGACCAATCGAAATTATATATCTCGGGAATGGACGGTTGTTCTCTGTGCACTGCTGAAACGCGCAATAATACCAACAGGTACTTTAATTTTGCATATCAAATATTTTTAACTCGAAAAAATGTATACTTATAACTTATAAAGATAATAGATATATCTAGTTCATAAATAATTGTTCTACGGTGCTTAAATAGGTACACGTTTAGTTTATGCGTTTTGATTATCTGAACGAACGCGAAAATACGTAATATTATGTGATTGTTATATAACACAAATCATCGCAGACCGTATTCCGATCGCAATGGGTTGGGCAAGGGAGGAAATAATAAATTAATATCACGTATGATGTATCCCATGCAACTAGCGTATACTGACTGGATGACCATTTTCGATTGCAGATGAACCGTGGGAGCCGACCCGGTCCACCAGAAGAGTCGAACCGTACCGCAGCCTCGGTGGATATGAAGAACGAAGAGACAATGCAGAGCCACCAGCAGCGCAACATGTTAGCCGAGGCGATAGCGTCGCTGCCGCCCGTGCCGCAGAACCTGTCAGCAATCGCCTTGTTCCATCAGCTGCCCATATTGTACCAGCAGCACTACCAGCACATGTTGCAATCTCGGATTCTGCCTTACCTGCAGGAATCACTGAGATTGCAGAGTACCGCGAACGTTGTCGACAAGCCGCAGCTGTCCACGGTAAGCTCGACATGCGATGGACGACTCGTGTTCCATCCTCCAAGGATTTTCGACACGTTTCAATCATCCCTGTGTCCATATGAGTACAAATAGAGCAGCACAAGTACGCCCTCCGTAGAAAATAATAAAATCGCAACTTTTCGAAAAATTTGCAAAAGTTGTGATTCTATTTTTTCATATCCAGTCGCAATTGTATTAACTTTGTGTATGACTGATGATGATTTTCAATTCGAATCCGATCGTAGTTTATAAATATAATACTCCAGGTTAAGCTCTTATTTGTTTATTTATTTCTATAAATAAACCATTTGATTATTAATTTAAAATGTAATGGTTAAAAATCGTATTCGTTCTTTAAACCCCCGAAAATCTTTTGCTGGCTATGGCCTTGGCTACGTTGTCGATGACGATTCGAATGCACAATCGAATATTTTGGCGACTGCTTATGTCCCAAGAAAGTCAATTTAATCGTAGTATGAATTTTTAATCTTATTATCCTACGAATGTTCCAAAATAACATTCCATTCGCGTTACATAGTTACATTCAAATATCAAAACATGTTACAAATAACATTCAATGCATGTTAGCAAATGACAAAAAGTACATTTAAAATAAACTAATTAATTTAGTAAATATTTAAGTATTATTATAATATTATAAGTAATAATATAATATAATATTACTTATTTATTATAAGTATTTTATTTTACTTCGAACATTTTTTTTTTTTTGTATTAATAAGATTAAATTATTCATTTTAAAAAATTAATAGTTTCATCATATACATGAGAAAATAAAAAGTATAAATTAATTACAATAATATACCACATTATTATAATTTTTTTTTTTAATGTTCTTCACTCGTTAACCATCTTACTTTACAACATATTATATTTTAATGTATACTCTTGTTATATCGTGAATCTTTATCATCTGCCCTCTATTGATACTTATATAAATACTGAATAAGTATATAAAAAACGCGTTATTAAAGGAAAAATTCAAAAAAATAAATTTGAACTGAATGATCTGTAATGTCTTATGGTATATCGGACTCAATCAGCTAAAACCGTTTCGAATAAATAATCATCATTGTAATGCTTTTGGTTATTTTTTATACATCCTGTTTATGGAATAAGTTAGCAAAAAAAAAAATATATTATTATGTGAAAATTATGCTAGTGATATTTAAATTTATATTTACTTTTTAGTAAAACAACAATTTTAGAATCGCATAATTTGGTAAAAACGCCTGTTCTTCGTAGCACGGGTCTACGAGCAACGTATGGCGGATTAATGTTAAAAATCGTGCATCTATTGCATTCGGAATAAATAATTGTTTGCCGCGAACCGTATTAAATACATTTACATTATCAAACAACATTTTGTACTGATGAGAGTAGTTGGGTAACATTTGCCAATGTGTGTGTATCACTTGCAGGTGCCGACGGCTAGCACGTTCGACCAACCGTCTTCGGAACAGAACGCCGCGTCGGCCGCAGCGGTGGCAGCCGCGGACATGGCGGCCGCCGGATGCAACGAGAAGCCGCCGTACTCGTACATAGCGCTGATCGCCATGGCCATCACGTCCACGCCCAACCAGCGGATGACGCTCAGCGAGATATACAATTACATCACAGAGAAGTTCCCGTACTACCGGCGGAACAGGCAGGGCTGGCAGAACTCCATCCGGCACAACCTGAGCCTGAACGACTGTTTCATCAAGATACCCAGGGGCCGGACCGGCATGGACGACAACATGGGCGGCGGAAAGGGTAGCTACTGGACGCTGGACCCGGTGGCCGCGGCCGACATGTTCGAGCGAGGCAACTACAGACGGAGACGGATGCGTCGGCATAGACCGTACCAGCAGCACAACCACCATCATCAGACGGTAAGGCAGACAATTTATTCCGCTCGCGTTCGCTTCGTGACCGGCGACAATGGATCGTCGTCTTGGGTGGGTGGGTCTCCTCGGGGGTACGGCCGAGGACGCTCTATATGGAGTGGAGGTGAAAAATAATTAACTTAGGGCTGAGTTCACCCATAAGTTGTATTTTGATTGTTGACACATATCCGCTTGACTAGAGAGCCTTGATATTAAGGCTCTCTACGCATGACGTGCATCGTTCACTCATAACAATCCCATTTAGGTGCCTACGTCAATAATCTCTTCGGTTTACCCCGTTTTTCTCAACACCCGTCCGAACCATACAGACTTATTTCATTATTCATTATTTATCAGCAGTCGATGTCACTACTAAAAGTCCCGTAACGCACCTCTTGTACTATGTACAGGAATACCTAATATTTTCTCTTCCACGGTTTATCTGCATTTCAAATTATATCTCTACGTAAATGAATTTTTTCTATTTTTCTCAACGCCGTTGGAATCAGGATTTCGACCGGGCTGATCCCCTCGTATACATAATAATTTAGTAAGTAATAACTTTGTTTTTCTCTGGTGAGTTTAGAACCAACCAGACATCAAGTCACTACTACAGCAACCACAAGTACCTCACCACCACCATCATCATCATTTCGCGGTGTACCCCGAGTTCCAGTTGTCCGGCAGGAATGCGATAGCCGCCGAATCGCTTACGGATAAACAGCACGTCGTCGCAGACACTGTGTCCTCGCACAACTTGGCGTTCCACATCGAAAACCTGATACAGAAGAAGCATCATGTAGGCGAGCTATCCCAAGAAGAGATCGTATCCTCCAGCGGTGTGCATAACAACAACGACTCGTCGCATCCGGGCGACGACCAGTTGGCAGTCGAATCAAAACCGAAATTAATCATCATCAACGACGAAGACGACAGCAACAACAGCGGCGGCAGCAGACATTAGAGATCCTATAATAGTACATGTATAAATTATAATTTTGTAATTACAATATAATTATAATAATTAAGTACACTTGGCCGAATGTACAGCATGTGACGTCATGTGCAATGAAAGTGTATTGTACTTTACGAGTTCTCAATACGTATGTGTGCGTGTGTGTGGACGACGTGTTTTTCTCTGGTCGAGAAAAACGATATCGCACAAGCTAGTATTAATTTCGTAATAAAAAATTATGTACACACCCTATTGGTATACATAAACTATGTTATTGTTATTATGATTATAAATATGCTGTGAATCGTTTATGGTTTTATTTCTCTCTGTACAAAATGTTTATCGAGCTGTGTATTAAGATGTTGATGAGACATAAACTCAGTACTGTAATACGTTATATTATTATATTAATATTATACTATTTGATTGTATACCTATTTGTATCCTCGTGTATGTATTAAAACTCGTGTTATTAACGTCGGTTCAATACACACACGCATTTATAAATGTTTAATTGATGTCAACGTCGATGTACCAACATTGTATATTCCTTTGACAACCACCAACCGGCTTACTTTAAAATAATAATGATAAGATAGATAGGTAGTATGCATCGTACAATGTCATACTTTTGGATTTCACCCGACTGCGGATTTCGATCTGAATATATGAGTAACAGTGGCGTGGTGAAGGGATTTTCGATAAGCCATGATCTCTCAATTTTTTTCAATAGATGGATGGGTGGCTCATTCAGATCTGTAGTACTAACATAATAATAACTAGGTAACAATATAAATGCAACATACATAAACTATAATAATAAATGCTAATTATTCAGGTAGGTACGTACATTTAAATCGGGTGTACGATACTTGATCAGTAAGTACCTACAATGGTTTTTTAAATGTTGAGTAATCTCCCCTCTGGTGGTAGGTATCTAAAATTGTGTCGGCGTCATAGGTACAGAAAGTTGATCACGCTACTAACGAGTACCATATAAAACCGCTAGTTGTGATGTAGGTACATTAAATAAGTATTCTATATTTAAAAGAAAATGAGAATTTTTTAAAAAACTTTCGTCATATAATTTACACTCATTTCTATGACCGTAAGTCATACTCATAACTCAAAATATCATTCTTTGTCGGATGTCAGTTGTTTTTCAATCGAACAATTATTAATTTAATTTATTATATCAATTTAAAACAGTATATATCTATATACATGTCATGTGTATGTAATGTAATATAGGTAAAAATGTTTTTGATGATTCGACAAATGTACCTTGCGTACCAACTAAATTATTATGATGTTATAGCATATTATTATAATACACTATTAGTTATTGTGTGAAAAAAGGTTTTTTTTTCTTAACACATGTTTCTATCACAAATTAATATACCTAAATCACAATCCAAAAACATACGTCTTAACTTTGGAAAACGTGTTTAAATTAATATTATGTTTATATTACAATAGTCCTTTAGTATTATATACCTTATACCTAAGTCTAGTCAAAAACATTGTTTTATAATTGTATTATGATCATGATTTATGTGATATTAAATATATTTTGATAAAATGATATATAATTATAAAAAAAGAAAAAATGCATCTCTTTTAAAACATACTGTTCAGCATGAGCATCAAAGTATGAATAGACTTTACATAGTTTTAATTTCAATAATAAATCATAAATAAAAGGTTCATGCTTGTATAATAAACAGAAAACACAATTTTACTGTAGTAATAGGAACGAAAATTATTTATCAATAAAATTGTAAACTAGTGTAATATTTTTTATTCCATTAATATTTTAAAACAAAAATCAAGGTAACAAATGACAGAACATTTTTTAGTTCAACGAAAAGAAAAACCAAAAAAACGATATTGAGGGGGGATTGCCTACCAGTTTACTCAATAACAATGACTTTTTAACTAAAATATTAGAAAACCATTACAATTGGTACAATGATTGTTAAAATATATCACTCATAGAAAGCAATTTAAATATATAATTGTAATATATTTCATTAAAATACATTTTATACTTTAAAATCTATATGCCAGTTATTATAGATTTCAATAAAAAATGTTGAATGATTCAAAAATAAATATTAATAAGTCATAAATTAATTTGGATTATTTTAATACCTTAATTAAAAATCTACAATGATTATAATTTATAAGATAAGGTTTATTAAATAATGCAAATAAATAAATAGCAAAAATTGATGTGGATCATTTTATTTTAATTTTAATTTTTTTTTTTTTTTTTTTTTACTGACATTGATAAAACAAATTATCAACAATCAAATCTGAAATCTTTGTAACTTGGGTCAAACGATTGTACTCTAATGAAACCATCCTCTCCGCCAGTACTAAAACTTTCACCATCTGGATGGAATGCCAAAGAATTTATAGGACCAAAATGACCTTTTACTCTTGCAAATTCTTCTTCAAAAATAACGTGGAAGAATCTGGCATCGAACTTTCCTGCCTGTGCTGCTGTTGTAGTTACATCCATTGCTTCTTGACCACCACCCAATACCACCTTAAAAAACATTTTTTAATTTTATCACAATAGTAATTTTAGTAATATAGAAATATGTAATGAACTTACATGATCATATATAGGAGAAAGTGAAGCACTATTTACAGGACGTTCAGTTACATACACTTTGTGCACTGATAAATCATCAACATCAAATAACTTAGCTGTATTATCTTTTGATGCTGTTACAAACATAGTCCCTTGTCGGTTCTTTTGCATATCATTGATTGATCCTTGATGGTCTTTAACAGATTCTATACTTTTTCCAGTCTATAATATTAGTTATTATTCAGTATACATATAGACTAATGATAACAATAAATATATTGTAAAAAACTTTTATCTACATACTCTTAAATCCCATTGTGTAATGGCACCATCTTCGTGACCAGTAATAATAGTGTGATCCAATGTACCCCAAATTAATGAAGTTACTTTGGAATCTGGTACAGCCATTTTTAAAATAGGAGCACTGTTTTCTGTAACAAAATAGACCATTTAAATAAAATAAAAAATAAAAATATGTGACAAAGATATTTTTATCTTAAATTATAATTGTATTTATCATATAAAAATTATCCCCCATAAAGCTAATAAACTATTAAAATACTTTAAATAATGAAAATATATTAAATGTGTATTAATAGACTACAATGGTTAAAAATAAATTTTTAATTGTCAAAACTATATAATTACACAAAATTCGTTATTTTACAGCAGCACAGCAGCAATATTTATAATATTTAGTAAAATATAAAGGAAATACAATACATAAACATTTTTAATAATATTAACAATTTTATAGACCACTAAAAATGTATGATGTAGTGAATGTGTTAATTTATGCAATCATTAACTAGTTGATACACGTTAATTGGAAACAGAAAAAAATAATCTTATAGAAATCAATATTTAAAATATTATTGAATGGAAAATATTTTATATACACATAGAATATATCCAGTTATAATTTCTTCCTACATTTTTAAATTAAATGTTTTACAATCATTCGATAATGCACACATAATATTGATTCAAAAACACTGAATTGTTTGTATTTGGTATTTTATATACATCAAGTAGTAGTTATTATGTAAGCAATCCTTATGTTAATTATTCATTCAAAATTATTTATTCTTATTAATTTTCAAGTTATTTGATGATATATAAGTATTTCATTTTTCATATGGATTATTTACTATGTTATTCATATTCTTAAACGTTATTAAATTAAATTTAAAATTCCATTACAATACAATTAGTTAGGGACCATATAAGAAACTATAAAATGATTAATTTAAAATTAATAATAAATTACATTCTATACCATAATAAACAATACATAACTTACTAAAAGATTCATCATCACGCGCATCAACAATGAAAATTTCACACTCTTGTTTCATTGCTTGATCTGTTGAATAGCTGGCAAGATCAGCCGAATAACTGAATGAACATGTACGTACAGCTGAGTTACTACTAATATTACCAATTTCCACGCCTAAAAATATTGAAGTAATTTATTAACAAGCAGTAACATTATTGTTACACTGAAAATTAATAACATTACCAGTAGCTACATCCCATAGTCTTAAAGTGTTGTCAGCAGCTCCAGACAAAAACTTTGATGTTTTCCAATCGACATCAATACACCACACAGCTCCAGTGTGACCATTGTATGTACCGAGACGCTCTCCATTTAATGAGTACCAAACGTTTGGAGTCACGTCCTTAGCGGATGAGAATAATAGATCACCTTCTCTGTTGTACTTAATTTGAGTGATGGCACGCTCGTGCCCTTGCAACATTAAAGGTTTCTGCAAAAACAATAAACATAACGATTTAGTATATGATAATTACGTTACCAGTGAAATGTTATCAAAACCAATTAATGATCATTTACCATGGTGAGTTATTGAAATTGTAATACTAAAATTTAAAATAATAATAATTAAAAGCTCAGATACATAATCATGTAAGGAAACCCAAAAATAAAGGACCGAAGTATCACGTGATGCCGCGCGTCAGGCGTCTTCGTCGTCGTAATGATAAAGAATTATGATAAATTAATCAGTTTGACCAACATAAGTTTGTATCACAACGGTTTAAAATCGGAGTTGTCCATCAAGTCCATAAAGTAATATTACTCTATGATCAAGTCGCGTTCAATGTCCATTGTTCCATGATAAAATTATTGTCCCTGTGAATTGCGTTAATAACATCAATCAAAAATGATTAACTAGAAATAAAAATGTGTCACAGTGTCACAGTGGTTGCAATTGCCAAACAATTTTTTTCTCAGGATGGCCCAATATTGAATTCCAATTTATTCTATTACAATAGTATAAAAAATATTAATAATATTATTATTATATTATCTTATAATATTAACTATTATATAACTATTCAGAGGACACTATTCATGTGATTATCCATTCATATATGCAATATACTTTGAATTTTTATACCTGGTCATAATTTCAAACAAATAATATGCAGACATATAGTTATAAAATTAAGCCTTCTGTAGTATCACAGATTTAAATCTTCGTCTATAAATTAACAAAAAAAAAAAAATCATTGAAATATTTAAATATGATAGGAATTTTCAAGTCAGCTAGTACAGATATGTAACTTCAGGTGGCTTTTGAATACCAGACCCTGATTAAATTACATAATGCATTATTATGCTTGTAGATGTGTAATAATTCAGGTTTTTTTTAAAAAAAGTTTAAAGAAAATAATCATTGTGTAAATGCAGTTAATACCTATAAACTACTTATGTTTAACTAAAATATGAATTTATGATTAGTATAATGGAATCTATATGTAAACGTGTTACTAATAAAAAATTTATTATCTAATAAAAATTCATAAAAAATATTGACAAAAATCTAGAACAATCTAAATAAGTCAACTTCCTGTGTTTAGGCTAATATTACTGTTTATATATAAATGAGTGCATCATTTTGGTATCTTTCAGGAACTTGACTTATCTAGTGTCAAAATGGCGACCATCTATCTATAATAATATGACCTGCATAAACACTCATTCAAAATTATAAATTATAATACAACTTATGAGCCAATTTTTAAGTGGCGCATAGTAGCATGACTAATTGTAAATATTATTGGTTTAAATTCGTAGACATAAACCGTGGAAATAAATATATTTCACACTCGTACATATTACAGTCATTACTCATTAAGACTCGGAAGTTGATGCGTTTTGAATTTTTTTGACGATGGCCACAAATGTGTTTCATTAACATATGAATCTGAAAACTCATTTTTATTTTGCATTTTTTGGTGTTAATTACTTTTTAAATAATTTTGTTGACAGTTTTAGTCATATTTACTGATTCCACACTATTTCCCTTCTTATCGTTTTTTGTTGACCATTATATCGATAAGTTAAAACTTGGCAATTACCACGGACTAAAATACATTATGTTGTAATGAATATTATTATACCTAAATTTTATTGTTTTTCCTTATATTTGAAAATTTTAAATGGTGAAGAAACTTCAAGTGAGTGTTTTTCGTAGGATTTCAGCGCTGATGATTTTGTCCATTTCAGATTTTCTCTAATCACTTTAGTGAACGCGGAAAGTTTTTCCAAGTAGGTATAAATATTTAATGTAATTTGTAAACTTTGATACATTTATAAAATAGATTTTTTTGTAATTTTTTTATTTCATTTTTTAAGGATATTTTTTGTCATTTTGATGTCATATTTGCATATATATTTTAGGTCATTTTTTATCAACTTTCGAGTCCTATTCATCATCCATAAATAATTCAACATCAATAAAAGTATTAAATATTATACACTATAATCTCTACACGGACATGCTCGTTATTCTCACTAGAGAAGTAGAAATAAATCTAAATGAGTTATAGTATTTATTCACGAAATAAAGTAAAAATAAACAAAAACCGCAGTTACTTATTTAATTATTTTTACGCAGCAAAAATAGAGACGATTTAAAATTATCTAATGTATTAATTTTAATGTGATATATGGTTCATATAAATTGAGTAACTCTTTACTTAAAATGTATTATAATAAATAATGAATATTCTCAAGCTTTATAAATGGCTTCACGGATTATTGACAGAAAATTAGAGACATTAAAAAGTAGCAACCAACTAAAAATTTAAATTTAAAAGTAATTTTCTGATTGGGAATAAAGCCATCAAATTTCGCGTTGCATATCAATTAATAATATACATCAGCATTTATGGTTATTATATTATACTCGTATAGACGTAATACGCTTGTATAGTCTATAGGTGTAATGTGTGAAATAGGTTTTTATAAATTATTAAATTATATTTTATTTTTAATTAATTAATCATACATTCATGCTTATATTTCTCATACAAATTTTATATTTTTCTCTAAAACAATTTATTAGATTAATTAAAACCTGATGGATTAAATACTTAAATAATTTATTGAAAGCTGGTAGGTATACTTTTAAAACATTCAGTGCAATGCGTATGCGATAACATGCGTTGAATATTAAGATTAATTATTTAATATAACAGGATTGATATTTTGAAGGTGAACTAGTCCTACAAAAATCAACTAAAAAGTTTATTTATTCAAGTAATGCTTTTAACCGGAAATGTGTCATGGATTCCAAATACTACTTATTTGACGAATATATATATATAAATATACTCAATATTAGTAAGCTAATAAGTAACTAAATTATTTTCCAGTCGAAAAACGATATATTCGTATCTACAAGCAGAGTAGGGCATTATTTCAATATGCAATTTAATTATGATCAATATTTAAATAAAATTTTATCCTAATAAATTATTATTCAGACTATTTTTTAACAATTATTCGAATAATTTCCAAATTTGATCATTCCAATAAAAAATTCTTCAAATACTTAATTTTAAAAATTATTTGAATAATTGTGAAAAATGCATTCAAATAATAATTTATTCGAATAATTATCATGGTACAATTTGATCCAATTCTGCCTACAAGTTACCGAGTGTACAATTGCTTGTATTATTATTTAGTGTTTATAAAAAAATAAATGCATAGATTATTTGATTTCAATTGTTATCGTGAATCATTTTACACATTATAAAATAATAATATGTTTAAATATCTATCTTATGTTAATATGTAATTTATTTTAGTTATTTATATTCTTGGTACAATGAAAATTGTGATGAATATAATGGATTTGTATATAATTAGTAGGTCAACGACGTACTCAAGACTTTATTACTGTTGGTCAGCCTATTTTAGAAGAGGCCATGTCATGTAGCATTAACTATCTATGTTCTATGTATTATAAATATGTTCACTTCGCTAGCGAGTAACAATTTACTTTATTTGTTTAATATATTGATACCTAATTTAAATCACATTTTACAGTAACAAATTTCGGCTGTTTTTCAATTAATAACAACTTAGGTATCTATTTCAACCATCCACAGTTTTTTTTTTATTTTAACAATTAAGATAATTTAAATTGTGAACAGAACATAATACATGATTAATGTTGAAATTATAAACATTTTGTTGTTTTTTAATACTTGCCACTTATGTATTAATTTTTTATTTTATTTTTTTTGAGCGAATACTTTCATGTCCATAATAGATTATATAGGTAATAAGTCCTAATCAAAACCTCGAATACGGATTTTAATTGGCAATAAGTAGGGATGGGCCGACACCACTTATTACCGATATCCGAAACTCCGATATATGCTGCCGATATAAAACCGATACCCGATAATATTATGTAAAAATTAAAGCAGCATTTTTGCAAAAAAAAAAACATGAGCCGATACCATAATAAAACAGATACCATTAACCGATATATAATAAAACTGATACCTGAACTCAAATGTCACCTAAAAAAGTTAAAACATTGTTTAAAACAGCTACCAACTAAGTAATTTTGAATTTTTAAATAATATTATTGTTAAAATATTATTGTAATGTGATAACAACGACAGCACTGCCAATAATCTACAGTATTTGATATTGATTATTGATAACCTATGGTTTTTTTTTTTTTGAAAGTATCGGTTTTGAAAAAAAAACCGATACCGATAAAACCGATACCACCGATATCGGCCGATATTTAGTATCTGTTCTAGTATCGGCCCATCCCTAGCAATAAGCACATGAAAGTAATTACGTCTTTCACATGGGACGGTGACGGATTTTTTTCGTACGGTCGCTGTGATACAGCCTTGTAGACGTCTGAAATATACGGCGTTGGACTATTACCGTCTTAAGGTACGGTTTCCCTGGCGCGACCTGTCGTGACGACATGTTGTTAGTAATTGCTAATACGAAAATCATATAGACTGGGTTGTAACACGTGACAAACGACGAAGACTGAACTTTGGGCAGGGGCGAATCCAGAATTTTTATACGGAGGGGGCGCAAAATAAATTGTCCTTATACTAACGATTAAGCTGCCTGAATTGGAACATAATACGTAAAAGCAACAAAAATTATGTTGACCCATAGCCTTTAGGAATATATAAAATAAAAAATTGAATCAAAAAAACATTCTCAACTAATTATTTTTAAGTACTTGAAATGTATGATATACTAAGAAAAATAAACACAGTATAGTTTATAAAACAATCTTGTTTTATTAATAACAAAATATTAGTAGAAATTATAAAAATTATTTTATAAATTTGCATAATTGGTAGTACCTATAAATAAAAAATACCTACATTTTTACAACATAAAATCAAGTTTTCTTTTTTTTTCTTTAGAAAATCTATTTATTATATTTTTAATATTATTTTCATTATCGATATTAATATCTTTATGTATATACATAAGTGCTAATCCAGTTAAGTGCTAACCTGTCATTCTAGCTCTTAACTAAGTTTTAAGTAACCGTTGAGAGGTAAAGCTTCTTTCTGCTGTTGCAGCAGAAATGGGCGGTGTAACTAATATTTTAATAAATGGTGTAAATACTGGATACCTAGTAATCTGAATCAATATTGTTTAACATTTCACAAGCAGAATTTATATATTTAATCTCAGGATTTAACAATAAAGAACTTTTCATGAGTTTAAGTTCTCCCTCAAGCTTTGTTGATATAATATAAAAGGAACTGTTTAATAAGCTGCTATATTGATTTGACACTTTCTCAACTGCATTATTTAACAGATTGCTGTTATTAATTATCTGAGTCAGATTAGAAGGAACTAAAAAGTTCAAATTAAAACCTCGCATATTATCACTAGAGAACCTTCTTTCAAAATCATAAATTATTTCATCTAGTAATGGTATATAAATAGATAAACGCCAGTATATTTAAATGTCATCATCAAATGATTCATCAAAGTTGTCACAATATTTTTGCCTTTTTGTTATTCTTGGTTTTCTTACTTCTACATCTAATTTTTCCATAACTTTAATGGCCTTCTCAAAAATCTATTTACATGTATTTATGGCATCATCACGTTTTTTACAAAGAATAGCCCTTAATGCCTTTACTTTACTTGTTGCTTCATTAAGATCAAGTGATTTTGTTTGTAACGTTATACTTAGTATAAGTAAGACACATTATGTCGTTTAAACAAAAAATGCTAAAAATTAATTCACAATCTGTAGTCACTTTATATAGACCATGTGCTTTAGATGCAGTAGTCGAATCATGTCATGATAAAATTTCCCCCCTTGGACCCGCATCTGATTTTGGGTCGCTTTGACCGACGTCACTACTGTTCTGGGAGCAGTACTGCGTGAAATTTCACAGCGATCGATGTACATTTTCGACATGTCTTCCACTTTGATTTTTTCTGCATTCAATGATAAAATTATTTTATTAGTAGTATAAGTACAAAATATTAGGTTCTTCATAATATTGGAGATTTAAATTTTAAAAATATAATATTAAAAGATAATATTTGAAGAGATACAATATACAGTAGAACTTCGATTAACCGTCACTCTCTGTTATCCGTCATCGGTCATCGCCGAAAAAAAAAATGCTGTATTCAATGTTGCCAGTTTATGGGCTGATTTGAGTGTTTCAAACTTGAAGAATGGGTGGAACAAACTATGGCCTGATATAATACCGTGCGAATCTGAAGAAACTGAGCCTGTTAGTGTTGAAGAAATAGTACAACTTTGTAATAATGGACTGCACAGTGAAATATTATCAACGAAAGAAGTAACAGATTGGTTAGAAAATGATAAGCAGGATGGAGGGTTTGAAATTTTGAATGATGAACAAATTATTTTGAATGTCACTGCCGTTGAAGAAGAAGAAATTGATGAGGATGTCGAAGATTCAGGGCTTGACTTAAAACCGCTAACTAGCCATTCAGAAGCAGAAGCGATGTTATCAAAGTGTATTGATTGGTTTGAAGTACAGGAAGAATCAAATGCTACGCAAGTCTTACTTCTACGTCAAATACGTAATATTGCTGCTAAAAAAGCTAGAGAATCAAAAAACCAAACTAAAATTACAGATTTTTTTTTATAATAAGTGTGGTATGTACGAGATGTTTATAATTAATATGTGTTATAATAATTTATTTATATGTTATATTTTTTTTATATGTATTATTTTTAAAGTACACACACGTAAAAATATAATAAATGTGTGTATATGTATGTACACGTTTTTTTTTTTTGCAAAATTTCCGTTAACCGTCTATTCGATTAACCGTCATAGCCCCGGTCCCGACAGTGACGGTTAATCGAAGTTCTACTGTAATGAAGTAGGACCTATAATTTGGTCTTCTTATTCTTCTAATAAAAATGTTAGAAAAATGTTATTATTATTAGAAATATAATTATTCGTTGTAAAATTTAATTTAAAAGATGTTCGTATTCTGATAAGTTTGAAATTAACTAAAATCGTATGTTAATTATGAAAGCTGATTGAAAAACAGTTGTACCGCTGTGACATGTCGCGTCTTGGAAACTACTACATACAAAATAGGTCGCGGCGAGTAGTCTCGGGCATCGACCGCGACGACTTGTCACCGCAACAGGTCGCGCCTTGGAAACCGTACCTTTAAGTGTGATTAATACTTTTACTGTACGGCATGGACCTTTACAGCATGTTTCGGCACGACAAAATATTAAATTATGAGTTTATATGAGATAATACACAATAATACAGACGTCAACACACCGTCAAGTTACAGCAAGACCGGACCGACCGATTTTCATATGAAATATTTTGTCGTTCTAGTCTGGTCGCATACTACCAAAATGTATATGGTCTCAGCACTTGGTAAAAAATAAATCATTTTCATTGGGTCGTTCAAAATTTTATATTTTACTGCACTTTTTGTCACCGATATTTTAATAACAAAACTATCATCAATAATAAAATTATACATAGATAAATAAATAATATTCAATAATATTTCATTTTAGGTGTGCTTGGTCATTTTACGTAGACGACATCCCATAGAAGACCAACTTGTTTGTCAACCTCGTTGCCAACTTGCCATGTTGGAGGAGAGGTTGCACGTCTATGGACCGGTTGTCGGTTGTAGTAAACGGTTGGTCCGAATCGTTTTGATTTTTCGTAGGCAGAGACTTATGTTGGCAACCAAGTTGGTCGTCTATGGTCCCCTTAAAGGATATAGGTACCTAGTTAGTATTTATTTTTATTATTATTTTTTATACACTTGTACATACATTTAATAAGTACATTTTACTTAAGTGTGGAAATAAGTTGTACATAAATACCTTTTCAGTGTTCATACTAATCAATAATAATCATAACATTGTACTATACACAATGATATCCAACAAGTTACACTATATGTATAATTTATGAACTGACACAATTTATAATTTAAACTCAATGTAAAGGACATGTATAACAATAATAATAATAAATACTTGTACGGTTGACGTCTGTGATGTTATAGCGATGTTAGAAGGTTTTTAAATAACATAATACTGTGGTTTAATGTTAAACTGATAAGTAAAATTATAGATATTGGTTTAACATTAAACCACAAAATTATATATTAATATATATTTTAAGTATAATAATAGATAAAATATAACATATATTTAATACCAATAAAATATTTGAGGACAGAGTATATAAGTTCTGTTCGAGAATAGTAAAAATTTAATCTTCAGACCTGGTGGTTATGTGAGGCTGCGAAGCTTTACGATCAGATGAGAGTTAAGACAATAATAATTATTCTTCAATTATTGAAGTAGGTATTTCTATTCTACAGACGTGGGTAAATGGACATCGTATTTATAGGCAGCCACTTAGGATATGGTGAATAGGGATTCTGACGTACATGGAAGATCGTGATTATTTGTGGACAGGAAGACTTGATTCTGTGTAATAGAAACAGGCCCTCTTTTGTGGTTGTTGTATATCAATATAAATAATTATTGATATTGGTTTCTTATGCGGCTTGCCACATGAATACCCATAAATGATAATAATATTACGAATATGTGCTTCCCGTATGGTTTAATACAGTCAGTTGACCTTCCAACCCCCTCTGGATTCACCTCTGATGTAAGTATTTATACTGAAATATGATTTTTTAAATGTCTGTTATAATTTATAAGTTGGTTAAATTATTATACCTTATAACTAATCAAGATGTATGTTTTAAACGTTTGCTGAGCATGAAAGTATGACTTAAAACAAGGTATTAAGGTTGCTATTATTTCTAAATCAAATTGTAATTTGTTACACAAGAATAATTGGTGATGATGACTTATTACTTTATTAGTGCTAATTGAATAGTTATTAATAGGGCTCGGATTTATATGTAAATATTTTATATGGTATCTCATTGTTTTCAAGATCAAGATCAAGATGAATAATGTCAAAGTAAAATAAGTAAATTAGATAATAATGTAATTTATAAAGCAATTTTTTATATTTGTTTGTAATTTTTTTATATTCCATATTTTCATATGGTACAAATAAGTAAATTAGATAATAATGTCATTTATAAAGTAATTTTTAATATTTTTTTATGTTCCATATTTTTATTTTTTTATCACATATAAAGTGATTTTTCATTACATATATATTTACACATTCTCATTTTTTTAATACATATAAATCCGAGTCCTAGTTATTAATATGATTAAGCCACATGTCATATTTGAAGACGAAGAGATTAGAGCGTGTGTGACGTAGGTGTATCAACAATTAGATTAAAAATCAAAGATAAAACGTCTTTAGGAAAAATTAAAACAACAATTATACTAGTTGAGTTCACTATGCTCTTAAATATTTTAAATTACAAATCTATCTTAAGATTTTTTATGTTGTTATTATTCAAGTAAGTAAAATGAGTGATGACTACATTTTCAAGATTTATAATCGAATCAAAATCATTTTTTATTCAGATATTTAGTGTTTTATCAAATTTAAAACATATAATGTAATACAATACAAAATATAATATGAACAAGTTTTTTGTATACGCAAAACCTGAAGTATTTAGTTTTATCATTTTTAGAAAGTATAATTAACGTTCAAATTATTTATTTGATTTTGTTGTAGAAAACAGTTAGAATAGATACTATGTGTTCACAAAATATTGTTGTTATTTATGATCAATGAATAAATTAAAAATAATTAATAAAAAAAAATATTTAGTGAAAATAAAAACTGGTCAAAAATATGTTTATTGGACAAAATTCAAAGATTATTTTTTACATTTAGTGTGAATCCTGTTATATTGATAACTTTCTATAGTGATCACAGTTCAATATGCCAAATATTTATTCATAACATATTTATTATATATTTATTTACTTATAATTAATTGCTCATAAGAAAATCAACAGACATAATCAATTAGTAACTCGTTCACTTATTAATTTCTTATCTATAAGTTTTTCCTAACATCATGGAAACTTATTTTATACATTTAAAATATCTATAAGAAGTTTATGTAAATGCAATTTCCAGTATGTCCGTTTTAACGCTTTTAGTCACTTGTTATCATTGGAATTCTTAGAAACAATTTCACCTTTAGCTAATCAGAATTTTCACCTCAATGACATATTTTTCTAAGACTTTACTAGTAACCTAATGCCGTTTGGTGTAATCAAATTCTGTAGTAAAATAATTAAAATCCAATAAAATTTAATGAATTTAAAAATTAAACAGGAAAGTTTGTTGCTCAATAATGATCAACAACGGAATCTAAAGAGAGGTAAGTGTCTTGCTGAACTGCAAATATGCCGAGAATTTGTTTGTTTATGAACTTCTATTCTAACTTTATTTATCATAACTGTTTCGTCCCATATTATAAAGCTTGTTTCCTCCAGAAAATTTACTTATGACCTATACTTTTTTATACCGCATTAACCTGCTTTACTTTGATTGATTGCTCAGTGGTAATTTACTGACGATTGGACTGCTTCGCCGTTTTTTAATAATTTAACTTCTTGATCAAATTAATAATTGTTTTATTTTCTCAATATCATAATATTTTTGTTTCTCACATTGAACGGCCAATATTGGATGTGCATTTTGTCATTTTTTTTTTAATTTATATAAATAAAAATAATTATAAATATCAATGTGCCTTAGATTATCATAGCAACCCAGTGTTTCTTAAATTAATGTTATCTCACATGCGAGCAATGATGGGTTAATATTTCTAAAATTATTGTATAAGATGGAAAAAAACTAAAAAACTTAAAGCCGTCTATAGAGAAAAAAAAACCGATACAATCGGTTGGATAATTTTGAGATTAGTCGTTTCGAAGAAAGTAGTTTCATGTTTGTATAGATTTAGATAAATATACCTTGCAATAACATGTAATATGTTGATATATTGTAAGTTTAAATAAATTAAAATAAATAAAAAAATTTTGAATACTTATTACTTGTATGTGTTAATTACATTAATCGTTTTTTTTTAATTAATTAGTATTTATGTATATAGTAATACTATATTAGTGGTAAAAGTATCTAATATAAACGTATAACATTTATAGATATAACGTATGTTGTATAGTATACAGTTTCAAAAACCAACACGTCTTATAGTTTACCGATTTTTTTTAAAATCGCTTTAAAATGTTAATTCAATTTCGTCAATTTTTTTATTGTATATTTACATAAAACGGTCATGAAACCAATCTACGCACGAATCCCGGATCTTTCGGCCCGAGACATTTTAAACAAATAATTGTCGGCGAGGCGGTATGGAGTTATAGTAATTTGTATGATGACCGCAGGTATCCGGTGAACGGGCAGCCTAGAAGTAGGCGTGATAATAACGTATTCCAACGCAATAGTTGTAACTCATAAGTTATAATTATTATTGATATCGCATGTCGAGCGAGCCGAGTGAAAACGCTAATGACAGACGCGGAACGATTGACGCAGTGCGGTTTGCCAAAGTCTCGATACCGCATAACTCCCGGGTATAACCATTCCCCGAATGTTATGTCGCGTAAATCTGCGTCAGAGTACAACACGCGTCGTAGACAATTGTTATAACTGCGGGAACACGCGTCTCGTACATGGGATTCACGTGGGATCTACGACCGCGATCATCGGGCGGCAGTCACGTCGGGAGAATCGGGCGGATCGCGTACCTACGGAACCGAACCGAATCGCTGCGGACGGCCAAACAAACCGATTACGCGTCACCCCGTCTTGTCGCTTTTGCACATGGCGTATAGGAAGGATTCTACGGACGGGCGGCGCACTTGTGTGACGATAAATAACTCATTAACAATAATAGTAATGTCACGACAGCGTAGCCGACGGTCCGGTTGGTCGTCGGGTGCTCGCGGGCGCTCGCTCAGCCGGTCGGGGACGCGTTCGGTTTTTCGCACGAAACGTTAATAATTAAATCGATGGGGCCGCGCGCGACGCCGCCGGCCCACGCGCCTGCGGTGGGAGAGCGACGCGGCGGCGAACAGCTGTCTACGCACGCGCCGCGGCCGCCGCTCGTGCGACGATTACCCGTCGCCAGTCAATTGTTGGCGCGACGCACCGCCGACGTTCGCCGTGTCTGTCAACGCGTTCCGATGTCGAATATGCGGTCCTGTTCATTATCAATAATTATCACGCAATGACCGTAATAAGAGAACATTTTTTCGACCATGATTTTAAATTGTTTGAATGATTTGTTTTAACCAACCCGCAGTGATTTTTATGCTCGTGTACGTTTTACATGTTTGCGTTGCACGTTAACGCCGCGTTCGTACCATCGTACTTGCTTGCACGTTTTTTTTATCTTTATTATTCGGTTATAATTTTTTTTTTTTAAATTTAACGTGCGCATTTTGTCGTATCGAAATAACATAACCGCCGTTGTACAACCTACACAGTGTTCGTCTTATTGCGCTGCGAAGGTTTTTTTTCTCCCCGTATTCTCGTGCGAGCGACGGTTATGCGCTACGACCAACTATGAGTTCGCCAAAGCCGTCCGACAGGAAATCTGGTAGGAAACAGTCGTTTTCGCACCAGCGCTCGTCCAACGAGGACATCTATCAGCAGGACGAGTACGATACACCGGTAAGCGAAACGGATTGCATAACTATAATATATGATATTATCATTATAATTATAATTATACGATGCACCGAATGACCGGGATAAAGCGCGTGTTGTTTTCAGTAAAACGCCCGTCGTCGTCGTTTGTGTTGTTTTTGGGAGAACGCGCCCATGCGGTGACAGACCGGAGTAGGGTAAAGCGCCCTCGAAACGACGGTCGATAATCATGACGGCGGCACAGAATTATCTATATTTAGATGCGCTCAGATAACACTCCCTAACTTCTTAACTAACGTTATCATGTCTGCTGGAAAAAACGTTCGCGCCACTTCTATTATATCTCGCTGTAGGAGATTTTTTGAATTTGTCAGCAAAATGGTGTATTTTACACACACAGCCGAACCGATGACAAAATTTCATGTGATCCGTCATCGGTATATATATATGTGTGTGTGTGTGTGTGTGTGGAAATGAGGTGTCTGATGGGATATTATGCGTACCTCGTACAATGCACTAATGTCGGAGAACGCTAGTGCATTGTTCTACCGACACATATACGTCTTCGACTGAATACATAGATTATTAGGTAACGTTTTGTGTGTTTTCAGTCTTCGCTTCGGATTTATTCGATAGGTTTCCGATGTTTTCTAATTTTCTACTACGAACAGACGTTTTAATTGGGGAACTGCTCTGAGACAATGAGGAAAGCTTACTGTCGCGATTAATATTAACACAGTTGCTACATTTACATAATAAATTTATACATTTTGCTAATAACATGACGGCGTTGAATCGTAGATATACTGCTCTAATTTAGAAAATTAGAAAATGAAAAAAACGTCTCCGTTATGACGGCATAGTGTCAGTATGAATAATCTGTGTATTGTAGCAATCTATGTTTTTTCAATTTATCTGGTTCTTAATTAATAATTTAAATAAATAAGAAAGGATTTTTAATCTTATATTTTATAATACAGATAATATTGTTTCTATGAATTTTCTAGTTATAATCTTTGGTTGATACTACGAAGAACGTGATATTTTTGATTTATACTTAAAACAGATACTATCGTTTAGATAAGAAATTTGGTAGAAAAACTATTTTTTTTTTTTACGAAAAGTTAAGAAAATAAAATAACATTTAGATTTACAATCACCTAATTACACTTAATATTAATTAAGCTACATTAGCCATCTCTGAAAATCCTCGTCGTCGTCCCTAGCCCAAATAGTGCAGAGACCTCCTAGATAATAATAACCTCCTATTTATCCATGCTTAAACAAAAAAAAAACTTTTATAATCAAATAGTTTAAGTTTTCTTTAGTTACTTAGCTCATACTCTTATGTCTTGTCAATTGGTGTCTATTGTGTATTAATAATAAAAATAAATAAAAAAATATTTTGATTTATTTCTTAAGTATTGGTGTCTATTTTTTCATGTATACTTTAATCAAAACATGGCCATGGGTTTAATTCGAATTTATGATTAGTTTTTTTATGTTTCTTACGATTATTATTTTGTATGAGACTTTATGGTTTTTCTTGAACGTAATACTAAACTATTATTTTTTTTTTTAAATATAATATAATCTGTTAACAAACATAACAATAAGTATTAAGGATTACAGGGAAATATATAAACAACGTGAATAGCGTGAAGAGGGAGCCGTCCATTAACAGAACCTCAGAATTTTTTTTTTTTTAACTATTTCAGGAAGTTTTTAGACCAGTTTCTTTTTAAACAACGAGAAATTTGTGGTAATGTAAAATATGATTTGTTTGTAATGAGAGGATTTGTATGGTTAGTTAGTTTTGAGTGGAAACATTTATAGTGACTTTTGGCAAGCTCGCTTTCTGTTTGTATTTTTAGATCATTGTGGAGTGCTCCATTTGTTATGTACCACGAAGCACTGGTGATAAGTCTTAATGTAATTGATTGGAAGGCTTGAATGAACCGAATTTTCGTGGGTTTTGCTGGTTCCTAAATTTGGATGTCGTATGACCATACTGGCCTGATAATTGTTTGTAAACCAGTAGTTTATTTTTAAGACTTAAAACTATTATTAAGAGATTTTAATTATAACTAAAAAAATTTAGGATCTAGTATAATTTTTAAACGATTTAACTTATTATATTTTTTATACTGAAATAAAAGGGGTGAAGGTTTCTTTTCAGTGAAACTTCAATAAAATATTGTAGCAACCACATTTTAAACTTGAGTTTAATAAAAGGGTGACCAACAAGTCAATTTGGGTTGCACCCTATGCATGACTCATTGGCATGATTCTTTAGTCATCGCAACCGCATAGATTATTTGTAAGGCTAAAAATGAAATACTTTTTAAGTTATAATATTTCATATACCAACTATTATCATATGATATTAATTATTTTTATTCTTGTCATATACTAATTGTCAATGCTTTGAAAATTATTTAACCTATAGAATATTAATATATTAATATTAGATATATATTGGTAAGCTTACTTAGAACAGTAATTATATCAATCACAATAATAATTTAAGTTAACATTTTTAAACTAAAATTGTATTGAATTTGTAAATATAGTGTTTAGAATTTTGAGCGAGAACTAAAAATGTTTTATTTTAACTATAATACAATTTCCATTACCTAAATATCTATGTATTTATTTTAATAATTGTCTTGTATTAAAATTCATATAACCTTATATTTTTTCGAAGCATTCCACCAACAAAATAGTTGTAAGAGAAAAATTAATTTTTAGAATTTTCATTCATAATACTGTATAATAAATACACTAATAGTATGTTAAAGAAATTCTAAACTCACTTTTCTTACGATTTTAATCAAATCGATTTTTCACTTTATTTTGATTATTTGCTAAATTTTGAAAATTTGTTTTTCAAAGTTTATATTTGAATATTTGTAATTTTTTTAAATACTTCAGTTTGGATCAAGTTTTGTGTTAAACCTTTTTTCAAATTACAATAGTTACTTAAGAGTCTTAATCCCAATTATACGTAAAATACCTTAAACAATTTAATACATATTATTGGTTTGAAATAAATCTTGCCATATTGTCAATTTTTATTTTTAGATGACTGATTGAAATGTAAAAACAATTATACTCGTATTTTTTAGATTCTGAACGGAGTGATGGAATCTATTGGTTTTACAATGATGTGTGTTTTTTTTTTTTATTTTTTTTTTATTTTTTTTTTTTTGTGACTGACGACACCTTTTTTGGCAGTAAAAATTCTTTGATTTGCTTATGTAGCAACTTTTCTGAAAGAAAAGTAAATCTAGTTGGTACTTTGGGGGGTCAAAAGTAAAAAATTTTCAATATTTTTTAAATGCGACGGGAAAAACCCTAAAAATAAGGGAAAAACGGGAGTTTTTACGCAAAACCAGTTGTCGACAAAATCAAATTTTTTATTTTGCTATAACACAAAAACTAATCAATGTAAATACTTGAAATTTTCACCAAATGTTAAGATTAGTGTTCTCTATACACCGTTAAATTTTCAAAGACTTTTATTGAGCTATTTATAGACAATTGAAATTTTCGATTTTTGTAAAACTTTTGTTTTTAAACATCTTTAAAATTTAATTGGTTGATCGAAAACTCTTGAAAATTTAATACAAGGTTATAATAAGTTACACTTATCGTATTTTTTATAAGCCCTTAATGCTCAAATTTGTATAAAATGTGTAAAAATTACAATAATTTGCAAGTTATTTTGTAGATAAAAATTCATAAAATTTTTTCTGTTCATACTTAAGGTTCAAAATTTTAACACTAGGTTATCTATAAGCTACTCTTCAAAAATCTTTAAAAAAATGTCTACCGGAATTAGAGGAAAAAATTTTATGACTGTTTGAAATTTAAATATTTACGAAATTGCATAAAATAGCGATTTATTCTCAAACGATTTTAAATATTTTTTATAATTCAAAAAGTATAAGTCGCAGATTTTTGAAATTTCTACCAGATGTTAAGATTGGTATTTCCTTTATGTCATATTTTCTTCAAAATATTATATTGATTTTTAAGCCACTTATAGGCATTTAAAATATTCGATTTTTTTACATTTTTTTTTTATAATCGGTGATAAGAAAAATTTGGCTCGTACAAAATACTTGAAAATTTAATAGAAGATTCCACAGAAGTAGTTCTTATTGTCATTCAAAAATTATTAAAATCCCTAGACACAATTTTTTTTTATAAGCATTTGAACAGCGAATATTGACATAAAATTAGATGTAAAATATAATATAATGTATAATATTCTAGACTGACAAACTATGTCGCTGATGCAACTGCCAACCCATCCTAATTAAAAAATATATTTATCGTTTCAAAATAAAATATACTTATTACAATATTTATAAATAACAATGTATTATATCCTAGACAAACATATCATCTCCGTTCAGAATCGTTTTTCGTATACAATGATACCTATCATTGAATTCAAACTAAACAAATCCATTATAATGACCTATCCTATGAATAGTCGCACTTCACCCCCAAGTGTACAGCAGAGCGAGGCCCATCCTTTTTTTATTTTTTTTTTATTTTTGTGTCTGACGACACCTTTTTATATTTGCTGATGTATAATCAAATCGATCGATGAAAGTGTTCAGAGTTCATGCTTCATAGAATTAGAAGATTTAAATATTGATTTGTTGACTCTGTTTGTTACATACCTATTATAATAACTTAAGCATATTATATTTTTAATTAAATAACTTAACGGTATCCAAACAATAGAATTATATGATAAAAATTAAAGTGTTGGAATTTCATAACATTTTTTTTTTATACATCTTACGTGAGTATAAAGTTTTAATTTTAAAAATATCATTGTTAATATATGTAGATCTTAATCAAAAAAACATAAAATGATGTTAATCACTATGTTACGTATGTAATGAAAAGATTCATCGAATTACCGCTTCCAAACCCCCTTAGGTAGTATCTTTTATTTGATTACAATCTATGGGTTTTATGAATCTTATAATTCTAAATAAAGTTTAAACCTTATTTTTTAAGAAACAAACTTCATTACTAGAAAATTACATGCAAGTTCTAAATAATTAATATTAACGTAATTTTATTATTCGAAATTTCTACAATTATACTTGAAAACCTAGTGTATATAGCTCATATAATTACCAATTGTTTTTTATAAAGTTTAATGACGTTCAGCTGACGTGAGTTCATTAAAAACAAAAATTTCTAAACAATTGTCACTCACAATAAGTCTGTGTCTATGCAAATAGTAAAATGTTATTGTTCACTGTTTTTTAGCATATTGTAGATTTTTTTTATTCTATTATAGTTAAATTTTTTAGCTTTTTTTTTATTGTTAGTTAATTTGAATTTCAATAATATTTAACAGTAGGTTTATAAAAACTTCATAATCCTAAAATATTAATTCCAAGGTCAACATCACTAAACTTAGGTTAATTTTTTAATTTAAATTATTAAAATATATTAATGTTTTATAATTATATAATTATTATAATTATTAATTAAAATGCCCTTTTTTATTATTAATGAAGAATATTTATATATTGTAAGTGAAGTATTACAAGTATTTAAATATATTTGATTAATAATTAATCTTGAATTAATTTTAAATCTAGAATTTAAAAACTCGCAACTATAAAAACAATAAAAATATAATAATTTATAATATATAAAAATTTAATATTCATAAATCTAGATGTGTAATATCTTATAAAGTTGCAATTTTAACAAAAAATACCTAGAAATTATCGTACAAATTATACAAAAAAAAAATTCCGTATTTTTCATGAATATGCATATTTTTAATTTTGTACGGCACCGTCATTGTTTTTCTTCAATTATATTTGATAAATTACTACATTTGTTTGTTGTTAAACGTAATATTCTGTGTTTACAAATGGAGTGATAAAAATATGTTGCGTTAAATTACGCCAGGTGAAAGAAAACATAAATTTATATTTAAATCTACAAAGAATGACTTGTTATAGTTTATAGATAAAATGTATGCTTACCTACCTTTAAATTGGGAATAAAATTAAGTATACATTTTTTTTGTATTATTAAATATTTATTGAGTCACAATAATAGCAGATGTTAAATTTTACATCAAACTGAGTTCAAAACTAAAATTTAACTTTTATTTTTTAAAATAGAATTTTCAAATCAAGACGTCATAACTAAGCTTTAAAGAAAGAAAATTTGAGTATGGTTTGATATGATCCATACTTCGTATGAAAAGTTAGTGTAGTTTTTTGTAACTATTATGCATGATCCTATTGGATATCTATAATTAAATATTTTCGTGCGTTTTTGATACAGTAAATAAGTATTTATATATATTGTTGGATGACAAATTTTACTTTTTAAGGGGTAGTAAAGAATATCTCTAATATCTCTTGGATTACTAATACATTTGTTTGTTACTTTGACTTTGTTTTAAATTAACATATATTGATATATAAGTTCATCATCAGTAAAAATATTCGTATTTAATATTTTGTATTTTGTATTGTCAATTAATTATTTTACTATTGTCTTTAAATTGGTACGTAAAGTCGTGCTGGAAGTTTTAAGATCTTAACAATTTATATGATGTATAAAAACAAAGGATTAACTTCGGTATTATAACCTATGGATTCAAACGAAATATTTTATTTAGTTCTTACTTTAAAGTGTGTAAAATTGATTGTTTAGTCTAACTAAATGTATAGAGTTCCCTACTACGTAAAATACGTTAAATCTATGTTTAAAAATGAAACTTGAACTGTTGTTATCTTCTGATATTTGTTCCTTTAACTACGTCCTCGATTTATAATTCAAGACGATCATCGACTGTTGATCAATGTATGGTAAATAGTATATATATATATATTTAATTAATAATGTATAATAATATATTCGTTAAATCACTGTAGATTGTCGAAATATAAAATAGAGAGCCACTGTGAACCTCGTTTTCTTTATTTTGAGTTATGTCTATGAGAATAAAGTTCTTTTAGTCAATTGGTAAAATGACACACCCATATGTGCTTTCACTCTTTGACGATCGTCTTTAACACGCAACTACCGAACTGGTAAAGCAATTAACAATACACCAAGGACTTGTGGATTTTTTTTCATTGTTGTACTGTTTATATTTACAATTTTTCCATGTGTTTACTATATAGATTAATAATGTTGTGTAATTTACCATTTTTTATGTTTTCACGCGTTATGATTTCAAACTATTTTTGTGGGTGTTCATTCAAATGACAATATATAAGTAACTATTTTCCGTTAGTGAATTAATGTGTAATAATAACACATGCAACTTAAATAGGTTTAAATTAATTTTCATTTGTCTCTTCGGTTAGATAAATTTAATGAATAATGATAGGAAGTATCATTGCTCTGAGATTTAAACTTGTAGGATTGATGGTAGTTGAATTCTTTTATGGATATTTAAATTGCGATTTTAACAGCTATAATTTATTTTATATGGACTACATTATTTATTAGAAAAAAATTATTATATTTATATTGCATATGTTATTTTAATTTTAAATCTTGGACGCCCGAGATTACATTGTGAAGACAGAGTAAGAGAAGACGTGGAAATACCAGGAGAGGACTGGAAGGTATTGTAGTTAGAAGATAAAATGGAACCAATTATGTTGGACGATAAGATCTTGAAGACCGATTATCTCGAAAAAGAAGAAGTTATTTAAATGTATAGTATAATTTTTTTAAGTTTAATAATATTTTAAAATGTAATCAGCAATGCATATTTATGATTATGAGATTTTTAGTTCAACGTTTTAAAATTACCACTTGTCACAGTAAAATTATGGTACCTACTCGTATAACTATTAAAAAAAAAACTTTCGTAGTCATTGATGCACTAGAGTCTAGTGACTAGATCTAATTGTGTAATAATGTGGTGTTCTATTAAAGAAGGTCATCTAAAAATTTACTAACTTATTTTTCCATAATTTAATATTTTCCAGAAATTAATCGTTTCTTTACTTATACGTACATATCAATTTTACAGTGTTAATTGAACAAATACATTTGTTTTACAAACATTTAAGAGAGTATTTTAATTGTATCAAAAATACTTCTTGTAACACACACATTAAAGAGTAACATTTGTATTTATGTTTGTAACATATAAAAATAGTTTTCATAGTTATTATCTATTGAAAATAAATTAAATTATCTTGTTGTCTATTGAACTCGGTCAACAATACGTCAAATACATCTCGAAATAAATTAATAAACAAATGTTAAACCATAGTTGATAATTACCTTTTTTTTCTTTTATTATCAATGAGTCAACCAATGAAACTATTTTTAATTATTGCAATTATCAAGTTTAATTATAAAACTGATAAAAATACATTCTTTTCGGATACAGCTCTTCAATTTTCTTAAAACTGCTTAATCTTTTTTGAGCTATTTATTGAAATCAACAATTTGAATTAAATTATCCTTATTATGAGCATTTCATTATAAACTATATCTACTTTTTTAAATTTTATTTTATAGTAAAACAACATTTTATTAAATTGAAAATAATTTTAACATAAGCTATTAAAATTTAAAAAAATATTTTAATACACTTACGAGTATACGCTGTATAAAGTATACGTTTATTATATAAAAGAATATTTTATTATTTTGTAATTAACTATTAAGTATATGTTAATGAATAGTTTATTCAATACAGTACAATAAAATACATTGAGTTTGGTTATTATAGTTATTAGATACTTAACAGTAAAATAAATACAGCATAAACTGTAATACAAAGATTCGTAAATCATAATTGCCTTTTTGGTATGAAATATATTATTTAAACTTTAAAATTGCCTTCTTCATACATTTTTACCGATTGTTATAAAAAAAAAAGTTAACTAAAATTATGAAGTACAATATTAATATTACTTGTACAAAATATAATATATCTGCTTACAGCGATAAATCACCTTGTAGAGGAGCAGACATGTATGCTATTATATTCTCTATCAAGAGACTACTAAAGCGAATTGTGAAGCGTAATTTTTAGTTTCATTTTAACCTTGATTTTGTATACTAACTGTAAGAAAATGTATATATCACAACAGAAAAACGAGATTTGGTCAAGGTCAAATTAAATTCGTATAGGTATATCTACCTATATATTTTTTATCTTTTTTATGCACATATTTATATTGAAATAAGCTATACATTAGTATTGTAGTATAGTATAATGTACTATATTGATATGAAATGTCGGTGATAGTTATTTCTGGAAAATAATATATTTTTGTTATAATTTCAAATTAGTCAAATAAAATTCATATTTATTTTCAAGCATAGCTTTAAAGCTTTGAGATAAGCATTGATATATTAAAAATGCCATAGGTTACAAAAATATAAATTATATAAAATATCTCCATTCATATTAATTATATTATAATTTAATTTATTTTTGATTCATTTAAAGAATTATGAAAGTTTAAAGTGGTTAATAGTTCAATGAATAATTTACTAATTATTGGTTTTGATATTATTTTAAAATAGTTTCTTAAGAATAGTCATACACATTCAGAGTTAAATTTATTATCTGAAATTAAAATAACATCTTTCACATTTTACATGTTTATGACAAAAATAAATTGTAATTATTTATTTTAAATCACAATATAATAAAATACTTTCCTATAAGTAATCTTTTATAATTTAATTTGATAAAATAATAATTGCCGTATCCATTGAAACTGATTGTTTAACATTTCAATGTTATCGCATTGCTTATTTTTGCATAATATGGAAATTAAAAATTATAGAAATTGAAATTTAGCACTTTCTCTTCCACGGTGGCTGACCATAGCGAGTGGGGCACTGTCATCCTATTATAATTGGAATATAATGTCATATTTTTAAATTTGAAAGCCGAATATCAAATAAGTTTGTCCACCTTGCGAATATCTACCGGGGACGTTTAAATTTAGACGTTTGGCGCCTCACCAAATGACTGCTACGAGATAGAAACTTTCGAATTCAACACATTATTTTTACTAATAAGTTGTATGTATTTTAAAAACTGAATTATCCTTATTTGATAAGCCGCATGTGGTTTATAACTCGTTATCTGCTGGTTATACTTTTGACTAAGGTTATATTGAAATTGGTAACTGGTGACAGTGTAGATATAGTTTGCTGCATATCTTATCCGTTAAATTAAAATGTGGATTATTATTTTTTACAATATAAAATATGTAATAAACTAACCCAATTTATTCGTTTTGTATAATCACTTGGCTAATTTATTATGATTTTATAATTATGTATTTGTCTAAAACTAACTAACCATAAGGTTTTTAACATTTCTGTCCTTGTACACTTTGCACTTCTAGGATAAAAAGTGACATTAATAGAAACAAATAATACGAAAAAATTACCTTTTTATCATTACAATTATATACAGTAGCATTAGCTTGTAATTGGCAATTGATAGTCGTTGCATGAAACCAATTTTTGTAAAATGTATTTCTCCAATAAATAATTAATTTCGTTAATATTTAAATTATTTAACTTATTTAATAATTTTACAACATTAGTGTCACCATTGATTTTTTTATCTATTGGCATTAACCATATTACATTTCACTAATATCCCGAGTTCAAAACAACTTATCATGTGATTTTACCGATTTTATTGTTTTTGTTTTGATACTGATGTTATTATAGCTATGTAGTATGCATAAATTTATATTATTATATAGATTTCAATGTTTATATTATTCCGATGTGAACATTGTACATTGAACATTTGATATCGTTAACAATACAATATTTTCAAACTGAGAAAAAAAAAATTAAGTTTATCTAATTTACGTACAAATATTGATATTATATAGGTTTTAATGTTTATATTGTAAGTGTGCACCTTGAACATTGAACGCATCGTTAACTTCATTTTTTTCAAAAAATAATTAATTATTCTAATTTTTTTTTTATTTTAATTTAATTAATTTAACTGTATGGAATATATAATAAATGGCTACACGAATATATTTATCTACATGATAATTTAGAAGGATAGTTAAACATTGTTTGATTTACTAGTATATTATTATTATTTTAAATGTCTGGTTGTTTGTTTCGTAAAATGTCAAAACTGTGTTTAATTATGCACTTCTATAGACAAGTGACCTCTTTCAATAAAATATAAAATCCTAAATCCTATATAATAATATATAGAATATATATTCTAAAATAATAAGTTATTATTCTATCGGCCACGTCTGAATTATTGAAACTATTGTTTTCCTTTAACAGCTTGTAGAAAATGGTTGCTTATTGTTTGCTAAGTATACATATTATATACACACCCAAATGTTTGTCATCGCTTAATTAATCGCGCCTACGTGTTTAAGGCGATATACAAGTCAAATGTCTGTAAAGTCACAAAAATGTTTTTTTATATAAACGTGGAATCATTTATCTTAAATGTTCTTTACCTATTAAACTTTTTTTTATTTTTGATATCATCTTTCTGTTAAGGATAAATAAATTAAAGGTATTAAAATTATTTTCATTTGTTAACAACTATTTTAATTCTAAAGTACGACTTTTTTTTTAATAAAATAGTAAAAATAAAATACAATTATTATAAATAATTGGTGTTTGAAAACAAATTAAAGTGTAGTAAACAGTAAAATACAATGCACACTTTAACATTTATTTTTGTGTAAATTTCAACAAGTTTAAATAATATGAATAAAAATAAAAATGGAGAACATGAGATAATGAGTAATAGAGCAACTATGTTTACTTAATATTATAATAATTATTTATCTGTTTATTTCAAGAAAGAAATTATAGCTTTGACATTAAAATAAAAATTAATGGGGACATAGTTAATATTTCATAGATTAATAAAGCTAGTGGCTTAATATTGTGTACCTATAGGTATACTAGTCAAAAGAAAACATTTTTTATTACTTTATTCTGAGCTTAATTCGTATAACAATAATTTTATATCTATAGTAACTTATTATACCTGTTAAATCTAAAATTCAAAGCTATTATAAGCAATTTAATTTTTTTTAACTAATTATTTTAAAACTATTTTAATTAAGAATTAATTTAAATCAAATAATTCTTAAATAAATATTGTGAAATTGAATTAAATAAATTTCTTTCAAAATTCAATAAGAGTTTGATCTAAAATTGTATAACTGTAATAATGAATAATTTTTTGGACTATATATAGTATACGATTATAAAAGGTGAATTAGTATGTTTTTGTAATCTAATTGCATTTTAAACCAGAATGAATTTACGAGGTCAATAAGAGTAAACCAGCTTATAAAAACGTATTGTAGAGTAATTTACCGAATTGAAGGGGAATCAAAAACCTAGTTGTCTTCTTGAATCATTTGAATGCTACACGTGAGTTCGTTTTTAAATGTATCTATTACCTATTTTATGTTCTTCTCGACGAAGGTCGTATAGAAGGTGAAATTAAAATAAATAATACATATTAGTAGTTGTATGTTTCTGTATTATGTGCTAATCTAATAACTACTTATATGTTAAAATCCTAAATTATTAATATTGCTTACTAATTATTTACTAATAAAAAGTAGTTATTATAATTATATTAGGTTTAATATTATGAATCATCTACCTACAAATACTTATCTTTTGTGTATAATAACAATTTTTTTAAATATTATAACATATATTTTCTTATTAATTAAAGTACAATTATGTGGAAAAAATTATTTGCTTATTATATATTCATATGTATATATATATGTTAATATATAGATGAAATTTAATAAATTAATAAATAATGTCCATATTCTTATAATTATTTCTATATAATTAATTTATTAATTTCTGATATAGTTAAGTAAAAATCAAATTTAATTCTAATAGAAATGTAAAATTATTTAATTATTTACAAATGTAAAAAATTCTTAAAATAATTTTAACCCTATACCTTTATACAAAATACACTAATATAATATAACTATCAACTATCAAATGTAGTCATACAAATGTTTTTAATTTTAACTATAATAATTATTTAAAAATTGTATAATATCTCATTTGTGTACAATTATAAAATGCGCTTTATTTTGATCAATACTTTAATATAACAATTATTGTATTATATTGAATGATGAGTGAAAATCGTATGCTCTTTATTTGGAGGGTCCAGTTTGATGTCATAATATTTCCTGTTGTGTATATAAAATCTGGAACAATGTTTTGTTAAATGCGTGGGAATATGATATCTATAATGAGATTTGATTATTTTATGTAATCTATGAATCTAACTTGTGCTATTTATATTATTTTCAAATATTTGTGTCTAGTTTTATACTGATATATACACATAATGTAAATGTAATATATTGTATGATAATAATGTCAAATATTTTTAAGTTTAGTTAGTACTGTTGATAAACAATTTGTATAAGTCAAAGAAAATAAATAATAGGTTAAATTTGTTTTGTCTTATAATATTATTAAGAAAATATTAATTAAGCTTTTAATTTGAAATTTAAAACCTAATTTCGTATGCTTCAAGAATACTAATGTAATGTTTTTACTTTTTGAAATGCACATGGAGTCATTAAATTTATTTTATCCTCGTTGTTTTCACTATTAATTTCCTAATCAATACAAAGTTCACGTATAACTGAGTGTAGAAAATAACAGTAATATTTTTTTTACACTTTTAGTTATTTTCTAATACCAAACCTATAATTTTATATACGAATTTTTTTTCAAATATGTACAACGATGTAGATTATGTTCATTCTAACATAGGCTTAATCAACCTGCCTTTGAGTTTTTGCTGTTGTGCTTCGCTAAAATTAAAAGTCCAAAAATACCTTAATTTTGCATCCTACATAAAATGTAAAATGGATTATTTTATATTACAGACTAAACCACTAAAACGAAATTTAGGAGTGTTAAAATGTTTAATAATTTCGCGTATACCAACTTTAATTGTATTTATTCTTATAACAAAAAGTCGTTGATTTCCTGTATACATTTTACATAAATTATTGTATAATTAAGTGCAGTTTCATAAATGTTTTGAATCAAAATATCTAAGGGACTAAAATTATATTTGCGATAGAAATATTGATTCGAACATTTATTTTATCCCCATAGTAAAATACTACTATAAATCAAAAACTAAATACTAAAAACTGAACTAAAAATGAAATCAGTCCGTAATAATAGTTTTAAGTGATAAATAATTATTATTAATTATAGAAGTGTTTGATTCATATATTTTGTTACAAATTGAATTGGTTGAATATAATAATATTAGATAGTATATTTTACTGACCTCAAACAGAAGTTTATTTATTTTCGCACAGTATTTTAGAAAGATACGACCTTATTAAAAATTATATTTTGAGTGTATTTTAAAAGTAATACTTATAATTTGTACGAGGTAATAATAAAATGGCAAATGTTGCCACCAGAATAAACTTATATTTTATTGCTCACGTAATTTTTAAACATCACATTTACTATAGAATATGCTCACTTTTTTTCTAGTGATGTATTATCATTAAGTAATATTCTAAGTGTAGTCAAATAGAATAATGGTATAATGATGATATAACATACCTGTCTCTACTCAATTTATTTTTGCCGGAGGTAACTTCCTTTCGGGCCATCTCTCTTATTACAGAAAAACTAGTTTTGACCTAACTATAGCCGAAAGTATCGTAAAATGTTCAATACCACTATCTTGTATCTACCACATGAATATGTTAAAATTATATGTATGATATGCTAATTTATACCCATAATGTAGAACTTTGTGTTGATATTAAATAAGTAATCTTCAAAACATTAATTATTATACCATAATGTATCTATAATGGATTGAATTTTTATAATATTTTCATAGGCAACGATAATTCGTTTCATATTTCATCATCACTCATTAATTAAAATTATATTTGTACAGATATGGTTATTACATTTTCAGATAAATATATTTTTAGTATAAATTATATTAGCATATACTTCTAATGCAATATTATTTGCATGTGTAAAATAAAAGTTATTTGAAGTAATTTATCTAAAACAAATATATTCTATCAGTATATTTACTAATTATTTAGATGCATATGATCGTTCTAACTATTAAGATTCTATGTATATTAGAGGTGTCAAATGACCTTTATACATAATGTGGTATTTAAGTTTTTTTTTTTTAAAGTGAATGACTTTCATTATAAAATATAATTGAACATTATTTGAGTTAGTATGTAAATTTAAGGACTTGACTATAGAATAATACAATTGAAATGTAATTCAATGACTTGCTTTAGTTACATAAAAATATTAACTTAGGTATGTTTTAAGTTTTCTTATAAACTATTTATTAATGTTTTAGAATCAAATACTTGATCGCGTGAAATGTGACCATGTAACTGTAACAAAACCAGAAGAAGATCGGCGAAGAAGAACCATAATTGTTGAAAAAAAAAATGGAAGTTACGGCTTTATGCTTCAGGTAAATATTAAGTGTATTTTTATTCTCGTTATCAAATATTCTATAATTTTTTTATTGCTTTTTCATTAATTTCATCAAATTTCCAAGTAGATAATATCATAATATTTTTCAATAACATATTTATCATCATTATTGGTTTAAAAAATAAGATGTTGTTTATAGGTTCACATAATTTTTAATTCATCAATTTAAAATCAATTAGTTATTTTGTGTATGAAATTTATTTTATTTTAGTTTTTCAAGTCTAGAATAATAATATTAATTATTTTTGATAGTTATTATTTTATAACTATATAATAATCATTTTAATTTTAAAGAGTTATGGTATTCATTACAAAAAAGAGCAAGAGATTGAAATGATAACATATGTAGACCATGTCGATTATGATGGGCCGGCATATAGAGCCGGAATGAGAGAAGGTATTCATTTAATAACAATTAACATTATTACAATGATATAATATTTATTGCTTTATGTCATTTAGGCGATGTAATATTATCGATTAATGGCGTAGACATGGAAAAGGCTGATCATAAAGCATTAGTAAACTTTATAAAAAGCTGTGATTCACGAATGAGAATGGTTGTACTATTCGAAGACTGTGTACGAAAAGTAAGGCATTGATTATAAGAATACCTTAATGTATGAAATTTTATCAATACGTAAATTTACCGCACAGGTCGACTTACATATGAGGTATATTCAGCTGCAACGTACTCTTCAAGCCAAAGTCGAAGAACTTGAAAAAGTCGAAATCAAAGAGAGAGAGCTTATGGAAGGAAAATGGAAAACGCACAGTTTGCCTGCAAGAAAAAAGTCTAGTCATTCTTCCAAGGACACTGCCAATCAAAAAATATTGACTGAAAACGGTACGTAATTAGTAATACAATTATGGTTATTTTTCTCTTAGTCAATTAGTCTTACACATTGTACTTTCGAGTATAGCAATTGGATGTATTGTGTACATATTATAGTTGTAGAAAATAGGTATTGGTCGCAGTATTAAGGTTTGAACCGGGACCGCAAGAACCGGGATAATCAACCAGAGAGATCATCAACGGTTCTCAACTCTCAACAGATCACGATTTCTATATTATTATTGGTGTTGCATTAATATTAATTTAATATATTATTATATTATGTCTCTAAGATTTTTTTTTCAATTTAATTTTTACAATGTATTATTATAAATATTTTATTGAATTTTAGCTGATTATATTTCAATTTGAAATTAAATTGTTTCCAACAAAAATATGAAAAATATGTGAGGTGATAGATATGCGTGGTATACTAGTTAAGTCTACTATATATATTTATGTGTAATGGTGGATATTACTATTTTATTATAATTTTTATTAGAAATCATTTTTACCTTTGTGAAGTACACAAATTATATGTATGTGTAAAAAAAATTGTATAATTATATATATATATATATATATATATATATATATATAATGTCTTTAATGAGATAAATTGTATTTACTTCATATAAATCACTAGTATTTTCATTATTATATTCAATTTTAACTTATAATCAACACTTGAAAAAATCTACTTTATATAAAACAAATTCCATTTCATATTTATTCTTATTTGAACTATAATTTATTTCACGCAATCAATTTAAAATTCTTGAAAGTTTTCAATTCTTGTTTTGATATTAATTAATAAAACAAACGTAATGATTTAAAAATTACAGGTGAAAGTTCTATGTCTAGGCCTACGTTATCCACTGAAGACGTAGCTAAAGTTCAGCAAATTTATGTTCCCAAACAAAACTTCATGTTGGCATACCGACCACACCACTTCATTGACCAGCACGGACGTTCCTATTATTTACATCAGCCTACTACTGCCATAATTAATGGAGACTCAAGTTATGTCGGTTGGCATAGGTAACTTTTTTCCAAATACCTACTTGTTATTTTTAATTTTAGATTCAATATAAAGTAAAAAATCATATTTACCATTTACGATAAACGAAACTATTACAAAGCTAGTGTACATTATTCGTTGAAGTCCTCTTTGTCAAAAATGTCAATAAAAATTAAAACGATTATGCAAAGTATTAATGAAATAATTGTTTCCGCGTAAAAATAAAATGCAATAATAAAATACAAGAAGCTACGGAAGTATTGAAGTATAAATAGTTTTTTTTTATTCAATTCACTAATTAAATAATTTATGGAACCATAATAAAATAAAATTAATTACTTTCACTTATAAATTAACGGTTAATGTTACACTTGTTTTTTATAGTGTGAAATAATTTTTTCTAGTTCTGGGTGAACAATTAACATAGTTATTAAAAAACTGCAAATGTTTATTTTATCAAAAACAATACTGCAGGTTAGATTCATATTTCAAACAGACCAGCAGGAAATAGTAGGTCACTTACATACAAGTATATTAAACTATTCTACCAAAAACTGTTTCACCAACAGTAAATAATAAGTTTTCAATAATAACGTAACTATGGAATTATTTAGTAAAAGTAAAATTTATAAATAATTCGTGTGTAATAATAATAAACAAGAGTTTCGTAAACAATTTGTCGTGTTAGATCGGATTAATTATTAAAATTTACGTTTTATGCCCCCAACAAAATACGATTGCAAGAAGAAAATTGTATTCATATAATTTGGATTCTACTGTTTAGTTGTACATTCACATTGACCTTTTTCAGAAACACCCTTTATAAATGGAACGAATCAATTTATGTAAATGTTAAATGATTTGTAGAAATTACCGATGATCGGGTTTTAATACAAATTTTTCATTTTTTTTACATATTTTCTTGCCTCGTCTTAGACCAAGGGTCACTAACTGGTGGATCGCAAATACATTTCTAAAGATCTTGATGTTTAGGTTAGGTTAATTTTTTTATAATATTTTGGTATGTTTTGGACAGCGAGAAGTCTGGTAAGTTTCAAAACGAATCATTCCATTGAAATTAGTTGGTAACCTCTAAAATTCGCTTTTCTTCTGCAAAAGATCTCGTTATTTTTTTTAAATTGTGTTCGTCATATACCGGATTACATTGCTATACATTTATATATGTATAATAATATAACGATTTTGGCGCGCACATAATTTATTCGTGTTTCGCGATTGTACATTTTCAGCAATAATCCGAATTACAACAGCAAGAACTACGAGCAACAAGAAAACTGGGCTCCGTCGGCAGATCAACCAGTCCAGCAGAGGAGACGATCGCATTACGTGGTCGAAGTCAGCCGTCGGTGCAGCACATCGTCGGACGGGCCGAATCGTTCACAGCAGCAGCAACAGCAGCAGCAGCAACAGCAGCAGCCAACTACGCAGCACTGTAAACAGCACAACTTCACGTGCAGAGCGTCGCAGAGGTCTTCGTCACAAGGTAAATACGTAGCACATGTACGTGTGCGCACACTGACGCCAATAATATATGCATAGGCTTATGAGTTGTGTCCGTACGACGTAATTACTGTACGCGCATAGTATTTGCGTTGCTTTTTGCGAACCTACATGTTGTACGGATACGCGTCGGCTCTGTGCATTTGTATGCGCGCAACAACGCCGCGATAACGACGAAATATTATCGGCAACACAAGTCAAGTTACTTAACTCGTTCGATCATGATAATATACCTTACTGCGCGCGCGTAACATTAACACGGTGTTTTGTTTATTTAGTCGCTTTTATAGAGTGCTGCATATATTTCACTATGTATTTACGCACCCATTACTAAACCGTAGCTTAACGTTTTTGTTACTCGCTCACTGTCGCTCTCTTTCTTACGCTATATTATTACAGCTCACTCGCTCACGCACACGCACACACACACACACACACACAGCGTGCGCGCACACACGCATCTTCTCTTTGACGTGGTGGTTTTTTTTTCTTCTTTTTTTCCGTTGTTTGTTGTTTCCTATATGCTTTCCGGTGTAGGCGATAATTGTCCGCGATGGGGTTGCATACGCACCGGTGGTGGCGGCGGCGCTTCAGGTCGGCGGCGGAACTGCGGTGACGAAGCGGACGTCGACGACGACGACGACGACGACGATTACGACTACGACGACGACGAGATCAGCCTGGAGGCGTACGACCTGGCCGCGAACGGCGGCGCGGCTTGTTGCCCTGGGTCGCAGTGCGTGCCCACCAGGAGACAACGGCGGCGTAGGCGCAAGTCGGCACACGGCGGCTGCGTCGGCGGCGGCCGCGACAAAAGCCCAGGCAAGCAGACGATGCACGATGTACCGCGACCTTGCTGCTGGCCGGGTTGCTTGTCGCTGGTGTTCAGCGGATGCCGCCCGTAGTAGTCGTCGTTGTTATTGCTGCTACCGTTGTTGTTTTCGTTCTTATTGTTGCTGTGGTACTTTGATTGGTGTAGAATGCACGCATGCGTTCATCTACCACAAGTGTAGATTTTCCATCCATATATATATATATATATATATAGATCTAAGAGTATCGCCATATGATTATACCTTTTTTATTTTTCATTTAAGCGTAAACGACGGTATTATTCCGATCAATATACGTAGTGATCATTGTTTTGTCCATTATTAACTCTTGAAGTTATTTTATACTCGCAGAATGTTTTTTTCCTTAATTTTTATTTTTTATTTTTATTATTTTGTTTATATAATTTTTTAGCTTATCAAAAGACTGGTGAATTTTATTTCTTTTTAAATAATATCATAATCACATGCGCTCTTATACGTATCACAATCAACATATAAAATGTATGTCTTATTATGTATATATGCAGCGGTAACGATCGTATGTGTATTTCAACTATGATAACCGAATTTTTATATTTAATAAGCAAATACAAATACATTTGTCGCGCCGTGCCTATTTTTCTGGCTGTCTCCTGTGACCATCTTAAATACTGAGGAAAGTATTCCTCGATTGTTACGGTGCATTTAGAACTATATATTATGATCAATTGCATTATTATATATTATTATTATTTTGCATACTATTATTATTTTGTATGTTTATTATAATTTTTATTATATTGTCTTTTACGTTTTTCGTATTACATACACATTTTCCGTGTATAAAAAATTATATAACTTTGTTTATTTGATACAAAATCAACTTAAAACATTAAATGCATGTTTTTGTATTATAGATTTTGATTTGTTATCTTATAGTTATCTCTTGCATGGCTGTAGATTGACTGTCGACGATTTATAAATGTTTTATTTTTATATACTTATAATATGTAAAGCGTTTGACAATACCTATATGTGTTATTTATATTTATATATTTATATATTTATATATTTATATATTTATATAAATATATGTATTATTTATATATATTATTTTATCTGAACCATACGATAACGACTATTGTTGAACTAGTTTTTTGAAATCCTTTTGCAAGTAGAATTAATAAAACCATCGGATACAATTGAACTTAAAATTGCTTAAAATTAATGTTTAAATTAATTTTTAATGAATGTCCTAGCATACATTGTTTTCAGACGATGATTGATGGATTACCTATTTTTAAATTTTTATTTGTCTATTTATCAAGACGAACCAAATGCTATCGTAATATAGGTTAGCCAACAATTTATGCGGTATTCGTTTACGACGCCGGTTCGATGACCTTTAAGACCGATTTGTTATGAAAATTTCTCTTACATAAAACTATTTAAGGGGCGTATAGTTTAAATAACATTGCAAGTTTGCCAACAAATAAAAAAACTAATAACACGTATAAAGTACTCTGACCAAAATCATATATTAAATTAGAAAGTTATTTTAATCAATAAGATGATTTCAAAATCTAATAAAAGGAGTTTTTGAAGTAAATTATTATTATTATAATTTTATTTAATTAAGTGATAAAAGCGGTTAGATCATATTTATTTTTCAAACCAATTACAGTTATTATATAGTGATAAAGAGTACAACAATCTTCAATTATATTAAATTACAATAGAATCACGATTCAGTATTTTTCTTTTTAATAAAACAGTATTATACGTAGGTATCTATAGTGATCCCTAAAACGTGAAAATTTTTAATAAATGTCTCCATATACTGTCAGGAAAGTATAAAATACGCCTTTGAGTGTATACGTTATTCTAACGGTAACGGTAGCAGATCAATCGCGTTTTCTTCCCGTCTTTTCTTAAATAGTTATTTTTAGAAAACCAATAAAACAATTATTTTATAAATTGTAATTTTTGATTGGCCCACCTATTTTACATCACATTATATTTAAAAAAATATTTAATTTGAGTTGGCCACCTCTGCGCTAATTGAATGTAGCCGCGAAGTTATTACCCACGTTGTCAGTGCTTGACTTTGGTGGGAAGAAAGAGCATAATTTTTCTAATTTTCCTAAAATAGTATGCATGCTCTTATTTTTTTCCCCCTAGTCAAGCACTGCATGTTGAACAAGATAATTTACACTACGTACAACAATATATTGTAGTTAATATTGTTATTGTTGATGTGTACTTATCAACGTTACTTGGTACGACATACGATTATAATTTGAGCATTCGGCTATGTGTTGTGTGTGTTCGCAGAGTGCAAATCGGAGAATTCGTATTGCCGGAAGGGACACGAAAAACGGCGTAACTCGTCGCGGAAAGACGTGGACGAACATAAATCGCAGCAGCACGTAGCCGGCGGAGGCGGTGGCCATAGTCACGGCCACGGTTACGCCAATCTGGTGAACGATAGGTACGCGTCAGACGAGCGGATATGCCAGAGTACGTCGACCGGCATCTGCGACGGCAGACCCCAGAACAGCCTGACCGAGAACAGTCAGGCGTCGTACACGACGTCGCTGAGCACGGACACGCTGTACTGGGACGACGACCCGATGACCGCGGCCGTCGGCGCTCACCCGTCGTCCGTCGCGTCTCGACAGCACTCGGTCAAGTCGCAGTCGTCCTCGACGTACCGACGCGAGAACTGCGCCGTGAAACCGGTAAAATCGTGGGACAACCTGACCACCAAAGCATTTGGCGGTTACGGATTTGGCTACGAGTACTTGGACCGTGATCAGATCGTCAACAACAACAACAACAACAACACCACCAACAATAACAACGGTGGTGGCGGACAGCAGCACATGGTATATTTGCAATTGAAGAACGTCAAAAGTGGCCAGAAACATAGTCATGGTCACCACCATCACCATCATCAGCACCACAAGAACCATCATCACCATCACCACCATCATCACAACGCCGGCGGCCGGATGCGGCACCCGACCAAGTCCACGGAAGCGCTGCTCTCGCTTCCTCCGCAGTATCCAATCGCGGCCGTGGAGTCGTCGGCCAGCTGCGAATACTTGGACTCGTGTTCGTCGTCGGCCGGCGGCGGTTACTTCAGTTACATCAAGAACGACAAAGCGAGTCAGACGGATTGCCGAAGGTACGCGGCCTCTGTGACGCAACATATGCAACCGGAAGTAACAAGACTGTAATGGGAATCTCGAATTGTCACTTTCGTCGTGTTCTACCCGCAAACCAATCAGGTCTCTATATGTATTCGCGGAGAAAACTGAACAATGTAATCTCCGCCCGTGTAATAACATTTTGAGCAAGAACGCGCATGCTGAGAAATGGTTTTTTTTTTTGTGTATACATCATATAAATAATATTATAATCTCTTCGTATTTATTATCTCTAGTCATATTATACGTATGCGTTATAAAATAAAAATCCCCGTGTGTAGCAAACATTATGTCTGATTTACGATTGTTATTTTATTATTATTATTATTAATTATTATCATTATTGTTGTTCTAGTACCGTAGTTATTTATATCCTGCGTTGTATACGTTATAAAATATCACAGAGTCGAACAGTGAGGATTTTCGAATGTATGTACGTTATAGAATATTTACGACGATGCTATATTTTCGTCGGATCCTTAGGTGCATGTAGGTACGGGCGGTTAATGAAATAATTTATTGTTTCGTTTAGTACTGCACAGCATTTTCAACGGGTTTTCATTCGCGGTCTCTGGTAGAGGCTTCAATTGTTTTAAACGGATTTTCGTGTTTCGTTCGAAATAATTAAAATCTCATCCACGCAGACGGATCAGAACATAATTTTAATTTCGAATGACTGCTGAGATAATATTAAGCTACCCGAAGTTTTTACCGCATTTATGCGTCCGTGGTTTTTTTGTTAAAATCTCTTTTTGGGGAAGGATGAACTCCTTACTGCCTAACCGTACTGCTTTATTTAATGTATTTTTTATTCGCGTGTGAACGTTTTTAGTCATTGCTTTTATATAAATATAAACATTTGTTTTTATTACCATCATAATTTATAAACCACTCCTGTGTATTGATATTTAAACGAATGAAAATATAAATAAGAATGTGTAAAACAAGAATATAATACGTTTTGTGAACTTTATTGTGTGCGATTGAATACCACTACATGTAATATACGTGTTTTGTCATTTTGTATTAACCCCGCATACGTACGGTTATGTTTTCAGTGTCATGTTCAATACTGTAGAGCAATGTGCAATCACACAAGAACATTAACTAAAATAATATCAGACGGGCATTTCCCCGATTACAATAGCGTTTATATAGTATCACAGTGGTTAGCGTTTGAATTTCGTACATGAAACCCTGTATAGTGAACGTAGTTTCTTTGTTCGTTTCTGCTAAAAGTAAAAGATCATTTTTTAACTTATCGACTTGTTTGTTTGAACAGCATAATTTCACGGCTGTCGTGACAAGAATTTTTCATGTTGCAAGCGACTCAAACAGTTTATATGATTAAAATTCCAACTTATTATTTACTCCTTCAATTTTAACAAAAATTAAATCCCATGTTAATTTTTCACATCCAATAATATTTTCTGGAGAGTGAGGGAGGGGGTTTGGATCGCATTGCCGTGAATTGGTACTCACGAATTGTGTCTCAAATTGAAAACATTATCTTCCTTCCCATTTTAAACAAACTTGGAATCGTCATCATCATTACTAATAGTAGGTTCAAAATTATTTTATGTCGACGTTATGCAAAAAGTAAGTAATTATATTAAATTATAATTATAATTGTATAAAAAAATTTAAAGATTAAATTTAGATTTAAAAAATTATTAGACTGGTGAAAACTTAAACCATACCTTTTAATAAAATGGGCATACGTAAACTGCGCCCGAAATGTTATCCACGTTAAAAAGGTATAATGTAAACTGCGCCCGACTTATTAAATTTTCACTTATCAAAGTCTCTATGTTTGACGATTGTGTACTTTTTCAAGTATATCACAGACATTTTATTTGGTAGACGTATATATAAGTGAAGAAGCTCAGTATCTACCTGAAGTATGGGCTCAAGCATCAGCAGAGCCAACTTTAACCACAAATGCATGCGAGTCTTTTCATTCTCACTTTAATTCCAGCTTTTATACAATTCATCCAAATATTTTCATGTTCATAAAATAGTTAAAAGAAATTCAAATATAAGTATATATTAACTAAATAGTATAAATAAACCGTTTAAATTCCAAAACTCTAAAACAAAAAAAAAACGCGAAAAGTTAGAAAATTTAATTAATAAATATAATAGTAGTCAAATTGCAATTGATGAACATGTATCCTCTGAATGTAATTATTTGTAATATTTATAATTATTTTAATTTTTAAAATTATATTTTATTTTTAATTATTCAAATTATATGGCTGTTACGAATTAAGTATTTTACCTGTAATTTTACCCGGGCGCAGTTTACATGTGTGATTTTGTGTTTACCTGTATTTTGGGCGCAGTTTACAATCGCCGAATAAAATCGAGGCGAGTTAACTGGTCGTTTTAATAATTATTGTGTAGGTAGTCGTAAAACCGGACGCAGTTCGTGTAGTCGTCTAGAAATCCCGGAAAACAATTCGTTTACCTACTTATCGATTTTTTTTATTTCGGGAAGCAATTCGTGAATCATGTCCGGGCCTCGATTTTGCATGGGCTAGACAATATTAGATAAACATGAGCTGAGACTACTATAGGTACGGTTTCCCTTGTGCGAACGCGAACCGCGATCCAAGATCGCACGCTCCGATCGCGCGGCTGCTGATCCTATGTAAAATATATAGCGTTGGTTTCCCCTGCGCGATCGCGGTCGGCGATCTAAATTCGATCGCAGCGCGAACGCGAACTGACTGCTTCAAGATCAGTCAAATCGCGTTTGCACCGCGATCGACTTGCTGTTTTAATAATAGTTATTAATAATAATGCAATGTTCTCATTTACGTTTGAAACTTTAAAGACTCGTTAACGTCGATCGTCGGTTATTCAAACATGAGTTCTGCAATGGTCAAGTTTAGTAAGGAATAAGACGAGATATTAGTTGAATGTGTAGCTAAACATCCCCCAGTTTATAATCCCGAAAATAGGGATTATAAAGATTTGAATATCTTCTTCTTCTTCTTCTAGTAAAAGAATTTTTAAAATTTCTTTATCGACTGTATCCATTATAATAATTTTTAAAAACGAACAGTACTTGGCATCGTGAATTTAACACTTCAAAATATCGACTACGACTGACGGACTGTAAAATATAAATTATAAATCTTTCGGTCGTAACGTAGAATCGTCTAAGCAAACCAATATGACGCGAACGCGATATTAAATCGTAGTTCTCTCAAGGGAAACCGTACCTTATCTCGACAAACATTCACCAGTTTCTGTGGGTTCTGATCGAATAGAGCAGGGGTCTCCAAACTACAGTATATAGGCCGCATCCGATCTACGAACAAATTTTAACCGACTCTCCAACAAACGGTAAATAATTTAAAAATATGTGAAGTACCCTAAGTTTTTTAAATATTTATGAGTATACATATTTCTATACAATTAAAAATTACAAATTATATGTGTTCATAAATGTTGGTCCGCTAAGAGTTGTTTTATTTTATTTGGCCTTCGAGTGAAAAGATTTGAAGATCCTTGGTATAGAACGATTGCAACATAGATAATATAATAATTTATTAATCTATAGATTTCAGAGGGGACCGGTAACGGATTAGCGATCACAACATATCATTCGATAACACGGGACCGTTCTACTCAGTAAGTCTATCCGAGGATGCCGAGTCAAAATAGTGCAGTGCAATATTGGCATACTCTTCGCGATTGTTACGATTCGTTAAGGGTATATCTCACCTGCAGTAATTATTAATTCATACATCTTCCATTGACAAATAAGCAGCCATTGCACATCATACGTTTTGCACTCGCATTTCTTACCTGGGAGCTTCATATTTTTCCCCATCTCAATTAACCTCCAAAACACCCTTACAGATAAATAAGTTGAACGATTTACTATACGAAATAAAAAAATTGAGCTTCGATCAACTGCAGAGAATAAAAATATTTACATAAAAAATACATTAATTAGTACAGCTTAATCAAGACATTAAATCAACATCCACTGTTGCTTAAACATGGCGTGTATAAAGTTTGTAGATCAATTTGAGTAATGTTACTGAGTAGAGATTTGTTGAATTTCATTGCTGATATCATACAATAATGCCGAATGATAATGATAATTTACAATGATTGTTCGTCTGTATGGTCTGTATAGAAGGTATTACTCGACAAAATATCCTAACAAAACTGTGGTAAGGACTATAGTGTTATCTACTGAAAGATGTGTTGATACGTGCATTATAATTGAACACAGTTACCTAGTTATTAATCATTGTTCTTTGTCATGAATCACAAGCTCTAAAATAATCTAAAAGTAGGTTTAGCTCCTATACGGTAAATACAATAACTGCTATTTGTTCGTTTTCAACAGAGAATAATATGACAATTATTGTTGCAGGTAGTTTATTATTGATATGTATTTATATATATTGCCTTTAGTAAATTAAAATTTGTGTACTGTGTTAACAATCGAAAGCTAAATAAATTAATATATTTAAAATGTATTTTATTAGACTAATTTTCTTCTTCTGTATCTGCATATGTGTTTTTTAAGCTTTCTTGAGTTGCTAAGTAATTTTTCGCCATATCTTTAACCTATAGAACGAAACAAAGCAAAACAAAACACTTGTAAGATAAAAGATTCAAAAAATTGCGCTTCGACAAAGTATTTTTGGTAATTACCGTCGGCGAGTTTTCCAAAGCGCATTTCATCATCGCGTAACCGGCTTCGCAATGAGTGTTCACATCTAAAATAGAAAAATTTGATATTAAGCAGAGGTTGTAAATAGTTGTTTTAAGAACATGGATAATCCGATGTTAACAGTTTAGTTAATATACAAGCAATACCACAGTGATAGAAATACGTAAGTTAATTGTAAAGATCCTGTCGTCATCGGAAAAAAACAATGATCAAATTTTGTAAATATTGACTCTATTATGTGTTAACAATTATTGTTTTTTATTTATACAGTAACCATTGCACTTTAAGAAATAGGAATACATGTAATAATATTTTTAATAGACGCATTGCAACTTCTCATATTATTATAAGTTATCAAGTATTTTAAGTATTTTTATTCAACTAGCGACAATAATTTCACCTCCTTCAAGTTTTAATCGGTTAAAAAAAAATGGATCAGTTAGTGAAAAAACCTTGAACACACATGTATATCATAACAAATAACAGGAATATAAAAATAAATAAATAAAGTAATTGACAATCAAACATTTGGGTATTAGGTAAAAATGTATGATACGCGTAAGTGATAACTACCTACGTTCTAACGTGGTGCTGTAAATACATGTAGTTAGGTAATGTTATATTGTATACGCTGTAACGTTTTATTATTTGCCTTTTGCGTCCTCTCGACGTCGCCAGATATATCCGTATCGGAGATATTATATTATTTTTGCCTCAAAATAAACAGATTTCAAATTATGACATACAAATATTTAAATTCATATCGAACGATGTCAAAATTATTTATACATTTACCGTGCGCAAATATAATGTGTTACACACGTGAACCTTTGTGTACAAAACTACGCGGTGCTTACAGAAATTGTTGTTGCGCAACGCTGTACAAGACATATAGGTATATCGATGAAAGTGTTATTTGAATGAACGGTTTAAGTACCGGTACTGACGATGCAACATAATAGGTAGTATGAATATCGGGTTACAGAGCGTAATTCATAAAGAAAACCGTCATTTGCGCACAGGTACATTTCACGTTCACCATTTTTATAGGTACTTAGATGATATTATTGTATTATTTTTATTTCATTGTAAACTGGAATGATTGTCGTCATCACCGCAGGTATATTATTGATTATTATATTAATTTAAATTATACTCTAGTCACAGTTAATTTTAGTCCTTGTATATCACGTTTACTGAAGGATTCACTATTGGTATTGGTATATGGAATTGATATTTATAAATGGAATTTTGGAAATATTCTTATGTGTTTTTTTAATTAGAAATATTTCCTAACTTGGAGAACATTCTTTTAGGTATACTTTTATGAAGTATTGTTTTTGTGTAAAGTATACTAAAATAATTCACTTCATAAATCGTATACAATAATTATCTGCATTCACAAACGGTTTTAATTAGTTTTATAACACAAATCGGTTTCTATCACCAATTTTTTAACGAATGATATAATTTACTATAGTATTCTAATAAATATTATCACCATCTAAGCAAGCCGTTTCCATTATGTTAGCTTCTTTTCTGAACATTTCATTATCAAATAAATTTTTTAATTCTTTAAATCTGGTCAAGTTCCATTTTCCAGTGTCCACGTTCATCTAAAATTGCAACGAAATACTTAAGGTCCTTGAGTAAACGTTTATTAATATATTATATTCTAATATTAAACGTAGTACAAATAACACTTTCCAAATGCTCGGAATCATAAAAAATTGTCGGTGGATGTCGTTAATTTACTTACAAAATAAAAACATTTATGTTCCTAATCGCATATGTTTCACCGGATTCAATTTTTAAAGCTTCAATATTACTTCAACTTTTATTTCAAGTAATTTAATTTATTTATTTCGTTCAAGTACACCAGCAATGAAAATTAAACTTAACACACAGCATGAGCATGCGAAATAAATTTTGTTAATAAACATAGACAATAACATAATTTCTTTATGGAAAGCTGGGAAATTGAATCTCGTGGAATTTATGAGCATGTTCTATTACATTTGGTCAAGTCAGCTACTTCGTGCACTCTTCACCTCTGCCCCTTCAATCTAAGTACTATATATATATCCATACATACCGTTCCCATTTTTTTCGCCACACATGGACCAAAGCACTGAAATAAAATTAAAATGTGATAAAACTACAAACTATAAACTAAAGCAATTAAACATAATATATTATTATATATACTTTAAAAATTATAAATAACTGAAATGTGTACAAGAAAAATTAAATAATACATGCAGACACCGAGAATGGCTATTGAATTAACCAAACGATAATTAGAGATGCAATTTTCATTAAATCATACTAATAAAGCTTAAAACTAAATTAATTCATATACATTTGAATACTTGATTTTACTTATATTTTTTTAATTTCTCTTTATGTTCTGATTTTGAAATTTACTCATTTAATTTTCCGATATTACACGACTTTTTTTGAAAATAATAAAATTTATATTCAAATTTCTTCTTAGTACCTATAATAATTTTTTTTTTAACTATATAAAATGAAAAATTAATTTTTGTTTAAAGAGGCCTTTTTTGACTTATCATTTTCTAGCCAAAAAAATAAATAGCAATTGGATATTTAACTATAAACAATTATTTTTAACAAAATGGTGGTTATTTTTGATAGATTTAGCGTAGTTCATTGAAATTAAAATCACACCACGCTAAAATGAATACTAGTTATACAAAACCCTATAAGTACGAGTACTTACTGATTAGTGGTTACTGACCATCTCCAGGCTTACAAAACAAGACGAATATTCAGAAAAAATGTATGTGTATACGAAATATAAAAACCTATTTATTATTTTATAGCCTTGCATTACTTGAAAATGTACCAACCATAATTAATATAATATATATATAACGAAATACCTACCTTACAATTGTTGTATTTTTTATCACTGTGGTCTTTGTCCTTCATTAACAATTCACTGCAAACGTCTATTGGTACATTATTATAAAATATAATTAATTTAAAATTATTTTTAAGTTATTGTTTTAAATGAAATTCTCATAGTAAAATAAATAATATTACCAGGATTTATTTCCAGTTCTTGCATACATGTGAATACGTTATTCACCATATCGTCCATCACTTCGGTTTTGTTGTTGTACTTCCTTTCAGGGTTCGCCTGGTATAATGAAATAACGTTAATATTTTTCAAATCATAAGTATAAAGAGTGGAAACATATTTTTTTCTTCATTTATTGTAACTTGTTAACAGATGTATAAGTACCATACATTATATTATACATTACTGTTATACCACAATAATTCATAAATTACATAGGTATAAAATATAAAAACAACCCTTTGTCACCTTAAGTAATTTTAATAAAGATGTATTGATTGTGTACTCGTGAATATTTAACTTCAACAATTAAAAACTAAGGGTTGATTTTACTTTTTAGTACTTATAGTGTTGTACCTATGATATGTTATGTTTGAAATAACATGCACGAAATTATTTAATGATTATTTAGTCGTACATTAACACCATACCATGATAGTTAAATCAATGAGTTAAACCAAGATGGATTTTATACTGCCAACACCAAATCGCAATAAACATACGAGTACGTTGACTGTTGATTGTCGAGCATTAAACCAGTATGTGTCTTATACATGGGTATTATAAATTCCAACGTCATAACATAAACATCTAATGATTAGATACGATTCATGTAGTTTTTACCATTATCGGTTATTCAATAATGAATAATGACAACGTGCAACAGCAGTGTATGGTTTAAAAGCAAATAGTTGTTATTAAGAATAACACACAGAAAATCAAGGGGCTCAATTAAATAAAATATTATTGAGATTTTGTGATATTGATAACAAGGGTGGCCGACCCCAAATAGTTGGGAGGAAGGCGAAGTAGAAGAAGAAGAAGATTTTGTGATATTGATTTCTTTAATACATCAATGTCTACAAAAGTAGATTTTTATTTCAGTTATCTTTTGTATAACTATACAGCCTTCTCGTGGGTTTTTTACTTACGTCTGTGTTAATGCTATTTAAATGCATTTAAATTTGTATTTTATTCATTTGTTGGAAACTTCTATCATCATGAAATAAAAAATTAAGAAATATGTTTATAAAAGATCAAAACATGATTGTTAAATATAGAAGTAAAAACTCTTAAAAATCTTCTCTTTGTTCGCTGTCTAAAATAATGATTAGCGACAAATATTTTAACCTCCAAGGAATTACTCAGAAAATTAAAAATAGAGCTAACAAGTGTTTTAAAACTATCATTATTGATGTGTTCAAGTATGTCAAAGAGTTCGATTGATCATCGAGACTTTTTTTTTGGCACATTAATCAAATTTTATTTTATTTGTAATTTTTACTCGGATTCGTGGAAATATTTTAGTTATAAGATAATATTCAAATATTGGTTTCGGCAAATTAACTCAACTTGATTCATCAATCGTTATAAACAATACTTGGAAATTGATTTCCAAAAAAAATTGTTTCAATACTAGGCATAGATAAAAAAATTGCATAAATGTAAAGTATAATATATACTCGTATTTACAAATAAATACAAATAAAGTATTGAAGTCACATAATTTTTTAATTTATAGCTCAATATTGAACAGTAGACAACAATAGCGTATTTAGGGGGGGGGGAGATTAGGGAGATGGAGATATAAATCACCCTTAGATCTTTATTTTTAACACCCGTATTTTATTTTATTTATTTAAAAAAAGATGTATAGGTACACACACACACACACACACACACACACACACACACACACACACACACACACACACACATATATATATACAGGGCTTGTGAGTTCATGCATTTGCATATCAATCTTGCTAAGTCATATTTAATGCTAGGTGACATAGAAATCCATTTCAAGGCACTGTGGTTATGTATGTGAAATTTTATGTTGCATATTTTTGCATATTTAGAGGTTTTTTTTTAACTGTTTGGCATATTTATGTGTTTTTCTATTATATTGTGTATATTTTTACCGAAATTTGATCAAAATGCAATAATTTTGATTCAATTCAAATAACAGAGAAAATAGGTGATATATTTAAAACACTTCAAGGACAACACAGTGACAGTATTAAAACTAAATTTGATTCAGTTCTAAATAATAACTATGGCTGCAAAATTTTTGAAATTATATCTGGTGAAGAGAAAAAATCTAGGATTACCCGAAGACATGACACTTAATGATTTTTCGTGTTTTAAATATGCACCAATCACCTCTGTTGGCGTTGAAAGATCATTTTCAATATAAACTAATTTACTCACACCTAATCGTCGTTCATTCAAACTTGACAACATTAAAAAAATTCTTAATGTGCAATGCAACTCCTTAAGTAAATATAAATTATTTAATTTTGTATTTTGTATTATTTAATAAATTGGATTTAAAATTTTCAGATTTAAAATGAGCGACTGACTGACTGGATATTTTAGATTCTGAACGGAGTGAAGAATGTATTGATTTTACAATGATGTGTGTTTTTTTTTTTTTTTTTGTGTCTGTCGACACGATTTGGGGCAGTAAAAATGCTTCGATTGCCTTATGTAGCAACTTTTCTGAAAGGAAAGTGAATCTATATGGTACTTTGGGGGGTCAAAAGTAAAAAATTTCCAATATTTTTTAAATGCGACGGGAAAAACCATAAAAAAATTTGGGAAAAACGGGAGTTTTTACGCAAAACCAGTTTTCGACATAATCAAATTTTTTATTTTGCTATAACTCAAAAACTAATCAATGTAAATATTTGAAATTTTCACCAAATGTTTAGATTAGCGTTATCTCTACACCATTAAATTTTCAAAGTCTTTAATTGAGCTATTTATAGACAATTGAAATTTTCAATTTTTTTAAGTATTTTTTTTTTAAATAACGATAACATTTTTTTTGGCTGCCCAGAAAATCTTGAAAATTTAATACAAGGTTTCTTATAAGTTGTTCCTTAACTGATAAAAAAAAATCTAAAATCGTAAGTCACAATTTTTTTTTATAAGTGCTCAAAGTTCCAATTTATACGAAATATGTAAAAATCACGATAATTTGCAAGTTATTTTGTAGATAAAAATTCATAAAATTTTTTCTGTTCATACTTAAGGTTCAAAATTTTAACACTTGGTTATCTATGAGTTACTCTTCAAAAATCTTTAAAAAAATTTCTACCGGACTAAGAGGAAAAAATTGTATGACTGTTTGAAATTTAAATATTTACGAAACTGCATAAAATAGCGATTTATTCTTAGACGATTTTAAATATAAGTTATAATTCAAAAAGTATAAGTCGCAGATTTTTGAAATTTCTACCAGCTGTTATGATTGGTATTTATTTTATGCAATATTTTTTTCAAAATATTATATTGATTTTTAAGCCACTTATAGGCATTTAAAATATTCGATTTTTTTACATTTTTTTTTATAATCGGTGATAAAAAAAATTTGGCTACTACAAAATACTTAAAAATTTAATAGAAGATTCCACAGAAATAGTTCTTAAAGTCATTCAAAAATTATTAAAATCCATAGGCACAATTTTTTTTTATAAGCGTTTGAACAGCGAATATTGACATAAAATTACATGTAAAATATAATATAATGTATAATATTCTAGACTGACAAAGATATCGGTTTTTTTTAAAATGCTCTAACTCAAAAACGAAAAACTGCAACAACTTGAAATTTTCACCAAATCTTTATATTGACGTTTTCTATACATAGTTAAGTTTTCAAAGTATTTTGACATACTTTGACTTATTTATAGACAATTTAAATTTTCGATTTTTGTAAAATATTTGTTTTTAAACATCTATAAAATTTAATTGGTTGAGCGAAAACACTTGAAAATTTTATACTAGGTTTATAATAAGTTAAACTTATCGTAACTAAAAAATATCGGTGATCGGTTAACTCAATTTTTTTTTATAAGCCCTTAATGCTCAAATTTGTATAAAATGTGTAAAAATCACGATAATTTGCAAGTTATTTTGTAGATAAAAATTCATAAAATTTTTTTTGTTCATACTTAAGGTTCAAAATGTTAACACTAGGTTATCTATAAACTACTCTTCAAAAATCTTTAAAAAAATTTCTACCGGAATTTGAGGAAAAAATTTTATGACTGTTTGAAATTTAAATATTTACGAAATTGCATAAAATAGCGATTTATTCTCAAACGATTTTAAATATTTTTTATAATTCAAAAAGTATAAGTCGCAGATTTTTGAAATTTCTACCAGCTGTTATGATTGGTATTTATTTTATGCAATATTTTTTTCAAAATATTATATTGATTTTTAAGCCACTTATAGGCATTTAAAATATTCGATTTTTTTACATTTTATTTTATAATCGGTGATAAAAAAAATTTGGCTACTACAAAATACTTGAAAATTTAATCGAAGATTCCACAGAAGTAGTTCTTAATGTCATTCAAAAATTATTAAAATTCATATGCACAATTTTTTTTTATAAGCGTTTGAACATCGAATATTGACATAAAATTACATGTAAAATATAATATAATGTAAAATGTTCTAGACTCACAAACTATATCGCTGTATGCAACTGCCAACCCATCCTAATTGAAAAATATATTTATCGTTTCAAAATAAAATATACTTTTTACAATGTTTATAAATAACAATGTATTATATCCTAGACAAACATATGAACTCCGTTCAGAATCGTTATTCGTAGGTATACAATGATATCTATCATTGCATTCAAATTTAACAAATCCATTGTAATAATGACCTATCCTATAAGCGAGGTGCACTCCACCCCTAACTGTACGGCAGAGCGAGGCCCATCCGGTTCTTTTTTATATTATACTTTGTAGGCAATATACATAATATGTATGACTTTTATTTTTTTAATTGATTATTGATAGATATTTTAAATTTATTTTTTGAAATTGGGTACATTAATATAATAAAATATAACTTTTAATAATATAAATGGACATTTTTTTGTTATTCCAAAATTTACTTATTTTTTTTTTAATTTTTTAATCTACATATTTTTAGATTTTTAGTGCATATAAATGCATATTTCTGAACTTTTAAAGGTATATTTCAATGCATATTTTCCCAGCTTTTAGTGCATAAGTGCATACTTATTTGGGCATTTTTTTGAGCATGAACTCACAAGCCCTGTATATATATATATATATATATATATTTATTATAATAGAGTAATTATTAAAGGTTAATAATATTTTCTATCCATGTACTAAAAGAGGAAGGAAAAAAAACAATAGTCATATCTCCCACTCAAATAAAATAAATCCTAAAAACATCATTAGTATACAATAGGTAATACTTACTTATTGATCTTTCATTTATTGAGTTATCTTCCAATAAATATTTAAAGCAATAAAGCCTAATATAAAGTATTATAAACTAATTTAAATAATACATTATAAAATAATACCTTGATGAATCAATGTACGTATATCGCAAGTACGTGCTCTAATTTTTTAAAATACCTACTTAATTTATATGTCAATACTTACAGTCACCATCGACAAAGATGCCAAAAAACAAATAATCAGAAAATTATACATATTTTTTTGTGCAATATTGAATTTCACATAAACGAGATTCATGAAGGTTTACTAATTAATGGAAAAATTTACACAAAAATAATCCTCTTTTATACACAACATCCACATTTGACAGGAAATCCAAATATTTTTTCAAACAAAGCCTTTTTGATTTTATCATAAAATATAGTTACGTGTGCATTTTAATACTTCAAAATGATATGTATCATATTATACAAGTAGTATTCTTAGTGTACAGGGTGTTTGGTATATAAATAACTACTTTTTATTTTTTTTATTAAAGTAAAAAAAAAAACTTTTATAATCATTTGTTTAAATTTAAAATTATTTTATTTATTATATCGGTTATTCATTCTTATATAATATTCATCTTATAATTTTTCTTCTATTGTTTTTTCAGTTTTTTTTTTATTTATTTTTTTATGCTCAAATAATAAAAGGAACATAATTTTAAAATGTTTTTAATTATAATTTTAATATTTAAAATATGTTCAAACATAACACTTAATATTTTCTAAGACTTCATTAAGATTGGCTTTTAATTACAACCGTTTTGAACTAATTTCACATATTTCCCAATTTTGAAGTGGTTAACTAATACTCAAAAACATTTAAGATTCTTTTTTTTTTTAAACAAAAATCCATACTAATTGAATGCGCTTTTTCGTATAATAGTATTTACTAATAATTTATAACATAGAGAATATATCATTTATAAATGTATTTTCATGTTTAATTAGGGTATATTCGACGATCTGAACCAAATAATATTATACCTAGGTACATCGTTGAATTTGATATTCTAGAATTAAATTCAATAATATTTTAACAAAATTATAAATATAATTCAAAATAATTTAAGTATATTAATCAAATCCAAAAATATATACTGTTAACAGTGTAAAACATTCTAGTTTAAGGTAATAAATAATTTATGTATTAATAATATAAAAATAGGCAACGCTGCATGGGTAAACTATTTTAATGTACCTACACAATACATGGTATAGATAATTCAGATATTTCTCATACTGTATAATATTAATATCATACATACTGACAGTTAATTCAAAGTAAGATATGATACACGATAGCATATTTAATGTATAATATATATCGTTCGTAGTATCTAATGTAAAAATCGTACCCATACAAAAAATGTTAAACAATAGTCAATGTAACTTGACGTTATTGAAAATAAGTATGAAAAACCTTCATTTAAATTTGTTTCTCCTTGATATTGATCGTTCAACTGTACACGAACAAATCCATTAATAACAACAAATTAAAAGCATCACTCTTTTATATTTATTTAACAGTGATTTTGGCTATAAAACAAATTCAGTTAAAAATTTGAAAATGCTTTTTTTTGTTTTTTTCGACGATTTTTTTTAAAAAAAAAAAATTCATACTTCCAATTCTTCTGGTATTTTTTATATCTTTGCTTAATTATAAACGATGATTTTTTTCAATTATTTATAAATATCGTTTACATTTTTTTTTTCAGAAAATCCTTCAGAAAATCCATCAAAAATAAGTCCCGAATGTCAAAGTTAGACTTTTTTATAATATACAGATTTACTTATTTTTTTATTTTTTAATTTAAAAATGATAATATGGACTACATTTTTTTCCGTTTTAATATTTTTGTAATCTTTAATTATTTATTCAGCACATTTACAAATATGTACTCTATCATGTTCACGGCAATAGAAAATTTATAAATTTTTGCTAATGTTTTCCTATTTTTAGATAATTTTGTTTTTTTATTAAATACTTTTGTTTAAATTTAAGTTTTTTTAAATATTTATAATGATGTGCTTTTTTTAAGCGCTTATTTTAATGATTTTAAGTACTATAAGTACCGATCCATAGTTATAACTATGTAAAATTATTACCACTATTTCATAGATATAAAGGATTTATACATAAATCAAATAAAAACTAGAGAGACCAATTAAAAAAAAAATAATATACTTTAAGAAGTATCGTAATATGTAAATAATGTCATAACGTAATGTAAATCAATAATAACAGAGCTGGTAAAATATGAGGTCAGATAAGAATCATGGTGGTAAAAAGACCATATTCAATTAATATTCTATCTATTCTAAATCTCTGGTAGATTGGCATGGAGATTTAAACGGAGGAGTGCGTAAATTATGCATATAGTAAGCAATAGTAAAAGAAATTAATATGTCCAGCAAATAAAGAATTGTATTATACATGGTCAATAATGCTTAGAAAAATTATAACAATAAACGTCCATTGGGGATAATGTAAAAGTTTTCTTGAGTTTCCTAAACATTTTTTTAATAACATTTAACATTTCGCAATGTGGAACATAAGTTATTATTATTTAAGATTGTCCGATTATAAATATTTTCATATACCATAAAGACTGTTTGATCTCATTATTATTTAACAAAAAAAATGCTCTAGTTACATTAATTGTATCGATCGATGAATAAGACAGCCAGTGGCGGTTCATAGTGCACAGGAACACGTGAATCACCGAAAAAAAAAATTATATACAATATTTTTAGATTCTAGCAGTAAATGATAATTGATTATTACGCATATAGTCTGTGATTAACAAAAATATTTATTAAAAAAAAAAGTTTTTGTATCTTTTCATGATTAGAAATAAGTCTATTAGCGATTAAATAATTAGCGGATCACAAGTTCGTTGTACTTCGGATGGTCAAACAAAAACGTCTGTTTGAAATAGGTATATGACAGTTTGGAGCACAATAAATATGTGCACCGGACTTATTATTATCGTTCCACGTATCACGTCGATCGTGAAAATAAAAATGTTGTGTATATGTTTCATACGTAGTAAGTATTTTTTTTCTAATTTTATTTTATTGTACCGTAACTAAGAGCATATAGAGCTTAAAAAAATTAAATGTACTTATAACAAAATTAATAATTTTTACCCGTCTACAAAGGTATCTTACAAATTGATTGTGCACCACCTTGTGTGATCCTTAGAAGCTACCACTGGCCACAGTTGTCTAATTCTCAATCATTCAATGTGGTTTTTCAGTATTATTAACTTAATATTTGTTGTTGTTTGTATGCATAATTTTATTGTAAACAGTCGGGTGGAAATAAATAGAAGTGACAACCATTGAAAAATGTTCTCCTATTGATAATTTTAACATTCATTACTGTTCTTAAAACAAATAAATTGATCTTGAGGGTTTTACTTTAAGCAATCTATTTGAAATGTTTAGTTTTTAACTGATAACTAGATCAATGATATAAATGACTTGAAATTTTTCCCTTTGGCTTTATATACAATGCTATTTTAGCTAAAAATGTATTTTATGCTTCCTTAATTCAGAAAATACTAATTTAATTTTGCATCATTTTTAAATATTTTAGGTCATTTTTCGTAGTTTTTGTACAATATAGAGGGAATGTTTCTCAAATTTTAAATTAAAAAAAAAAAATATGAATTTTTATTATATTTTTTTAATATTAAAAATCATTTTATTATTATTAATATTGTGGGGTAACTAAACTAAAAATAGAAATTTTAAGTAAATCTAAACTTTAGTAGAACTAAAATCAAAGAACTGATTCCAAATGGCCAGCTTTTCAGTTTATTTTATGTCATTATACAATAATATATTTGTAACTTCATTCTTCATTTGTTCACCACTTTTCTTTGGACAGATCAATGATGAAATGAATAAACAACTGATTGTTTTAAAACAAAACCTTTGGTTGCATTTAATTCATAAGATATACAATATAAATAATTACACAATAATTAACATTCAGAACAGTTACAACAGATTGTAAATAAATTTATACATGAATATTGACTTTTTTTCATTAATTATAAAATTATTCCTAAGTAAACACAATATAAAATAATATATAAATATATATTGTGATGGTATTATGTACACATAGAAGAATCAACCGTAAAAAGTAGATATACCACAGTGAAGTTATAATGGTATAATAAAAGCATTTTATACTTCAATATTAGTTGTTTATCTTCCTTGAATTATATTTTTGGTATAATATAAATTATAAAACCATATTGATTGAAAAAAACATACAAACAATAACATAAATTTAGTATTTATACATACATAGTATAGTATATTTATTTAATATACATTTAATATACACTCATTATGTAATATATATATATATATATATATATATATATATATATATATATATATATTATGTATATATAATATAAAATCATAAACAATTAAAATTAACATTAAGTAAATAACATACATTCTTAATAATATAATTAAAATTTATTGTTTACAATATGGTTTATATAAGAAAACATACAATGACATGCTACATAAAGGAATATAATATATGTTAAAAGCAGAGGTCGAACAAAACCCTACAACAAAGTTATTGAAGTATAATTGTAAAAAATAATAATAATGTATAGTGATTTTGTACAATGTTACAAAAAATAATAATAATAATAATAATAATAATAATAATTATAATGATGATAATAGTAATAATGATAATAAAAATATAATAAATAAATAATTAAAACTCAGTTAAAAACATATATTATTTTCATTTAAAATAAATTAAGCCTTGCATTATTGATGTCAAAACAATAAAAGATTGGATGTAAAAAAACGATTCTGCCAAAAGAACACTCATATTCAGTCACCAAACATATGATTATAATTATAATTAATTTTTTTTTTCATTTTATATACAAGTTAAATATTGAATAAGATTAAAATCTGATCTAAAAAACGATACATGTTTATTATTTCATGATTTTAATATATAATGATATCTTATCTGAATTTAGCAATATGCACAAACTAAAGTATTACATTAACATTATATGAGCGCATACATTTTTCATAACATAGAGAAAAGGATATAAATATTATTTTATTATAATATCTAAATAATATAGTTCCCCTGTACAAAACATTAATTTATCATTTGAATACCAATAATTAATAACAAATGAAAGCTATAACAAAAAAAAAAAAAAATTAAATAATAATAAATAAAATCTTAAAAATAATTTTATTTTTTATAAAACCTTATGGGTAGCACATTATACATAACTATAAAGTATAATAATATTGAGATCAGTTATGACCATAATAAATTAGGAATCATTACCACTAAAACATAAATTTGAAGAAACTAAACATTGTACAAATCACTTAAAGCAGGGAAAAAATAATAAAAATGGTTTATAAATATATTTAAATGTATATATATTAAGAGTAGATATATATATTTCTTATTACATAAACATTGGGATAATTAAGTGTAAGATTATTTGACCAACTACATTAACTTGAAGTAAATTTATTGCATCATTAATATAATCTGTTCATAAAGAAACACGATTATTTATAGACTGATAGAGATGATTTGATACAAGTATGCGTTTAATCCTCTTAAGCTAAGGGCCACTAGACCATCAAATATAATCTTGTGTCTACTTTTCCAGTCCAATTCTTATTTCTATGTAATTGTTCCTAAATCTTCCTATCTTATATAGGGTCTTCAAAGCAGTCTTTATCTGGTTATTAATAATACTTATTACTACTCAGCTCATATATCTTGCTGTATGGTATTATATGATACTACTTCAATGCTTATTAACTGCAGCAACACTTTATGTTGTAGTTATATATATATACATTGCTCCATACTAAAATATAACATACAAATATTAGAAGAAATTTAATTTAAACTGAAGGGTTGGTACAAAGGATGTAATATATAAAAATCCATTTTTAATAGTACAATTTTTTATTTTAATCAAGACACCAAACCAATTTACAAGAAAATATACCTAGATGGTATTGTCACAGAAATTTTATATTGTATATAATTAATAAAATAAAACATAAGACTAGATGTTTTTGAAAAAAACATAAGTACTAAGATAAAGCTATGGGCCATGAACCGAGGAATGAAGAATATAAAATAATTAAGTTCCAAAACATATTCCAAAAACTATGCATATTAAGGGAAATTGCAAAAAGAAAGTTAAAGTGGACATGCCTAGAGGAAAAATAATTCAATGATAAAAACAGTGATTAAAGAGGATCCAGAAGAAACACAACCACTAGACAAACCTTGCCAGAGATGGGAAAATTATGTGAAAAGAGATGTTATGGCAGTGGACCCAAGTAGAGGAAGGTGATTGAGAACATTGATATGTGAAGAAAAATTTGTCGTATGTTCCCATACAACATATTAGAAAAATTGGAGTTAAACAATTAACATTAAAATTCTATTTTTTGAATAAATTTTAGAAATTTTAGACTTTTTAATATATACAACAAAAATTATATAATACTTACATTAAGTGTTAATAACATTATAGATGATGATGATTACACATAATTATTATGTATAATAGTAAATAACATTCATGGATTTTAATATTTTCTATATTTCTTTATACATTAAGCAAAATAATTTTATGAACTTCAAATAATTTCTTTAATTTCCTGTAATTAAACAAATATAATATAAATGTTATTATGAAACTTAAATACAGTTATATTAATCTTTTAATTAATTATTATATTGTAACATTTTGTCGGTTGATTGAAGACGTGACGAAATATAAAAATAAGGTTTAGAAACTAAATTAGTGTAATAAAATAAAACTATTTATATTGAATTCGTCAAACAATAAAATTTATTAAAAATAAAAATGTATGTATGTTGCTACTTAAAATATGTTGAATTTATAATTAAAATCTTTCAATATTAATAATATAATTTAATTCTGAACCTATTTAATATAATCTGATCGTTGATTTGTAACGTTCAAAAATTACTTTTATTATTAAATTGGTAAATACATTTGCTAGCATGAAAATTCAAGAATATTTAGCTCAAGTATTTTTTTTATAAAATTTATTTTTTATTTTATTTTTATATTGATTAAATTATTTATATTATACATTGAAACCTGTAAAATATCCGCAATAAGCAGGAAATATATTATGTTTAATAAAGTTAATAGAAATCAATTACTTCTAGAAATTATGTAGGATTTTGGTAAAAATGACTCAGAAATTGATAAGACAAGAAAGCTTTGAAAAGTGAAGTTGATACATTTAATTATCTAACATTAGCAGTATAAAGTATCTAATTGATTGGGTCTTCAGCCATAGCTTGTCATTATCAATATTTAAACACTCTTTTGTAATGGAAAACGTCAAAAATATTTGTGTTAATGACCTCCGAAGTATTTGATGCAAAAAACATGATAATCACTGTCGGTTTTGGCATAACGAACATCAATATTCAGATGTTTTAGTCTAATCATAGCAAGTACCTTCATGCCAGTTTACTTACTTAATAAATTAAATGTTTTGGACTTAGAATTATTTACAATAAAGTTATTTTTTTAAAGTCAAGAGTTCATTATTTCAGACATATCAAATAAATACATTGATTAAAAAGTTGCTCAATTAATTGTGCTATATTTTTGTTGCATAGACAATACATACTGACCGGCAACACAACAATACTTTAATTATGTAATTAATACTAGAGCCAGGATTCTGGTGACTTAAGTGTTTTTTTTTCTTAAAGTGCTATACAGTTCTAATCAAAAACTAAATTTGTTTCGTGATATAACAATTTAGAATATGTAATTTTTATTTTGCATTTTATTGCATATTTAAGGTCATTTTTACAAATATTACGTTGATTTTGAATATTTTAACTAATTTTTGTTTATTTTAAGTTTTTTTAATATGTGTTGTATAGATAATCTGAATTATTACCTATAGTACCTGCACCCTTATAAATATAGTACCTTTGAAATTATATTGACAACATACCACAGTATAATTATCGCTGTTACTTATACCCGTTTCTATAAAATTATTGTCACCTGTCAACGAATTGGGGAAATTGAAACTATATTAATAAAATAATGTTAAACATATTTTAAAATTGGTATATTTGTCGGCAAACTGAGTTGTTGATGAATAGGAGTTCGGCAAAGTGGGTATAAATTGAAAAATATAATTAATTGTTGATTTATCCAATTTTTCACTCTTCAAGTTAATTTTTTAGTCATTTTTTAGAGTTTTTAGGTATTATTATAATTATTGTACTTTTTTTAGTGCATTTTTGTGAATTTTTTAAATCATTAAAATCCTAGCTCTAATTAATACTTAAAAAATAATAATTTAAGTGCTATATAAATTTAATTATTAATCAATATATTTCAACAATATAAATTATGCTTCACTTGTTAGAATTATTTTTAATTTAGTTTACAGAGCCAAAATAATAATAATTATAATATATATATATAATATTATACATATATAGACCATATATATTATAATAGGATATATATATAGGACCATAATATATATATATATATATATATATATATATATATATAGGCCATATATAGGACCATAACCTATATATTATAAGATTGTTACCTTTCAGTTTTTTTAAGTAGGTTAACTTCACAGCTTTTTTTCACATAAAATATAACAAGGTTCTTCAACAATGATATCATTTCCATAACTATTAAGTGTCAATTTTTTCTATGATTTAACTATAAATCTTTATCGATGTATCCAAGTCATAGTTAATCAAACCTATAAAAAAAATATAAATACATTAATATTAATAATTTTAATTTACATATTGATGTATACGATATGTGACATAATATATTAAATTCAATACTAAAATTAATGAAATGTTATGAACTTTAATTGCAATTATACTAAGCTATAATTTATGATAAAAGATGCAAGTTCAATATGTAACATAAAATTAATTTTATATTAAAATACACTTAGGTATTTAACTGTGTATTTTTCAATTAGATTTTTATAAGAAATGTATTACATTTTTTTTTATGTATACACCATGAAAAATTATAATAGTATTAAAAAAATAATAAAATAATAATAAATATTGAATAATTTAAAATAAATTTGGTAGATATTCATATGCTGAAGTTGAATTTTTCCAAAGCATATAAACACATAGAATTATTCATAGCATAGAAATTTTCAATTTTTTTAAGTATTTTTTTTTTAAAATAACGATAAAATTTTTTTGGCAGGCCAGAAAATCTTGAAAATTTAATACAAAGTTTCTTACAAGTTGTTCCTTAACTGATAAAAAAAAATCTAAAATCGTAAGTCACAATTTTTTTTTATAAGTGCTCAAAGTTCCAATTTATACGAAATATGTAAAAATTGCGAAAATTTGCAAATAATTTTGTGGTTGAAAAATCGTAAAATTTATTTCTTTTATAACTAAGTTTTGAAAATTTGGTACAAAGTTTTTCATTAGTTTTTCTTCAAATATCTGTAAAAAAAACTCTACCGGATTCAGACAAAAAAATTTTATGAGTGTTTGAAATTTAAATTTTTACAAAACCGCGTTACAAAAATTGTTTGAGGCTAAACCGTTATGGTTTAGCCTCAAACGATTTTTGCTATTTGTTATTATCCAAAATGTATAAGTTGTAGAAACTTGAAAATTTTATCAGTTGTTTATATTGGCATTTTCTTTATATACTTTTATTTTAAAAAGATTTCACTCATTTTTAATCAATTTATAGGTATTTGAAATATTCAATTTTTTTTAGTTTTTTTTTTTTTTATAAATATTGATAAAAAAAATTAAGCTCGTACAAAATACTTGAAAATTTTATAGAAGGGTCCAAATAAGTTGTTCTAACTGTCATTTAAAAATTATTAAAATACATAGGCACAACATTTTTTTATAATCGTTTATAAGTGCAAATATTGACAAAATTCTTCAAAATCATGTATATTTGCTATGTATTTTGTAGGTAAAAACTTATAAAAATTTTTTTATTAAAAGCTAACAATTGAAATTTTAATACAAGGTTGTCCATAAGTTCGGCTTAGCATAATTGTAAAAAATACGAGGATAATTCATTGTTATTAATTAATTACATTGTATTAAAATTTCAATTGTTAGCTTCTAATATAAAAAATTTTATAAATTTTTACCTACAAAATACATAGCAAATATACATGATTTTGACGAATTTTTTCAATATTTGCACTTATAAACGCTTATAAAAAATTTTTGTGCCTATGTATTTTTATAATTTTTAAATGATAGTATTAATTAATTCACTGTATTAATTAATTATTAATAATCATTAGGTACAACATATTTTGATTTTGCTATATAATAAAAAATATACGGCTATTTTAATATTTAAGAAAGAATTGTTTTTTAATTTTTGATTTAATTTAGTTTTAACAAGTATGCATTAGGTACAATATATTATAATTGCCATATGTTATACTATATTTTCTGACGAACCTACCTGTAATGAAAATTTGTAATATATATTATAAATCATTATTACTTAACCTTAACGAAATAATTGCATCGGACTACTGATGAATTCAATATTATGAAAGTATGGCAATAATCATTAAAATGTTTGCATAATCCTATTCTCGAATTTTAATCAATATTAATTATAATAATAACTCCTATTTTATTTTTAATCGGTGAAAATATATTGGTTATCGTAGAAAAATTTATTAACCTTGCCGTATGCAAATGCATCCTAATTGAAAAATAAAATACTTGTTTCAAAATAGAATATATTACAATATTTAAATATAATATATCCTAGACTGACAAATCATCTCTGTTCAGAATCGTTTTTCGTATACAATGATATCGATCATTGCATTCAAATTTAACTTCTAGTCCGAGTTCCACCCCACTCCCTAATGTACAGCAGAGCGAGGCCCAGCCGGTTTTTTAAAAATAAGTCTATCAAATATACAATTTGTATTGGAATTAAATATTATCCATAAGCAACAAATCAATTTTTAAATTTACTAAAATATTAAGTACATAACTAAATATCCTATTAAAATTAACAATAATTATTAATGACCTAACTTTCTCTTATCTATTTTGAAAATTAATTTGAATATTGTCATCATTGCAAATATTTTAAATTAAATATTATACATTTAATAACATACAGATGAAATATAGTACAATCAGTTTATTTATGAAAATAAATAATTTAAGAATAGTAGGTACCACTTATTTTATTTAACATGAATATTTACAAATATAATACAACTACAAAACACAATTTACATTTAAAAAAAAATACCAAAAATTACTCAACTACTGTTTTCTACTATATATCTTACAAACATTTCAAATTTAACACAATGAATTAAAATATTAATGAAATAACACTGAGAGAAAATAACCAAAAATTAATAATACAGTAACAAATTAATTTTGATTTTATCAGCTTTAATACATAAACTCAATAAGTAGGAAGTAAATTAGTTTGATATTTTATCACATAGTGATCTCAGAAGTAGGAACTTTAAGTTAGATACAAAAAAATAAAAATTCTACCATAAAACTTTTACAAAAGGAATGATACATAAATGTATTTTGTTAATTTTAGATCATGGTTATTATTTGTCTTTATATAAAAAATGTAATATATTACTTTATAGTCCTATTATAAATAACACATTAATGTTACAACCAAACTCAAGAAAAAGAACAGGAAAATTAATAAGTTAGTATCTCATTCAATTATTAAAATTTAAGTAATTTAATTATATTGGGAAAAAAAGTCTATAATAACTTAATATTATAAATAAATAAATACACACATTTTGACCAAGTAATATCATTAAATGGTGATGGTCAAATAAAAAAAAAAAAATAAAAATGAGCATTAGGATTCCTAAAAACTAAACTTGACCATTTTAAATACTATATAGTAAAAACAAAATTTGAATTCTTACCTAGATTATTTCAAGTGATTTGATTGATGCAATGTGGTCAAATTAGTCTTACATTACAATAAAAAAAATAAATAAAAAAAAAACAATGGATTTGTATATTAATTACATATTTTTCAGAAAAATTGAAATTAAACATAATTAATTGTTAAATCTTAAATATCAGAAACTTTTTAGATACAAAATTATTTTTAACCCTATTTTTAATTTACACAAATTTATCTTGAAGTCTTGAAGTATAAAGTTTCAAGTTACTTTAGTGACTTAAATCTTAATTAATACTTAACAGACTGGTAATATAATAACTTTAACGATTAATTATAAATTTAGTACTTATTCAGAACTATTAACATTTTATAAAAAAAAAAAAAAAAAATAATATTAGTTTATATTTGGACTAATTTCTTTTCAACAATTTTCAAATTGACTTCCTTTTGTTGGGTTGAACAATATAGATCAACTTCAACAGCCAATATCCACTATGTCACTTATCCTTCTCGATGTAACTGAACTTTTTGTAATTGGTATTGATGATGATAATTATTAGAAAAAATTAGTGATTTAATACTGTGATAAATTCTTTAATAAAGCAAAATAATAAATGCAAAAAAACAATCTACTTTTGGATATTTAAAATTAGAACTGTGTAAAGAAAAATTAATTTTATTTAAATTTGAATAAATATCTTAATTATTAAATTGTAAGCAAAAGTAATATTTTAAAATATGAAGTTCGTAATCATGAAGAAATATTTCAAAAAGAAAGGAAATGAGCAATCTTAAATTATCACAGTTTGTTAAAAAGTAAATAAAAATCACAGTAGTTATAAAATCATTTTTAAATATTCCGTCAAAAGTTTTACTGTTGATGAAAATTGTTAAGCTCGGAATGTTAAGCTTAAAATGTATATGGAAAAAAATATTATATTTAATTAATAAATATCATCAACGTTTTCCTTTTTTTTTTTTATCCTTCTTTTTATCATGTTTCTTTTTCTTTTTTCTTCGACTATTGTGTATATTATCTGTTTCTTGATCTTCCAGTTCAGTAATAGAATTAAGTTTTAGAGTATCTATTGTGGTGTCGGTCATGGAAATATTATTAATAATTGTATCAGGTGGAGATATGTTTTTAAGAGAAGTGTCAATTGTGGAAATATTGGTTGCAGTGTCAACTGTGGAAATAATATTAGCCTCTACATTAGTTGTGAAAATATTAGAATTAGTAACAGTTGTAACATTAGTTATATCAGTAGTTGCAACTGTGATAGTGTTAGTAGTATTAGTAGTCGTGATTGAAGTAGTACTGTTATACCTATGGCGGTTTGAGATCAACATTAAGTTATGAGCAGCATTTACTGCTTCTAAACTATCATCTAACAAAGCATGCTCAGGTACAGCAGTAGCAACCGTTTCGACTAAGGACGGTATACTACAATCTGATGATGGAGAATTGGGCACCGAATTCATTGATAAATTTGGAGAACAAAATGGCACGGAATTATCTGATGGCATATTAACAGGAGAGCCGTAATATGAATTTGTTGAAGAATTTGGAAATTGAGCGTTAGGAACTTGAATATATGCATGGGAAAACTCTGTATACATTTGTCCATCAGAATAATAACGAGGCATATGACTTGTATTTTTGGATCTATCATTTAAAGAGCAAGAGTCTAAAGAAATGCCATGTGATGTGGGAAAATTATTTAAAATGGGTTGATGAGAACTGGTTAAATTTCCAACTGATGATTGGCGTGATGTACTAGGTGAATTTTCTGCAGCAGATTGGTGTGATGTATTTGGTATACTTTCATGAATATATTTTAATGATTGGCTAGTAATATTTGAATTAACTGATGAATATGAAGAACTAGGGGAATTTTTTACAAAATATTTATTTATTTCATTTGGCAAATGTTCTTCATCAAATTGATGTGAAGTACTTAATACATTCTGGTTTGTTGGTTGGTATGGAGCATTAGACAATTCTTCCAAAACATATTTTGGTATAACTTTAGAAGGTAATTGTAAATATTGATAAGAATGAAGGCGTATATCTTTATTAAAACGTTTATGCCCAATTTCAAGTTTTTCCATACATTCTGAGCTTAATGATTTATTATTTTCATTAACATCTGAATAACTTTCACATGCATTTTGTAAGTTTTGTAAATTTGTTTTGGCATCTTTATTTAATGCAAAAATTATAGTGAAAGCATGTGTAAAACGATTTATATGTTTTTCCATATCCTCCACCATTTGAGAAATAGACTGTTTTTCAACAGCTTCTGAAGTAAAACGATGAGCTAAATTTTTTTTCCAACTTAATCTTATTTGTGGATTGGTTGGTTGCTCATTCTCATTGTTGTCTTCTTCAATATTAGGTTTTTTGCCTTCAACATATGTATGCAACATATCTTGATTTTGGTTTAACTTAGAATCAAAATCACCACAAATTTCACACAAGCACCGTTTAGCCAACTGTACCAATTCAGGTATACTAGGCCATGTTCTAGGATTTGAAGTTAATAGTTGCTTATACTTATACTGAATATTGAAACGAAAGTCATCAAATGGTACAGTAAATTCATGTCTAAGCATTTCAGCATTAGAAGGTAAAACACGGAAATGGTGACTGTTGGTACATTTTGGGTACATGCATAAAAATAACTTACCACTGTTAAATAAATAATGTGCTGCTTCAAAAACCTCAATGCCTAATGTAGTGCTTGTTTCTTTACTTTGACTTGACATCTTAGCATTTCTGTGCATCGTTTCTGGATGATCTGTTTGTTCTTTATGAATATTACATTCCAAACTATTTATTACTCGTGGTTGAATTTGATTCTTTTCATCAATAGATTCAGATCCAGATTGAATAGTAGGTGAAAGATCAGAAGCAATTAAATTAGATATATCTTGGAACTGCTGATTAGACTGATATGATGTGTTTTCATTCTTTCTTTCATTAAATGGAAAACCAGAATTTTGAGGTTTAAGCTCATTAGGTGATACATTTTGCAGCCGAGTATGATTTAATTCTTCATCTGAGTATTTATACATAACATTTGAATTGTTTTTGTAATCTAAACTCTGAGTAGTTTCTTGTATTTTTCCATTTAAAGAAGTTATTTGACTTTTATTTTTATTAAGAGGCCACTTATAATGCACTTTACAATTTTTACTAGATTGTAACATTAAATGTGTCATATTAATTATAGTTGGTTCGTCTTTTTTATTTGAATCTTCTAGTAAACTAGGACCTAATATTGGGTCAAAACTTGCATAAGCTAACGCATTATGTGGTGATAAACAATCTGGATTTTTATGTTGAAGTTGAAGAGGATTTTCATACCTAACAGATGAATTACTTTCTGATCTAGGAAACTTATATATAAGTCCATTATTCACGATTTGTGAGTTTTGATTTAGAACACTATCATAACTACTAAGCAATGTTTGTTTTATATTAGGATCATTATCAGATGATTGCATCACTGAATGAATATATTTATCATTTGGACAAGTATTCACATGATCTCTTGTACTTGATCTATTTTTAAAATGATTTTGTTTAGATTCTTCTACATTACCACGATTTGACATGTCCACATCAGATGAGACACAAAAATCAGCTAATGGACTGAAATACACTTGAGAAGGGCTTTTATTTCCTAAAAACACTTTTTGAACATGTGCTTCATTTAAATTAATTGATAATCCTGACTGCGCATTTAAATTTACTGGATTTGAGATTAATTTAGTCGGATCAGAATATATTTTTAATTTTTGTTTTTGGCGAAGGTTTGGCGTGTCAGGTGAATTTTTTACAGTACCCCAACTATTAGATTTATCAAAATTGTTGAGTGTATGCATTGATTTTAAATCTGCTGATATTAAACCTGACATCGGCAAATTATTTAAACATGAATTAGTTTCTTTGGATTCAGTATTGTTAATTCGCAAATCCATAGAGTCGACATCACTAAATCCATCAGAAACAACTTCAATTTCATTTAAATTATCTTTATTACTTGGGGGTACTTTTTCAATAGTACTCATATCATTAGGCATTGTTTTACTTATTGCAAAATTATAAGATGGTTGTGATTCTATAACGGATTTTTTCTTTAAACCATTATAACTTAAATTTATTGTATTTCCATGATATATGCTATTAGTTGAATCATTTAATTTGTGTATTGTACTATTTTTTGGAGATACAGTTACAGGATTAGATTTAACAGTTACTGCCAAAGGTAATCGATTCACATCATAAGAAGATCCATACGATGAATTTAAAACGGAATTTTCATTAGGAGATAAAGCAGCTGTAAATAAATCATCGGGGCATGTTCTTGGTTCCACTTGACTATATGGTCCAGTCCTTGAAATAAGTGGTGTTTCTAATGGCATATGATTTAAAGGTAAATGTTCTACTTCATTGTTTAGATTGGCAACACGACTGGTATTTATACTATTTGAATTACATAAGCTACTTAATTGTACTGAAGATTGAGAATGATCACCATCAACGTCATTATGATCATTCTGTGAATGACCTAATGCTATATCGGGAACCCATGAACTTTTATTCATAGAAATATCAGTGGAATTAATAGAAACTGGAGATAATACATTTACAACTTCTAAGTCTCGTGTACTAGAATTTACGACATTTTCTATATAAGGATGTTCAATGTGAGTAAGTTTCTGATCCATTGAGACTGCATAAATTTGAGTGCTTTCATTTTCATTAATAGACCGTCTAGATGAAACTAAATTTGAAATGATTTCTTCAGAGTTTCTTAAAGATAGTATATGTTCAGTCTTTGGACTACTATTACCTTCAGTATCAGAGCTAGTAGCTTCTATTTCAACTTGTTCAGAACTAGTTATTAGTGGTTTAGATTCTGGAGAATCAGGACCACAAGGAGATAATTTTAAAGGCCATTGTATTTCCCTTGAAAGAGAAGTAATATTATCTTGATGACTAATTGATTCAGTAACTTTTGAATTACAACATCTTATGTTTTTATCTTTGCTTCCATCGGAAAAATTACTCTGTGAAGGTCTTAATTTTGATACAGAAACTACAGACAATCCAGTATGTGAAGATTTTGTTACCCATTTATTTTCTTTGATGGCAGATTCGTTCTTTAGACGAGAAACTTTAATGTCTTGAGAGTTCACTGAGTGTTCACGCGAAGAAATATCATTATCTAAAGTATTGCAAGCAATATTTTCATTATTTGAATTTTGGCAATCAAAACTAATACCTTGATTTCGATTGCCATTTATTACATTTTTTTCATGCCTAGACTTAGTTCTACACTGACGTTTACTTGTTTCATTTTCACTTGAAGTAGTAGGTTTGTTTCTTTTTGATCCTTTAGTTAATATGTAGGAACATCCTGCATTATAAGTGTGAGAACTAGTACTATCAGCACTGCATTCCATTCTATTCATATTACTAGATGATGATGAATCAACTTTTAGTGAATCTTCCTTTATATGTTTTGTACTATCCATTTTCCAGAACATTTTATTATTAACTACACTTTCATCTTCTCGTGTTTTATGCATAATTTTAGATGATTCGCTATTAATATGAACAGTTTTTAACACTTTAACAATCGGCTCATTTTCATTTTGCTTGTTTTCATCAAATATTTTAGTCTTAAAATTCAAATTATTAGATTTTTCAGTAGATTTTTTGTCATATGTAGATATATTTTCATTGTTCTCCACTATTTGACAATCTAAGCTTTCTCCAACTTTATTATTTACTATAGGCGTATCATTTAGGCTAATTTTAACAATTTGAGGATTTGGAACATTACTGTCTTCGCTGTTATATTCACGTTTAACTCTATCAATAAGTAAATTATACTTGATTTGCCTCAGTAAGCTATTACAGGAGCGTGTAGTTGGTATAAGAGGTTGTAGAGTCTTATCAAATTGCTTACTCTGTAAAAAAAAAAAAATTAGAAAAATATTAAAATCAAAATTTTCACTAGTTTTTTAACTCATTGTTAAACTATTTATTTTTTTAAACTTTAAAAACATGTAATTTAATAAATTAGATAACAGAAGTTTTAATTATATTTCGATATAATTCCAATAATATTTTAGTGCTATTACTTTGGCTATATAACCCATATAATTTAATTTCTTACCCATTTCTTTAATACTTTTACACCTTCAACATCAAATAAATCTGGTCGTAAAATTTTACACTGTTCTTCAATTACTTTCATTACTGATGTAACATCTTTTCTTGAAACATCCAATATATCCTATTTATAGAAATTATTTATATTAATTTTAAATAATATTTAAGACACAATATAACTAAATATTTTCAATATTTATTAAAATGTTATTTTAAAATTAAAATTAAAAAAATGAATAATCCATTATAGTTTATATTAGATAGAAAAAATTGGTTTACATTTTATAAATACTATAAAGGTTAGTTATTTTAAAAAATATTAAAATTTATTTGATAAGAGAAAAATAAATATAGCTTAGAGCAAAATCTAAGTTAATTAAATAATAAGTTTTTAGTTTTCCAAATTATAAAAAATTGTTATTAACAGACTTTGAATTTCAACAATTAAAATAATTATAATTTAAATTATATACATAAAATAGACTTCATTTAAATATTTAATATATATTTTTCAGTAGAGTATAAAATAATTTTAACATATCTGATATAACTAGCTCATTTAATTTTATTATCGAAACTACACCGTTGTTTGTAACAAACATGAAATTTTTATATCAATATTATTAAAAGTTTGGTATTCATGTCATATGCAGTCTACCGCCTGTTTCTACATGTCATATGCGGTCTACTGCACATTTGTCTTCTATTACGCGGTCTACCACATAGTTAAAAATATGAATGAATACATAAATGTAGAATTACAATATATTTATTAATGTAGAATTTCAATATAATATTTAATAATACAAAAAAATGTATAAAAATATAGAAATAGAAATCATGCAATAATCAATTTAAATTAGGTACAATATAATTTCACATCTCTTAGAAAACAATCAAATGTGTTGTCATTCTTGTTTTTTAGATGCCACCATTGTTCAACCAAACACGAGGGCAGCAATGATGGAGATGTACCGTGCATTTTTTTAATAATTCAAAGTTTTAAACTTCCCCATAAACTTTCAATGCGTTGTGTGTGCGTAACTGATTTTCTCATACGATTATACACACAATTATTGCTATATTAGATTATAAATCATTAAGATAAAGCTTAATAGTCGTTGAATGCCGCTGTTGGATCAACGGGAATGACCTAAAATATAGATATAGATGTGCGGCAGTAGACCACATATGACGTGTAGAAACATACGTGGTAGACGACAAGTGTGCGGTAGACCGCATACGACATGAATACCAAAAGTTTTAAATTATTAATCTGATAATGATGATAAAGTTCATTATTTTTTATTCCAACAAGAAAATTAATATTATTTCTTAAAATAGCAATTAAACAAAATTTACCTTATAGCAATCTTTGAGGGATAAATTTGCACCATATAAAACATAAGTAATTTTTTTTAAATCTTTTTTTATTGTTTCTGGTGTTCCATTTGGTGTCATAGTTAACTTTGGCCAATTAGACCAATTATATTTTTCAAATTGGCTTATAATATCATTTGGAGGCATCAAGTCCATCAATAAAATTCTTAATTGATCCATCTCTTTTCTCTTATCAATCCCAGCTAAAGATGAAGAATTAATAATTTTTTTCCATAATTTAACACATAAAATGTATCGTAAATAAGTTAAAAACGTCAATTTCAGAGGTCTTGCTCTTTCAGCAAGTAATTTTCTGTAAAAAAAAAAAAATTATTAAATTATAAAACAAACATAATTATTGTTATAATCATAAAATAACAATTTTTCAAAATTAATATATATATACTTTTTTAATAATAATTATTAATAAATGTTGACAAATCATTTTTTTTTAATAACTAATATTTGTACACACCACAATAAACCAAGAGTTTCTTAGAATTAATTTTTAAACACAAAAGTAATTGGATATCATTGGTTTAAATTGTTTAGATAGGTTAGATAGATAAAGGCTTATTTTATTCCAGTACGAAAATTATGTAAACTTGATAATATTTTTACAAATGACTTTTTTTATATAATTTATTCTACTTCCTGTAGTATATTATCAAATCAAAATTAAATACGTACCTAAAAACTGGAAGCATTATTGATCCTATAGAAATATTAACAGAACCATAGAATATATAGTACATTTGAAATATTGAATCAAATATGTAATCAATGTTATCATCTAAAAGAAAAAATATAATTAAAATACAAATAAATAAAATTAGTAGAACTCTAATATATTACTTAAACAAAGAGATAATGTTGCATTGATTTTACTGGAAGTTTTTTTGTCCAACGATTTATCTTTGAAACGCCTAAAAAAATAAATTATAAAACTAAAGTAAACAACTAAATGATAGTTAATATTAATATACATTTTGGTCAATAATGAGTACCAATATTTTGTTTTACGTATAAAAGTTTATCAGGTTTTTATTTTATATATAGATGTATAACAGTAATTTTAAAAGCTGAACATAATAAATATTTAAAACTTATTTATTGTAAATTAATTTAAATCAACAATATAACTTACTGAGATGCCATTAAATTCAAATCTGTATAATATGCTAATAAAGAACTAATTTTATCATAATATATAGCATCCAAAGTATCTGATGGTTTCTGGAATAAAAATAATAAAAACAATAAATATATTTATAGGTACTTACATAATTTTAGGAAGATTTGCTATTTCAAAAACTAATTAAATTTGTTATGTATTATAAAAAAAAAAACAAATGCATATTTACTTCTTGTATACGTTTATGGTATGAATGAAAAAACATTATAGATTGTTCTGCATAAGTTTTCAAAAGACCCGATTTATTAATTTTATTTCTGCAATCTATTATTTCTGGAGCTATATTCCTGTACACAATATAAGTTGGTTAGAAACATTTTATATTATTTATATGTTTATGTCAATTTGAAGTATGCATTCTAAATAATTGAGAGACTTACAAACAATTAATCAAGTAACTTATGTTTGTGATTGTTGTTAATTGAATTGTAATTAAAAAATGTGCAGTAGTTTAAAATAATAAAATTAAAATTAAAAAATAAATGTTAACAAAATGATTTTTTTTTTTTTAATTTTAAATAGCTCTCATTCAGCCAATATTGGATTGAAAGTAAAGTTGTTAGATCAAATTACTTGAAAAAAAAACAATTAATCCTAAAATGATACTCAAAATAGGGATTACAATTTTAAAAAAGTGAAGTTGTGTAAAATACATGAGTAAAAAAAATTGTAAGTCATCAAAATTAAAGATTCAATAGTCTAATTTAATGTCCTGAAAACAGAATTGAAAAATATATACAGGGTAATGAGTGGTTAAGTGTACCTTGTGTCCGCGGACACACGGTATATGTATATATATATATAATAAGTAAGTAATTATTCAATTAAACATATTCATAAGTCTTACAAATTAATTAATGCTTTAAGATTAATTAAATTACATTAACATAATGAAAAATGCAAAAAAAATACTAAATGAAATAAAAAAAACAATTTATAGCTTTCTAATCAGAATTTTAATAATTGTTGGATTTTAAATTTTATTCAATCAATATTCTGAAGATAAAAAAATTATAAGTCTTCAAAAGAATAGTGCAGTTATAATTTAATATTTGTAACATTAGAAGACCAAAAGCTGTACAATTTATGTTAGTTACATAATCTTAACTCAAAATAATAGTTATTGGCTTTTGGTTTTTGAAAATTAACTGTTAAATTATGGTTGAATCATGACAATGGGTAAAAAAATTAAATAATAAATAAATAAGCATTCAAATTATTTTATCTTAAAATGTATGCTTCACAAAATCGATTTTTTTTTATCAACTTAAGTACTTATATAAAAAAAAAAACTCAAAAATATAAAAGTATGCTACACTTACACATTATAAAAATTTAAAAGTCCATAGAAAAGTATTCTATTACTTTGGCTTGATAACCTGCGACATTCTACCCGAAAACCAGATATCCATTTGATAAATGACATTTCCACCAATGTTTCTTGACAATCCACATACTTAGGAAAATTGTGTATATTTATCTCATCTTCAGAATCTGAATCAACTACAATAATACAATAATCATTATTAAATATCAAAATAACTAAACAAATATTATTTATTATAAATATAACTACAATGTATTTACAAATAATATTATTATTCTGTAATAGTATATTACAAAATAATCACATTTATATATTTTTTATGATTAATTTTTAGGTCAACCTAGTAATAATACCAATATTTTCTATGGAATAGAAGTTTTTGTGTACTAAAAAATATTATATCAATACAACATTAACAAAATATTTTTACAGAATACATTGTCTAGAGTTTTACAAAATTGCACATAAATATTTTAACATAGCCTAAATCTATGCTGTATTAATATGTATACTATTTATTAAAAAATAATACATTTTAATTATTAATGGATTTATTAATTTTTAATTTTTCAGCCACTCAAATTTAAATATGTTTTAATATAGACATTCCTATAAATTACTTTATTAATTATCTTAAAACATAATAAAAATAAAAACATTTTTATAAATATTATGCTTGTAATATATTGGGCAACAGTTTTCTAAGAAACAAAACATTGAAATGTCAATAATTTAAGTTAATGGTTTTTATTAGGAATGTATAGGCAGAGCATATCCCTAGATACTTTTATAATTAAGGACTACAGTAGAAACGAATTTATAAATCTGAGAGAAGTCATAGTCCAGAGTATGGCTTTATTCAATATGAATAAATTGAAAATGAATTTTTTCATGTAAAGTTGTTCGAATAACTTTTGATTATTTTATTTGAGTAAACATATGGTTTTTGGTTGGTGATTTAAAACATCTAAGAATTAAAAACACTTCATTAATCTTTATAATTGAACTTATAAAATACAAATGCCTACACCTATCATCGCATATAGAGATATGATAATAGCTACATACATATATCTAATAGGTGAATGGTATATGACATGTACAAGTATTAATAGAATAAAACAATATTGTAGTATGCTGTATGAAACACTATACCTATGTTGCATATTGCATTTGTGGTATACTAGTATTAAAATGAATATACATCATTATATAACACATTTATATTCTGTATTAATATTATGTTTGAAAATTATTCAAATAAATTTATTGACAAATTATTCTAATAAAAATTTATTTGAATAATTATCTAGATAAAATGATGCACGACCTTGTCATAGTCAAATTGCTTATCAATTGTTTGAATAAAACTTTTTAATAATGGCTATGAAATATAATTTAGTTATATAATTAAACAATAGAATGTTCAACTAAATATTGTATAGGTACATAAAATTAACTGAACAAAATTTTTTGAACTGACAAACAAATTCGAATGTGATAAAATTCTAAACAATATCACCAGGAAATTATTTTAGTAGCCTAAAATAAAAATCATAAATTAATGGTGTATTGTTAAATAATCCTACAATAAATAAAAACATAATACAATTTTAAATTGTAGTTAATCATTATTATTTTATTATATTTTATCATTTTCTGATAGATACCTTGAGTGTAATAAAGTAATTAAATGTTGATATTTTTTTAATAAAACAGTTTTATTTTAAATTTAAGTATTTAAATGATAAAAGTAAATCTATACTTTGTATTGTCATTTACTGAAATAATATCCAAATTATGTTCTAAAATAATAAAATTATAAAACTTTTATCAAATCTAATATTATCTTACGATAAAAATTAAAACTAAATTATTTATAATATAATTTAAGTGTTTAATTATCATGAAACTATTTATAGGCTAATTCTTATAATTGGTAACATTCAAATACCTAATAGAAAGTATTAACCCATCAGCAATGAGCGTCCCCATATCCAGATAGTACACATGTATTATTTTTACAAAGTAGATATTTTTCATGTATTATTATCAGGGTTGAAACGTATAATATAATATGGAATAAAAAACATATTATATGTACGTATAAAACGTATAGATATATTACATAATTATATAAGTTTATACTGTAAAAAAATAAAATCACTTATAAACAAAAATACATTTATAATTTAAACTAACTATAAAAAAAGAAGTATAAATTATTAATAGACAAGTGTGAAACTATTAATTTACTATCAATTTATTATAAACAATTATCATTATCTTGTCATGGATGTATTTATAGTGAATTCATTGTACTTGTGATTTTTATAAAAATTTTATTATTTTTGGCAACATTTAAATTTTAATTTATATCAATGTAATAATATATATATATATATATATATATATATATATATATATATATATATATATATATACACATTATATTATATTCTGTGTCAATAGCAATATTTAATTATTTTCTATTCAGATATATTAGAAAAAATGAGAGAAGAAATTGCGATCAAAAAGATTTTTTTTTTGTACCTAACTTATTTTTAACTACCTAATATATTTGATCAAGTATAAAATAAAAATCTTAATACCTAAAATAGTTAGTATTATAAATTTTCTAAGAGTGAATTTTAAAAACAAAACATATTATAAGTTGTAGTAATTGTATATGTTTTATACATATTATTCATGGGATATTATATGTGCAGCGTGTATTACCAACCCTGTTTATACAACATGCATGTATAATTTTTACTATGTATAAAAATTAAAACCCTAACTTAATACCTGAAATAGGAAGTATTTTAAATTTTTTAAGGGGATCGGAAGCGGCGATTTTCTGTCTTTGTCTAACACACGTGAAACATAGAATTATAGACTTGTTCTATTTCCTATGTACCGATTGATATAATAAAACGATAAGAATTCTGAGAACAGATTTGAATTTGTCGTCAAGTCTACTTGAGATCGACTTTCCCACATTTTTAATTTTTTGATTAAAACTTTTCCAAAAATTGAAATATGTCAATTTTTTAATTACTCTTTTTTAATATATCGTTTTTAGGATTTTAGGAGAGTAATATAAAAAATGTGGGAAAGTCGATCTCAAATAGACTTGACGACAAATGCAAATCTGTTTTCAGAATTCTTATCGCTTTATTATATCAATCAGTACGTTGGAAATAGAACACGTCTATAATCCTATGTTTCACGTGTATTAGACAAAGACAGAAAATCGACGCTTTCAATCCCCTTAAGTGTGAATTTCAAAAACAAAACATAGGTATACATTTTATAAGTGGGATATTATATGTATAATGTATAAAACGTTTTATAGGCATATATTACCAACCCTTAAATAAATTACTGAACTTATTAAGGAGTTATAATTTTATACCTAATTTTTTTATGTTTTCAAATATTTTTTTATTCAATCTGTTACAATAATGAACAATAAGAACAATAAGATGGAAGAAAGATAAATAAGAAAGTGACAGATGAGACAGATTATAGAGGCCTCCTATTGGAAGTACTACAGCATGATTACAGTTTTTTTTTTTTAATTTAACAGGCCACAACACCACCATCTTTTAAGCCTTTATATTGGATTGCCTGGATGGAAACAGATAATAATTAAGTAATTAAAGGATTTTTATGTCTAGTTAATCAACTGTTAAAACATTTATAGCGAGTTTTGACTATTTCAGAAATGAAAGGTATTTTAAGATCCGACTGGAGAGTGTGATTTGAGATGCAGAATGGGGCTTTAGATTGAAATCTTTGGATATGGTTTATGTTTGATATTTTAGAGCTGCCCCATAGTTGAACTACATATATCCATATGAGTCTTAGCAAGAGTTTGTAGGGGAGTTTCATGTGCTTAGAAGTTAGAAGTGGTCGAAGGAGTCGAAAACGGTCATTTAGTGTTTTATTTTTGCTGGTTATGTTTGTTTGCCATGTAAGTTGGTGGTCTATAATGATACCAAGGTGCAGTGAGTGAATTTGGTTTCATTCATTTTTACACACTAGGTTTTGTACCATGTCTCAAGGGTGTTTATATGAGATTGTATGTGAGAAGAGGTTAGGAATACCCTAAATTTAAAAAATTATTTATATTAAACTTACCTATATTCCAGAATAAAAAAATAAAAAAATAAAATGAATGAAAGTCCAATATGTTCCTTCATGTGAAAAAAAGATCTATTCCAATCAATTTCTGAAAGTTGAACAAAATCAAAGAAATAAATTCCTTCCAAATAATTATTTTTATTAGGATTAGGAAGTTATTGCAATACATTTATTTAAAATTAATTATTTTTTTTATGTTTGCATAAAAAATTGTAATCGTTATTTTTTGTTTTATTCATCTTTAATCTTATTTAACTTAAAAAAAAAAAAATTTAATTGTACAAATTTTGCTTACCAACTAATAGATGAATATATTAAAATTTAAAATAAAAACTTATCAATGAATTATTGGTGTTATTTTTTATCATATCTAAAAGTAATAAACTTTTATAAATATCTAATTGTTTTGTTTTTGTTTAATTAAAATTAATTCACTAGTTATCTAAATGTAAAACTAAAGGTCAATATTATATTCATTATATAATTGTTCTTAGAAGTTATGACAAAATTATACATTCTATTAAATATTTAAAAAAAAACTTTATACATTTATAATTATTCTTAGGTACAATTCAAATAGTTTTTAGAAAAAAAGCAAAACAAGGAAAAAATTAAAACAATAATTGTTTTTATTTACCTATAATTTAATATTACAATTAATGTTTAACATAAAGCTACATAAAAATTAATACAAGATCAAGATTATCCCTTCAAGAATAATATTTTTCATTTTTAAATTAATAATTTTAGTAATAGAGAATTCTCATTCAAATTATATATATATTTTTTTAATGAGACTTGAATGCTGATATAAGTTAATTTAAATACAACTAAAATACCTATAAAGTTTAACAAAGAATTTTGTTTAGTTTTTATTTATAGATGGGACATAAATTTAGTTTCATAAATGGAAAATATATAAGTATTGTGAATAAACATTGTATGTAAATATGTAATATGTAAGAAGTAATAAATATATAAATTTAATTTATAACATATTTAACTTTTTCGATAACTTTAGTAATATTTACTGTTTAGAGTACTTATACAATATTTATTTAAAAATATAAAATTAGTAATTATACATTTTATTTACAGATTAAAGTATATAAATACCATTTGTTTGGTAGACTTTAATTTGTATTCAAGAAAATTAAATAGACTTTAATTAATAATGCTAAATTAATACGCATTCACAAAACATAAAATGAAATTTGTGCTACTCTTTAGCTCAACAAAATCTTATCTCTAGTATAAATTAAACTTCATAAATTTCTGATAGCAATTTTTTAATTTAATTATTTATTGTTCTTCTTAAATTCATACAATTAATACAAAATCTTATTTTCAAAAATAGTTGATGAATCTAGAACTATACATTTGTCATCAAAATTCAGTTTAAAAAAAAGTTACTGAGAACAATCACCTTGATCTTTGCAACCATCAAACTTGTGGTTATTTTTTTATAGTACAATACTGCAATCAATTTTATTAACTTTTAAATGCAGCAACAACTAAGCCTTTATAATATCATACACAAATTATTCAATATTAAAAATATACTTTATTTATACTAAATCAAGATAAGAGGATCAACTAGTAATTATTAATTAAGTTATAACTTAGTTTTTTGGACAATTTAGTGATGTTTATATAAGTTTATTCACAAACTAATGTGATTATAATATTATTTTGATCGCAATATTCAATAAACACTATGCGTTTCAGAACCATCCAGAAAGCCTTGGATATTAGAACATTTTAAGTACAGCATACTTAATTAATGATTTTATTTTACAATACTACACAATATAATGTAATTTTATTTTAATGTTATTTTTTAAATGTATTTCTTATGGCCAGCTATATAAGCACAGTATCTATAGATATTAATTATAATAATTTTTAAATGTATCAAATTGTTTGTTTTTAAAATTCACTTTTAGAAAATTTAAAATACTTCCCATTTCAGATATTAAGATTTTTATTTTTATACCAGATAAAAATATATTAGGTAGGAAGTTAAAAATTATATATATTAAATAAATTACAAAAAAATCTTTTTGTTCGCAATTTTCTTCTCTCAAATAGAAAATAATAATAAATTGCTATTGGCACAGAATATAATAAATATACCTATTATTACACTGATATAAAATGAAATTTAAATCTTGCCAGAAATAAAAAAAATTTCATAAATATCACAAGTACAATTAATTCACAACAAGATAATGATAATTATTAATAATAAATTAATAGTTCCACACTTGCCCATTTATAATTTATACTTCCTTTTTTTATAGTTAGTGAAAATAATAATTATATTTCTGTTTATAAGTGATTTTATTTTTATACGGTATAAAACATATATAATTTTAAGATATAATATACAATATGTTCCATACCATACTGTATTGTATGTTTCAACCCTGATTTATACGGTGTCGGGTTACGTGTTCGAAAATGATATGTTCGAATAAAATGTGCTCGAATGAAAAGTGTGCAGATGAATTTTAGTTCGAAAACTTTGTATTTATAACCAGGAAAAAACGGTTATTTAAGACAATTTAACAATTAACATTATGGCGCGTTTCCCTTGTCGATATCGTCTCATAAATATTACATTGAGTTTTTAAGAGGCATTGCGTACAATTTAAACTTTAACTTGAATATACTCATATATACATTTATTTATTTTACTTGACGATATACCTATACATTTAATAATTTTTTTCACTATATAAATAATTAATAAATAAATAATATTTTAATATAATATGATTGTTTTTAAGAATGAGTTTAACTATTCGAACAAAAATTCATCCGAACATATGCTTTTTCAAACACTTTTCATTCGAACACATTTTATTCGAACATATCATTTTCGAACACATAACCCCTCGTCGATTTATACTGTATTATTAATTGAATTTAATAAATAATTATATTTTATATAATATAAATTATATTAATAATTACCCTGGTAGAGGTTATTAAAATAAAACCTTACCTGGGCCTAGGAAGAATGAACTATTTTTTTTTTTTTTGGGGACTTCAAGTCCCTCTAAGATTCAAAATTTAGTCGCATCACTGAAAATATTAGTAAGTATTTACACATTTACTTAATGTAAATACAAACTATAATTGACAAATAAATAGCTATAGCATAATCAAAATATCATGATATTTTTTTTTTGAAAATGTATTATAAGTTTTATTGGTACTTAAATGTTTATCAAAAAGATGGCTATATTAATAATTTGTATTATCCAATTGATAAACACCGAAGTACAATCCATTTTAGATTTGTAATTAATAATAATGATACAGTACCAAAGTCCATAATATATTTTATACTAGGCACTGTTTCTTAAGAACTCAATTTTTTTTTATATAATGCAAGTCAAATAATAACCAAACAATCTTTCACCATACGTAGCTTTCAATGAAAACAACTACTCTACTGAGACCATATGAATTAATAATTCTCAGCAAGCAGTACCATCAAATAAAATAACAATCAACTGTTAAAATGAAGACAATAACCAATATTAATATTAAATAAATAAGTGGGTTCTTTAATAAAAATCTAATGTGATGCACATTAGCTTAAGACAAAACAGTTTTGGAAATCATTCTACCAGGATTATTCTCAGTCAATACACAACAAATATATAATTGATTAGGTAATTTCTTCTAAATACTTGAAACATTGTTTACCGTGACATGTATTACCAGCAATACCTATAGAGGAAAATTCTGTTTTGTTCATAAATAATTCCTGAACCTGATTTAATGGTTTGAATATCCATTGTAATGTTAAGTTGTGTAATTATAAAATTAATACAATAATGGTTGATTAAGCGTATGTTTAGTGGAGCTATCAGTAGTTAGGAGCTATGGACACACAAAACAAACATGTACAATATTATAGTAAAAAATTGCGTTATATGAAAGAAAATGGGAAACGGGATCTATGGTTTAAAAAAGTCTTGTCAAGAGTCTGTGAACTTCAAAAGTTTAAAAACTGCTGTAATAGAAAACAACTTAATGAATTACAAGTATTCAATGGGATTTATAAAACTAGGTTTTTGCAGCAACATCTAAAGCTGTGGGTGGATGTATTCACTGAGAAACCACCTAGACGACTGAACGGTTCAGTCCTACATAACATGTAGACTTAGAAAACGTTTTGACAAAACACTAACAACGGCTCTATGGTGAAATCATGTTTGAACAAACGGAACAGACAGAAAGAGAAAACACTTACCTGAATCACTGTGTTTTTGTATGCTATTGCAGTCCGACGTCGGTGCAGGCTCAACTTCTCGGGATACGCCGACGGCTATGGTGGCTGTTGGAGATCCAGCTTCAGGCCGGCGAACGGCCATTGTGGCTCCAGGGATACGACAATGCTAATTAATTCACGCAAACGTCAATAACATCGATCGGAATTCTTCGCGTAACAACGGGATTTGGCCTATCGGTCGATTGTACGCGACGTATGACTGAAAGACGACAAACTGTGTGCACACACAGATAAATACACACTCGCAGAACCTATCGATTGGCGCACAGAACAACCATTGCTCGCGACAAGTCACTCTGGGTCGCTGTAATGGCCGACGGATTGCGGTGGCGGCGGCGGCGGAACAGTGGACATTAGAGTCCAATGAACGCGGCGACTGTCAATTGTTGTTTCGACGCACAAAGGCGGTGGCGGCGGCAGCCACGACAATACGAATGCAGCAAAGGTTTGCTCTGTTGCCCATTAATAACATCGAAACGTCCCGTTTTACCGCACGGACGAACGCAACTTATCACTCACAAGCAATAGGTATCTGACGGGTGCACCACAGTCCAGACGTACACACTAACACACGCACACGCTTATACGTTTATATATATATATATACACATAAATTATGTACACACGGTATGACATTAAACATACGTATATGTAAATATGTATGTACGTACGTACGTATATATATAAGCAGCGAGTACTTGTGTGTGTGTGTGTGTGTGTGTGTGTGTGCGCGTGTGTGTTTATATAAATGAATTTTTATTTTTCCACGGCGGGTACGAGTACGGTATTGGATTATTGTCGGAGGGAGAACACACACACTCACACACATACCGATCGTACGTCATGCGCAGTGCAGCCTCTGCGGGAATCAGCTGTTGCCAATGGCAACAGCGAATGGCGTTCCCGTAATCCCCCGACGCACGCATACACATGTGCACGTACGGTTAACATTTGTTGTTGTATTAAAATAATATAGATTGTTATTGCTATCATCGTCGTCTTCGTCGTCGTCGTTATTATTATCTGCCGTGGGGGTAAATATTTTAATTCGCTAGCGGAGGGTGTGTTCGGATCGTACGTTCATACCCGGGCGGTGCCTCAGACTACGACACGTCCCTCCACCCGACCGTCTGTGCGGCGCCGGAGCCGATCGTTATCGCGTTCTCACAACAGTGTAATTGACTTCCAGTAAATTGCCCGTTTCTCTTTTTTACCATTCGTTTAATACTCCAACACACACTCAATCGTAATAATACAAATGTGTACGGTTGGCGACGGTGACAGATATGACACACAGACGTAAAAACACACACACACGTTCAAACCACTTAACCCACCGACCGGTGTCCCGCACTCGCATGCGCGTACGAAAGACGTAAATTCTTATCACCGTCGAATTCCCGAGATTCGTTTCTTATCAAATGAATACACCGTCCATCGTATTTGAACGGGTGTCAGTTCGGGTACGTCACAATCATTACTCGCGGGAAAATGGCATTAGAATTATCAACGTTTGTAATGCATTCGTTGTGACCAGAAACGGCTAAAACGTAATTGCCACAAGTCGATCGCGTTTAAATTCGTCTTTCGTTTCGTTTCTGCGATACCATTAGCCCACGATATTAGATCTGCCTGAATGTCATTTTAAAGTAAACTGTGTTTTTCCCCGCAGCAGTTGGTCGTTCTGCGTTGATACGTGAAAAATGGACAGCACACTTGTTTAACTGGCCGACACGCCGTTGACCGTGTTTACTGTTTCGTCAAACCTACGACGAGTGTTGCTTACGCGTCCGCATTGATGTAGAAAAAAAAATGTAAAAAATAAAAACGCTTGCAAAGTGTACGTAACGGTGTATTGGTACGAAACGCAATACTGCTAAATAAAAATAAAAAAAACTACTTTGATAGTGACTGTGCGTTACAGCAATAGACAGAACGACAATTAGAACGAGAAGTTCGACCGATTAAGTTTATAAAAGATGAGGACATCGCGTTTTGTACGAATCGAGGAAAATTGCATGCAGTTTCCGTTTTATTGCTACGACGTTCAAATCTCTGACGGTGACCGAATATTGATTTTCTTTCTTTTCCTACTACTCATTTTTTTTTATTACCTTTAGCTGTTCTCGTTGGATGAAGTTTTTGACACGATATTCCCGGAACAAAATCATCATTTTTGCAAAATGTGCGTACGCGCAGAGCTTGTACGATTTCTTTTTTTTTTAATCTATTCGTTATAATCAATACATTTGGACTCTAAACCGAATTGAAACCAACTTCCTAGACCGCATTTTAATTTTACTATTTCATTGATGTAGAACTTTGTTTAGACGGTTGTTACACACGTATATTCCAAATTATATTTTACGTGGCACTTTATTTTAGCTGTTACGCTCACTTTTTCCAAATATTATAAATGATTAAGTAAAATACCTATTAATGTCCCTTTCACATCACAAATTTTAACAATAAAATTACTGTAGTTCTAGTTTATGTTCATTTACAAAATGTATACGTATAAAGAACAACACGAACTATTTTTTCTGTTTGAATTATGAGCCTAAAGTTTTAAAAAAATCTAAATAAAATTAGTTTTTAAGTATTTCATCGCAACCAACAGCGATATTTACATAACTTTATTTTACTATTTATTTTACGAACAATAGGTCAAGTTAACAATTAATAGTATAATACAGGCGTGCCCAACCCGCGGCCCGCAAAGGTTTTCCAACCGGCCCGTGACCATTTTATAAAAATTAGAAATTTATATAGGTGTAAAAAAAAAAAATATTGGAAAATGCATGGGATTTTAGAATATTAATAGAAATAAATTAGTGTAATAGACTACAAATAAATAAATAATTAAATATATTTAAGTATAGGTAAACAAAGATAATATTATATCCGATAAAATATGACTAGTCTATATTTTATCAAAATGAACAAAAAAAAAAACCGGTGAAGCATATTAATATACATTTTTAATGTGGCCCGCCAGTTGAAAAAGGTTGGGCACGCCTGGTATAATAGCACAAGATTTTTTTTATTATAATTTTGTACATTAAAAAACTATTAAATTAAAATAATTGCCTTCTTTGTATTTTTTACATAAAGTTAATGACATACATATGGTACGATGATTTAAATAAATCACACTGTAAATATTATTTATATTTTAGGTTTTTTTTTTCTTTGTAAAATATATTCACATTAATCACTATTCTAACTTATTCATATACCAATCATAATTCTTAGTAAGAACTGGATATTTAATACTTTTACAACTAAATACTAATTTTATAACTAATTTTTCGTGACTTATTTTAATATATTTTTTACATTGTCCTTAAAAAAATGCTAAATTAACAGCTTAATCAGATTTACAAATAATTGTAATAATTTGTTATATTTTTTTATTTATAAAATACATTTATAATTTTCACTGATTATATTTTAAGGTCACATTGATCAAAGTAATCAAATAATCTATGACTATTTAAAAAATGATAATTTGTTATCGTTTTTTTTTTTTTTTTTTAATGAGCATTTTAAAATAAATAATGATTTATATTTAAAACAATTTATAAAAATAATAAAATAATTAATAAGTGAAACAAGAAAATGAAAAACAGAACTACAAAATAATGTATTGCCAATTATAAGTTGGATATAGGTATAATACATAATATAATGAAATAAATCAAGTTCACTATTAGAGTTTTATTCGTATTAAAATACACTATAGCACTATATGTAGTGCAATATATGAATACCACGTATAAATTGACCACTCATCTGTACATCTATACTGCCTTCAGGTACCTAGGTATAAGTATAAGCAGTGTCATCTTAAGGCGAGGGATCAAAGGACCCAGACCAGAGGCCACGGGATTTGAAGGACCACAAACGTACAACAATTATATTATATTTACAAAATATTATAATTTTACATTTTTTTTTTTTTTTTTTTTTTTTTTTTTTTTTTATAAATATCGAATGTAAAACATTAAAATAACTTTTTATAAAAATATTGCAATTTTATCTATGAAAAAAAACTGATATTTTCGTCCACTTATGACATGGATGGAGGATAGGGTTAAATAAATCATGACAAATGTTGAATGTAAAAATAGGTTTTATACAATTGTTTTTGTATAATTGAAATAAATTACTACTATGAATAATGAGTAATTTGACATTGATTAGTAATTATCGAGCACCAGGGGCGTATGTATGGGGGGTTGAGTGGGCCGCAGCCCCCCCCCCCCCCGAAATTTTAAGAAAATCTAAAAAATATTTTCATGGTTTATGAAAGTCAATGCAAAATTATTAAATTCCATTTTATAGATTTTAAATTCGTATTATTTTGTTAGCCTATCTTATCACTCATGGACAAAACTACCACAGAAGATAATACTGGAAATCATAGATACTAATTAGTAATTATAAACCTTTTGATAACGATCGCCGATCACTATAGAGCTGCACAATATTATGGCAATTTACAAATTTTACGGCAATTTAGATCTAGCTACAGCTCTTAAACAAATAGAAACCATAACATTAACATTTCAAAAAATGAGAGAAAACTGTTCAGCTGTATTTGGTGATATTTACAAAGAAGCAAAAGAAATTGCAGCATTATTAAATGTCGAGGAAAAAAAAATCACGAATATGTGTTAACCAAAAAAATCGATAAAATATTCCACATTGAAGAATACTATATGAGAACTATTTTTATCCCCATTTAGATGATTTAATTTCATCTTTAAATTATCGTTTTATGATTCATAAAAAAACTATTATTTCGTTACAGTATATTTTACCTTTTCTTTGTATTAATAAATCATTTTTATTTATTTGTGAAGCAGTTGATTTTTACATGGATGATTTACCAGGTTTTAAAGATACAGTTGAGGCTGAGTATGATTTATGGATATCTAAATGGATCTAACCATCATCAAGACCTTCCACCTCCACAGACGCTTTAATTTCTTGTGATAAAACTCTATATACTAATCTTTACCAACTGCTGAAAATACTTGCCTTACTTCCCGTATCAACTACATCAGCTGAACGCAGTTTTTCAACACTGCGAAGGTTAAAAACATATTTGAGAACTTAACTTCAGAGAATCGTCTTGTTAGTTTAGCATTACTAAATATTCATAGAAATATTTGTACAACGGACGATATGGTTTTAGACAAGTTTGCCAATAGTGGACGAGTTAGACGTTTAAAACTTACTATTTGATACCTACCTATTACTTACATTGTATACATAGTATTTTAAATCATTCAATTTTTTTGTTTTTCTGTATTACTAGGTTTATAAATGTTGATCAGCCCTCCCGAAATAAAATTCTGTATACGCGCCTGTCGAGCACAAACGAATACATCAAATGTAATATAACCTACCTATATCGGTGTGCGTATTAGTAATTATTGCCGAATAACTGAATTCTTAATTTCAAAGTTATTTAGTTTTTGTTTTATGAACTACAATTATTTTTAATTATGAAGTGTATTAATTTAAAAATAATTCTTATGCCCACGTTTACGTTGTAACTAAAAGTAAATGAATTCTCTGACAGTTCATTTAATAAAAAGTAAAGTGTTAATAACAGATTCAAACAGTAATATACTTTTTCCTGATTAAGTTTTTAAGTTTTTTATTGATAGCTCATAATAATAAATGATGTGTTAAAAAAATATAAGTATCATTAGTTATGTTGTTACAAAAGAAATGAGTATTTGTCATATTTGATAAACGATTTTTAGTTAAGCGAACCAGTTGGTACTTTCAATATGTATACACGTAAACTGAATTTCGATTCGTGATCGCAATTCGTAACGATTACAGTTATATTTACGTTTTTCATCTGATAAATACGTAACGTATTATACGTTACACGGTAGTTAAAGACCACGAATCTGGACGCACTTCGTCAAATATGTCTAATAAACGAATTTTATCTACTTCATCAACTTTACCTTAAGTCAATGGCAATTACCTAAAAAAAATTTTTTTGTTTCACCACATCGGTTTTCCGTTCTCGTTCCCGATAATTCCTGTGATAGCGAATTCGAAATTCCTATCCTAAAAAGCTCGAATAACCATAATAAATCGACAGATATAAAACATTAACTGTTTCTTTCCATTCAAAATCAAATTTATCAAGGTTTACCGATTTAAATGACTTTACTTGTAAGTCGATTACTTTCATCTTATTGTATGTCCTAGATATCGTATCAGTTATAATACAATCATAGATCATTTAGTGAAAACTAACACTAGTTTCCACACATTCCAACCTCGTCATCTTTTCCCCTACAGAATTGTGATAAAAAATCTTCACCATTCGTCAAAAGTGGCGAAGAACATCTTTTTTTGAGGAATGTATTTAAGACTGAAACAGTCCAGCTAAATGTGATCTTTATACCGAGGGCCATACGGTTAATTCTAAAGAATGCTCAAATTTCTAGTTGATGTCAAATCGTCTTCAAACCACTGGTTTAAAAATATCAATCTAAAGATTTAAAATTGTTTGAAATATATAACTATTTATTACATATAATAAATTATAAATGATTATTAATTTTAATCATGTAAATATTTGATGTTTATAAATGAACAAAGGTTTATTAACTAAGTATCTATACATATAGCTATATTGGTACAATAAATAAGTTAAACAATATCTATAGAAATTATATTGAAATTATTTAGTTTGAAAATGTTAATCATTATGGCCTTTAAGAATTTACAGTTATAGTTATAAATAATTTGCATTATTTGAAAATATCAAGTTTAAGATATTATCAAATAAATATTCTTTAATAGTTATAGTTTATATTAACAGTTTTCTACGCATTGCCATAATTGTTCTAGAACTGGCTAAGTAATATTTTCTCTGTTATTTTCTAGTAAAAACATAATAAAAACTAATTTTAAAACGTTTTTTTTTTTGTTAAATAGTTAGTCATCATCTGTGAATTAAATGTATTTGCATGCTTATTTTGTTACATTGTATATGCAAAGGGTTCAGCCAAAATTTATTTTGTCTTATTTATGAATTAAATACGAAATCTTAATTTGCATATTTTTACATATTTAGGGGATATGGCACATAATTGCATATTTTCATGAAATAATTATTTTAATCCTTTTTTTATATTTTAGTAAAATTTATGATTTCATCGACAAATCTGACTTGTAATTGATGAATGTTTTTGTTAAAATAATTTTTGATTTCAATAAAAGTGTAGGTAATTTGTGAATACTTACATAGTTACAAATGAATAATTATAATATAATTTTTCATTGCATTGTGACTATATTAAAAGATACATAATATACACATAAAGTAGTATTAATGAGAATAAATTATTATCCAAGAATAATCATTATTGTTACCATAATGTCCTTTATATCATCATATAATATAACACGTAATTCTAAAGAACCTTCTATAAAATAAGCTATAATTTTTATAATTTATATATTTTTACATATTATGAACAATTTAGGAGCAGTTACGTATTTAGGTTGAGCTAGAGGGAGGCTTGGGTAGTATTTTAAATATTATAATTCTGCTTTTACATTAATATATGTATCCAACACTTTTACTAATATGTTAACACTTATAATATAAAATACCATACTTTTATGTTATATCGTAGTTGAATTATTCATGTTTCTTATTGCATCGCATATTTTAGTCTCATTGTGTTTATTTATTTACATTTTACCAGAGGCGTTTTCAAGATATTTCAATGGAGGGGGATAAAAAAAAAAATGGTTACAAAATAAGCTGTAAAAAAAAAATAAACAAAAATAATAACTAGTCAATATTGAAATCATATCAAAAGTAGATAAAACGTGTATTACTTATATGTAAGAAAATAAAGAACCTTTGGGTGATCTATCCCCCATACAAAGTTATTTAAATAATGTATGTACCACTAGTTAAATTGTTCACATGAAAGTTTGAAAAAGTACAAGACACACGATGTTTATACATGTACATGTGACATTATAGCTAAACTTAATACAAAATTTAGCACATTTGAATTATTATTATTTTTGTTATTGAATATTGACGTTATTTTTTTTAATATTTAGATCTTTTTCAAGCGCATGATTGATCCTGGGTAAGCATATTTTCTAGACACTAACAATCTAGGTTTGATTTTTTTCTATTTAGCATTTTACGGTAATTTTAATAACAATAAATTATTAAAATGCAGTCGAGAAGAATGAAATGCCAACAATAAAGTAACAATAAAAAAGCTATAGGTATCTATTGAATTCAAATTCAATTTATTTTGTTTATATAGGTATATATTTAATAAACTAATAATGAGATCGTTGTTTCGGGTCAACTCTGGAATTCTTGCCCAAAACCTGTTTTACAATGTTCTCAATAATTTAAAGAAAATTACATAATGATTGAATAAGTAATTCTAAAATTATAATGTGACAAAAAAAATCTTATTTTAATTATATACAGTGGCAGATTTAAGGGAGAGCAGAGAGGCCTTGCCCGTTTACCATCAATATTTCAAATGTAAAAGCGTGGTTGTTTAAGTTGTACACTAATCAATCAGCTATTGAGTGGTACTTGAATTTAAAAGTTACTTCTAAAACATTAATTGTAAAAATGATTGCAGGTATATATGTTTTTTCTATTTAAAATAATAAAGGATTTTTTTTTTTTTTTCTAAAGATCTGTTAGATTGAGAAGAAAATAGATTATAAAAATTCCAAATTGTTCACTGAAATTATTATTTATTATTATCATATTTTCATGTTTTCTGTTTCTATTATTTTCGGAAAGTAAAAAGAAAAGAAAAGAAAAATCGAAAGAAAATATGTTGTATATAAAAATTATACAACTATTTTATTTTAAATTAGGTACATAATGTTTTAATATGCAAAAAGGACCAATGTTTTATTTGATTATGTCAGTTGACAAGAATATATTTATATAAAAGAAAGTAGTTTTTTTTTGTAACAAATTAAATCCATATCTTTTTACATCAATAAATAATGAAGGATCATATGTAATATTCTAACAAATATACGAGTAATTCTTTTACTACATTTTTCTAGTAAGAAACTTAAACTATAAATAATAATATGTACCTTAATGAAAAATAAATAAGTAAGATAGGTTATTTAATAGTTGATTTTTTTTATACTTCAAATACTTCATATAAAATGTTTAATTTGGTCACCCTAACTATATTGATTACATAAATAACGCAATAACTAAGATGTCTGTGCTGAAATTTTATATGGGCCCTTTTGACAAAACATGCTTTACAAAGCTTAAAATTGTTTGGGTCCCTTTCACTTGGGTACTCGAGAGGGCCCCAGGGCTACCGCTCCGGCTAGACCCTCCCAAAATCCGGCCTTAAGCACAGGTTACCAGGCTTCCTGGAATATCGTCATAGACACACCTATACGTACAGTCAATAAAACTTCATATTAATTATAAAATTTTTAGAAATTCAATAGACTTGTATAGATACATAAATAATTATTATACATGTATCTTATATAGCAAATTTTTAAACCATAGCTAGAATATTTTTGAATGAAAGTGTTTAATTTTCCTCTGTTACAAAAAATCATTACAGCAAAGAAATTAAGTATCAGGGGCGTAGCCAGGGGGGTGTTACAGGTGTAGTAACACCCCCCTTCCAGCTGAAGTATACTTATGTCTTTAAAAGATAAAGATGCATCATTAACTGTTTATTTATCAAAACGAAAATAACAATAATTATTACGATAACAATAATGTAAAGCAATAAAGAAGGACCCGGCATTAATTATAATTTTAAACCGTTTATTTTTATTTTTTTTATTAATAATTATAATATAGGATAATATAAGATAAAAAATTTAAAATTTTAATAAAAAATGTTCTCATAAACCATTATCTATTCACATGTAATGCGTTTTTACAAAAATATAGGTAAAGGTATTATTAGTTTTATGTGTATAATTTTGTCAATTAATTTTAAATAACACCTCCCCTTTGAAATTCCTAGCTACGCGCCTGTTAAGTATGATAAACTAAATACAAATAAAGAAAATGAACAAAAAATTAAATAGCAAAATCAGAAGAGTATATTAAGTATGAAATAGATTATTAGATTATGGTAATGGAGCGAGATTTAAAAAGGAAATTAGTGTCATGAGTTTTATAACCATAACTGTTTTTAGTTTTTACTTAATTATTTTTGAGTTATTAAAAATATTTTTTAGATTCTGAACGGAGTGATGGAATCTATTGGTTTTACAATGATGTGTGTTTTTTAGATTCTGAACGGAGTGAAGAATGTATTGATTTTACAATGATGTGTGTTTTTTTTTTTTTTTTTTTTTTGTGTCTGTCGACACGTTTTGGGGCAGTAAAAATGCTTCGATTGCCTTATGTAGCAACTTTTCTGAAAGAAAAGTGAATCTAGTTGGTACTTTGGGAGGTCAAAAGTTAAAAATTTCCAATATTTTTTAAATGCGACGGGAAAAACCATAAAAAAATTTGGGAAAAACGGCAGTTTTTACGCAAAACCAGTTTTTGACATAATCAAATTTTTTATTTTGCTATAACTCAAAAACTAATCGATGTAAATACTTGAAATTTTCACCAAATGTTTAGATTAGCGTTCTCTATACACCATTAAATTTTCAAAGTATTTTGACTTTTATGAAGCTATTTATAGACAATTGAAATTTTCAATATTTTTAAGTATTTTTTTTTTAAATAACGATAAAATTTTTTTGGCTGCCTAGAAAATCTTGAAAATTTAATACAAGGTTTCTTATAAGTTGTTCCTTAACTGATAAAAAAAAATCTAAAATCGTAAGTCACAATTTTTTTTTATAAGTGCTCAAAGTTCCAATTTAAACGAAATATGTAAAAATCACGATAATTTGCAAGTTATTTTGTAGATAAAAATTCATAAAATTTTTTCTGTTCATACTTTAGGTTCAAAATTTTAACACGAGGTTATGTATAAGCTACTCTTCAAAATCTTTAAAAAAATTTCTACCGGAATTAGAGGAAAAAATTTTATGACTGTTTGAAATTTAAATATTTACGAAATTGCATAAAATAGCGATTTATTCTAAAACGATTTTAAATATTTTTTATAATTCAAAAAGTATAAGTCGCAGATTTTTGAAATTTCTACCAGCTATTAAGATTGGTATTTCCTTTATGTCATATTTTTTTCAAAATATTATATTGATTTTTAAGCCACTTATAGGCATTTAAAGTATTCGATTTTTTTACATTTTTTTTTTATAATCGGTGATAAAAAAAATTTGGCTCGTACAAAATACTTGAAAATTTAATAGAAGATTCCACAGAAGTATTTCTTAATGTCATTCAAAAATTATTAAAATCCATAGGCACAATTTTTTTTTATAAGCGTTTGAACAGCGAATATTGACAAAAAATTACATGTAAAATATAATATACTGTATAATATTCTAGACTGACAAAGATATCGGTTTTTTTTAAAATGCTCTAACTCAAAAATGAAAAACCGCAACAACTAGAAATTTTCACCAAATCTTTATATTGACGTTCTCTATACATGGTTAAGATTTCAAAGTATTTTGACATATTTTGACTTATTTATAGACAATTTAAATTTTCGATTTTTGTTAAATTTTTGTTTTTAAACATCTATAAAATTTAATTGATTAAGCGAAAACTCTTGAAAATTTTATACTAGGTTTATAATCAGTTAAACTTATCGTAACTAAAAAATATCGGTGATCGGTTCACTCAAATTTTTTTTATAAGCCCTTAAAGCTCAAATTTGTATAAAATGTGTAAAAATCACGATAATTTGCAAGTTAATTTGTAGATAAAAATTCATAGAATTTTTTCTGTTCATACTTAAGGTTTAAAATTTTAACACTAGGTTATCTATAAGCTACTCTTCAAAAATCTTTAAAAAAATTTCTTCCGGACTTAAAAGGAAAAAATTTTATGACTGTTTTAAATTTAAATATTTACGAAATTGCATAAAATAACGATATATTCTCGAACGATTTTTAATATTTGTTATAATTCAAAAAGTATAAGTCGCAGATTTTTGAAATTTCTACCAACTGTTAAGATTGGTATTTCTTTTATGTAATATTTTTTTCAAAATATTATATTGATTTTTAAGCCACATATAGGCATTTGAAATATTCGAATTTTTTACATTTTATTTTTATTATCGGTGATAAAAAAAATTTGGCTCCTACAAAATACTTGAAAATTTAATAGAAGATTTCATAGAAGTAGTTCTTATTGTCATTCAAAAATTATTAAAATCCATAGGCACAATTTTTTTTATAAGCGTTTGAACAGCGAATATTGACATAAAATTACATGTAAAATATAATATAATGTAGAATGTTCTAGACTGACAAATGATATCGGTTTTTTTAAAATGCCCTAACTCAAAAACGAAAAACCGCAACAACTTGAAATTATCATTAATCTTTATATTGACGTTTTCTATACATGGTTAAAATTTCAAAGTATTTTGACATATTTTGACTTATTTATAGACAATTTAAATTTTCGGTTTTTCTAAATTTTTCGTTTAAAAATATAATATTTATAAATAACATTGTATTATATTCTAGACTAACATATGAACTCCGTTCAGAATCGTTATTCGTATACAATGATATCTATCATTGCATTCAAATTTAACAAATCCATTATAATAATGACCTATCCTATAAGCGAGGTGCACTCCACCCCTAACTGTACAGCAGAGCAAGGCCCATCCGGTTCTTTTTTTTTTTTTATTTTTTTATTTTTTTTTTTTTATTTATTTTTTTTTTTTTGACGACACCTTTTTTGGCAGTAAAAATGCTTTGATTTGCTTATGTAGCAACTTTTCTGAAAGAAAAGTGAATCTAGTTGGTACTTTGGGAGGTCAAAAGTTAAAAATTTCCAATATTTTTTAAATGCGACGGGAAAAACCATAAAAAAATTTGGGAAAAACGGCAGTTTTTACGCAAAACCAGTTTCGACAAAATAAATTTTTTTATTTTGCTATAACTCAAAAACTAATCGATGTAAATACTTGAAATTTTCACCAAATGTTTAGATTAGCGTTTTCTATACACCGTTACATTTTCAAAGTATTTTGACTTTTATTAAGCTATTTATGGACAGTTGAAATATTCAATTTTTTTAAGTATTTTTTTTTAAAATAACGATAAAATTTTTTTGGCCGGCCAGAAAATCTTGAAAATTTAATACAAGGTTTTCTTATAAGTTGTTCCTTAACTGATAAAAAAAAATCTAAAATCGTAAGTCACAATTTTTTTTTATAAGTGCTCAAAGTTCCAATTTATACGAAATATGTAAAAATTGCGAAAATTTGCAAATAATTTGTGGTAGAAAAATCGTAAAATTTTTTTCTTTTATAACTAAGTTTTGAAATTTGGTACAAGGTTTGTCATTAGTTTTTCTTCAAATATCTGTAAAAAAACTCTACCGGATTCAGACAAAAAAATTTAATGACTGTTTGAAATTTAAATATTTACGAAATTGCATTAAATATTCTCAAACGATTTTAAATATTTGTTATAATTCAAAAAGTATAAGTCGTAAATTTTTTAAATTTCTACCAGCTGTTAAGATTGGCATTTCCTTTATGTTATATTTTTTTCAAAATATTATATTGATTTTTAAGCGACTTATAGGCATTTAAAATATTCGATTTTATTACATTTTATTTTTATAATCGGTGATAAAAAAAATTTGGCTCGTACACAATATTTGAAAACTTAATAGAAGATTCCACAGAAGTATTTCTTAATGTCATTCAAAAATTATTAAAATCCATAGGCACAATTTTTTTTTATAAGCGTTTGAACAGCGAATATTGACATAAAATTACATGTAAAATATAATATAATGTACAATATTCTAGACTGACAAATGATATCGGTTTTTTTTAATGCTCTAACTCAAAAACGAAAAACCGCAATAACTTGAAATTTTCACCAAATCTTTATATTGACGTTTTCTATACATGGTTAAGTTTTCAAAGTATTTTGACATATTTTGACTTATTTATAGACAATTTTTCTAAATTTTTCGTTTCAAAATAAAATATACTTATTACAATATTTATAAATAACAATATATTATATTCTAGACTAACATATCATCTCCGTTCAGAATCGTTTTTCGTATACAATGATACCTATCTTTAATAATTAAAATTATTTATCACATTATATGCAGGCTGTGTTATTGTTACCAAAGTAGCTATAATAGTGCAATAATTTTTTTTTTTTAACAATTGACAAATGTAAATATACTTCCTTACATTTATTCACTGCTTTTGAAAACACCAAGTTAGAATTACTATCAGACACTATTAGTTGTGTAACATAAAATCATAGAATAATTAGTCAATTTATTTATTTATTTTTCTTAATTAAATAAAAATTACTTATGATTTATATTAAATTATTAAATAATGAATTGACCCGACCGGCCCACAGATCAATCAATCGGCCCAAAAAATGTGGCAGATGCAGCACATGAACCTTCTGTTGCACCCATGCGCACGCTTATGATACGGATAACCAGAAAAACAAAAATTATATTGTATACAAAGTGATAATAAAAAATATTTTATTAAATATCATATCGGGAAAAACATTAACTGCTACCAAGCTTAATTTAATAACATAACCCATACACTATATTATATTAAATAAATTATTTAATATAATATAGTGTATTTAAAATAATATAACTAAGCACCTTAGTAAGCACCCATGATTTCTACCTAATTAATTGTAAGTGTTAACGACTAATAATTCTTTAATTATTATTGTTTATAGTGTATAAACCAATAGTAAATATTTATATTACATTATGTATATATATACACAACTATTTCTCTAAAATGTACTTTAAAAAATTCAGTAATCAGTACATATGAGTCGCTTTACATTTTTATGTTACCTACAGAGTACATTATTACGTGACAGTGAAAAAAATGTTGAAAAACATGAACATAATTTATTTTTAAAATGTCTATACTTCTGAGAATTCAATAATAGTTATTATATAATAGGTACCTACCTAATAATGGTAAGAAGAACTGTGTGTATATTAATAGGTTGACATTGTTAACAATTGGATGTGTAATAAATTTCGACCATAACATCATACACTTGTAAGAGGAGGCATTTCTTTCTTAAAATAGGTGCTGTAGATATCAAATACGTGATGTCAAACAATAGTTTGAGTTTAAGATAGCGACAATACATACATTTTGAATCAATTTAAAAATTAAAGATCTGTATGACTGTAAGTCTGTACAGACGTAAAGTATATATTATATAGGTAAACATATGTAGTACGACTAAGTAGTGCGTAGTTGCCGGCTACTACCTATATTTTATATAGTAGGTATTTAATGTGATATGTATCAATTTCTACAAAATGAATAATTTGCAATCTGACACGATAAGATTTTGTAACGAATTGTAATAGCAATCATCACAAACGACTGTATGAATAGTATACATTATACAGAGAGGTCTAGAAGCGAAACTGTTGTAGACAGCACATGTGCTGAAGAAAAAGGACCCGAGGCAGGTGTTTGTCGCTGTATGCGCACATATGCATTTGGTTGGACAAAAACAAGATTTATGTTGTGTTTATTGTTTGGGTATGTCGAGAAAATATTAGGAATTTCATTCGACACAGCACACACACGCTCGTACAAGTGGATTCTTTTTGTAAAAAATAAAACTGTTGGCAAACCAATAATACTCATATTTGAGTACATAGGCGGACATTGAGTCACATTTTAGGGTAAGGTACTAAGATTTAATATTTTTTTAGTATTTTACGTTTAAACAGACTAGCTAACTATGGTATTGGACATTACACCGTATATAAGAAATTTTTTGACGGACAAAGACCCTCACTTTTGTCTGTGCACATTTAATGGAGAAACAGACGATCAATTTTACCCACACATTTACAATGGCATGTAATCAGTTTCAGTTCTTATGAATAATAAATATCGGTTTTGATTAAAACTAGTTTTTGACTATTGGTCATTTTTTTAATTTTTTTTAAACAAGACTAGGAATTTTTTACTAATCACATTCAGTTTTAACATTACCATCTTTAAAGCCTAATTTCTAAATATGATTGACCTATAAGTGAGTAATTTAAGTATAGTAATCTATCGCGATAGGTGTAAATTTATAATTTATTAATAAAACTTAATAAATTAATAAATCTTAAACCAGATTGGTTTGAGTAGGAGTTAATATAAAAGAAGTTTCATTTTAAGCTGATGTGTTGTGAAGACAGAAGATAATGTAGTAGGCAAGAGCGGTTATTTAATGCGAGTCTTTTGATACGTGTATGAGTTGCCCAGGTTAATCGGCGGGAGTCTACGTCAGCGGTTCTCAACCGGGGGTCCGCGGACCCCTAGGGGTCCGCGAGTAGGTATTAGGGGTCCCCGGAAAAAAAAGCGGAATAGCGGAAAAATTGAAATTTGTTGTAATTAATTGAAATTACTTGTGAAACTAGTAGTGAAATATTGTAAATGTTGTAAATAGGTTTTTCGTAACTTATACGATTTAGTATAAGTGTATAATAAGAGTATAATACTATAATAGGTATAATATATCATTCTAGGCGGCGCGGCGGTACGATAAGATTTTATGTAATCTGGTAATGTGGCGTTGCTCGTCACAATTACATACTATTTTTATCTTAAATTCAGATAAAACTATTCTGGTGAATGGTTTGTTTGATATTTGTATTCCACGTAGACTCTACGTCAATTCTTCTTCTTCTTCTTCTTCTACTTCGCCTTCCTCCCAACTATTTGGGGTCGGCCACCCTTGTCCTACACCTCCACTTTACTCGGTCAATCACATCTCCTCTGCACACACCGACAGCCCTCATGTCATTCTCCAAAGTCTCCAACCATCTCTTTTTTGGTCTTCCTCTTCCTCTTTTCCCTTCATCGTCCATCTTCATAACCACTCTTACTGCATTCGTTTCCTCTCGCCTCATCACATGCCCAAACCATCTCAGCCTATTTTCCCTCATCTTGTCCACAATTGGCGCTACACCAACACTACCTCTCACGTATTCATTCCTTATTCTATCTTCTCTTGTCACTCCACTCAACCATCTAAGCATTCTCATTTCCGCGACACTCATACTTTGTTCTATTCTCCTGTTAACCGCCCAACACTCTGAACCATACAGCATAGTTGGTCTCACTACACTTTTATAAAATTTACCTTTCAGCCTAATTGGAATTCTCTTATCGCATAACACGCCCGATGCTTCTCTCCATTTCATCCACCCGCACTTAATCCTATGTTTTACATCAATGTCAAAGCCCCCGTCCTTTCGAACAAAAGATCCTAAATATTTAAAGCTCTCAACTTCACCTATCACATCACCATCTATTGTCAGTTGTCTCCTCATTCCTTCAACTTCTTGGTCTCTTTGTCCAAAACCAAACTCAATATACTCAGTTTTATTTCTACTAATTCTCAATCCCTTTTCTTCGAGGGCTAACCTCCACTCATTTAACCTATTATTGACAACTTCTAGGTTTTCTCCTATCAGAACTATATCATCCGCAAACATCATACACCATGGTATCTCACCCTGTATCTCCTTTGAAACCTCATCCATTACCACTGAGAACAGGTAGGGGCTTAGAGCTGACCCCTGGTGCACACCTACTCCTATACTGAAACCTTCTGATACTCCACACCGACTCTTGACACTAGTACTCGACCCTTCATACATATCCTGGATCAAATTAACATACATTTTTGGGACATTTTTCCTCATTAATGCCCACCTTAAAACTTCCCTTGGCACCCTGTCATACGCCTTTTCTAAATCTATAAACACCATGCATAGTTTTTTATTCTTTTCTCTGTACTTCTCTACTAATTGCCTAACACAAAATAATGGCTCCATTGTCGATTTTCCTGGCATAAAACCAAACTGGTTTCCTGATATCGAGGTCTCACTTCTTATCCTCTTCTCTATAATCTTTTCCCAGATCTTCATACTATGACTCATGAGCTTTATTCCTCTATAGTTCCCACATTCTTGTATGTCTCCTTTTCCTTTAAATATTGGTACAATAAAACTCTTTCTCCAATCTTCTGGCATTTTTCCCTCTATCAGTATCTTATTAAAAAGATTTTTCAACCACCCAATGCTTACATCTCCTAACATTTTCCATACCTCTACAGGTACTCCATCTGGTCCTACCGCTTTTTTCTTTTTCATCGCCTTCACCGCATCTCTCACTTCCTCCTCGCCCACTAGACCAATCAATCCTTCATTCCATGACATACTCTCTAAAACTTCTTTTGGATATTCCTCGTTCAGTAATTTCTCAAAATATTCTTTCCATCTTTTTTTCACATCCTCATCATTTGTTAAAACTCTCTTATCATCATTTTTTATACACCAGACATCTTGGAAATCCTTGGATCGCTTTTCTCTCACCTTCGCCAGTCTATAAATTTCTTTTTCTCCTTCTTGTGTTCCTAGCCGCTCATATAACTCATCATACCTTTTAAGCTTTGCTTTGCTTACAGCACTTTTCACTATTTTACATACATTTTTATACTCTATCCAATCTTCCCTCTTCCTACTTTTCTGCCATACCTTAAATTGCTTTTTCTTACTCGCTACTACTCTCTGAATCTCCTCATCCCACCACCACGTTTCCTTGTCTTCTGGTAAACTACTTTTGGTTTCACCAACAACCTCTTTTGCTCTTTTGCTCTTTTGCACTCTACGTCAATTGGTTGTATTAATTCGTTTGGTAAAATAGTCGTAGTACATTTCCTTTGCGAAACTTGAATACTGGTTAAAAACGTTAAGTAGGTACAAATTGAAAATAATCATTAGGCATAATAGTTTTTTATCCATATTAAATGCTATTCACTTTAGTATTTGGAAATTTATAAGAGCCCTACAAAAAGAAGAAAAACTAAACCGTCTGAAAATAGTCCAATATTGCACTGGAACAGAAACCCCTAGAAAATGAAAGAAATATAATGACACCTCTGAGAGATAATAATAGAGCATTTTATGAATATATATCTGGGATAGCTCATAACTTATAATTATTTTCACATATTATTTTTTAAAACTTATAATTATTGTCACATGTATTATTTTTACACCTATTATTTTTTTAAATTTATAATTATTGTCACATATATTAAATTCAAAATTATGACCAAATATTTTTTTTACATAGAATACATATTATATTGAAAACTACTAATTTACCAAACGACCAATTTTACCACGACCAATTTCATACGACCAATTGACTGTACCCCAGTCGGCGGTCTAAATGTAAGCCTAGGTAACGAACGTATGGACAGTTGTAGATAAATTTAAAATTCATTTGGCAGTGGCTAAGTTAAATATTATATTTTAGCAAACGACAAAAAAATGGTGCTTATTGGTAGGTAATACCAATTAGGTATGCGCTCTACAGATAACTAAACAAGTTTCTGACCCCAAAAACCGAGAGTTATAAAACCTATGGTAATTTTAGTCAAATTAAATATTATTTATACATAATAAATTATTATTAATAGCATATGCAACCTACCACATTGAGCGACTGTAGCCCATAAGCGCAAAATATGACCCAAACACAACCCAAAAGCGCAAAAATAAATAACCTATAGCTGTAAAAAAAATATTTTTACAACCCATAAGTGAAAATCAATTTTACAAAAATGAAATGTACTTTGTTAAAATCATATAGTTAAGCTTTTAGTGATACAACTATTTAATATAAATTTATAGTGTATATAATAAATATATATAAATATAGTTATATTAAATGATTATCAACCTTCACTGTAATTTATTACGATAAAATACAATACAATAATACTAAACTTCAAATTAACTCGATCACTGTTGATGTAGTTTTAAATCATAAAAATACTATATATTTTATTAAAAATAACAATTTAATTTAATTATTAATAATAAAATGAAACTTATAGTGTAATGGGTGCAATATTTATTTTTGCGCTTTTATCTCACTACTAAGGTACAAATGCGCAAAACGAATTTGCGCTTTTGTTCTATCGGAAAAAATAGACGATTTGCGCTTTTAGGTTTCGCCGCATTGAGCCGGCCCTAACCTAACCGACCCTGAGCTTCATTGAAATTCTCTTATTACATAAAACGCCTGACGTTTCTTTTCATTTCATCCAACCACATTTTAATCCTATGTTTTATATTCATGTCAAAGCCACTGTATTTTTATACAAATTATTCTAAGTATTTAATATTAATATTTTGACTTCACCTATCAGATCATTATGCTTGTAGGTATATAAAAAATATCTGTTCTAGAAAAAATATAAAATTTAGAGATTCATTAGTAAACCAAAATCTGGTTAGGTTGTAGCTGTAGTTGAAATCTCACCGAACATTAGAGTATTAAATTATATACAATGTAATTAACAATCAAAAAATAAATTCATTCTTATGAAGGCATACTATGTTTAGAGTAATACATAATTTTTTTTTGAAAATAATGTTTTTTATTTTACTTATTTGTATTAGTCATTAGTGATTACACAACTTTAAATTAAAATATTGGTTTCGGTTGCTTCATAAACGTTTTTATCATAGGGGTGTGCAAGGGTGCAGCAGAAAGTTCATGTGCTGCATCTGCCACATTTTTTGGGCCGATTAATTGGTCTGTGGGCCGATCGGGCCAATTCATTATTTAATAATCTATATATATATACATAAATGGAGCCAAAAATGTATAACAATTCATCAATTAAGAACAGCTGGGCCGATTTGGCTCAAATTTTTATTAATTGTTCGTAACTTCCAGGAGGTTTTTACGGAAAAAATGTTGGGAAAACCCTTTTTTTAAATTTTTTTGATGATTGATTTTTTGAGTTCCGGAATGTTATTTCAAATTGAAAAAACTACAGTAAACTTTAGCTTATAAAATTGTCCATATAACATAATTAATCGTTAAAATGGGGCCACCGGCCAACACCAAAAAAATAGATCAACATGGAGAAATATGTCGTGTATAGAATTTAGGTATTAGTATTAAGTTTCATCAAATAAAGTGAAGTTTCAATTTTTTAAAGTGATAATTTTTGTATCGTTTTTATTCCGTTAGATTTTATTTATAGCCGTAAATACCCTCTCCTTACATAAAACGCAATAGTCGTAAAATTTAGATTTTATCTATATGGAATATGATTATTCGATTATTACGACTTCATTTTCCATTTTCTGTTACCATTTGGCGTTACCAGAAAAACTGCGTGAGTACAATTTTATTTTATTTCATTTTATTTTACTAATTAGCAACCATTTATAAATGACTGCTAATAAGTAGGTAATTTGCAGGTATTAAATATATTTAATACCTGCATTTTTTAAAACATGAAAGTTTAATTAATCTAATCATTATTAGAAAAAGTAAATACCAATATTGTTTAAATTTTTTGTTGTCATAGTAAAAAAACAAATTAAAAATTACATCGTTACTGGTCGGCGGGCAACGTCGAGTAATATTTATATAAAATAAAACATAATATTGTAGTTGGCACTTTTAATGGCAACAACGTGCACGGGAACAGCTTGTTTAATATAAATCATAAGTAATTTTTATTTAATTAAGAAAAATAAATAAATAAATTGACTAATTATTCTATAATTTTATGTTACACAACTAATAGTGTCTGATAGTAATTGTAACTTAGTGTTTTCAAAAGCAGTTAATAAATGTAAGGATCCTTATATTTACGTTTAATATACGTAGAATATTCGTAGATTTGTTCACTGGGGAAGTATGTTTACATTCGTCAATTGTTAAAAAAAAAAATTATTACACTATTATAGCCACTTTAGTAACAATAACATAGCCTATATAATATATATATATATATATAGGTATATATTATTATATTATAATGTGATCAATTATTTTAACTGTTCAACAATAATTTGGCAGATTGTTAAAAATGGACTGTTTAATTTTATATGCTGCATCTGTAATTAAAGTCTCCGCACGCCTATGGTTTTTATGGATTTTGGTTTTGGTTCCAATACTATTAGACGGTTTTATTCCGGAACCAGTTTTTGTCAGTTGAATTCCTTGATGTAACGTACATTGTAATCCCCTCTGACGGCTCTATATAAACCCACAAAAACATAAAATTTAAAATGTACAAAATATGTCTATATTTATATTTGGTATATACTTAATTAGTTAATTTATTACATTCTGACGGTGTAATCTTACAAGTTACAATATTGAATATGTTATTAAACTCGGTACGGCATAACCTGCTGATGCACCAAATTTTTAAGGTACAATATACCAAAATCATACCTTCACCAAGCTAGTGTACATACTGCGTGTTCGGATGTAAGAAAAGCATATCTAACTATGTGACAGGTTTCACTAAGTATAAAAAAAGAAAATTAACCTCTTAAAATAAAGACGTCGACAACATAATGTGTAACAACTTGTCAATGAATAATTGTAGGAAGTATCGGGGTTTACAAAAAATATTAAACGAAAATAGTAAATCTATGTTACAACTAAAAAAATATTGTTACTTAAATATTTATAGACTCACAAGCATTATAGACAAATGGTTTTGTAACTAGAAATCGTTTTGTTTTAAAAATTTAATTGAATGTAAATTATACTATTAAATCTATAACATATTTAAGTATTTTCATGGTCAATGTTTTTATTATTCAAATTAGTTGTTACAAATAAATAACACTTATTTTAAAATTTTATTTTTTAGTGGCACACCAATGAACATAACATATTATGATCTATGTCCAATTATCTACTTATGCATACAACTACAGCTATATCGTTTTTATCCAGTGAGTAGCATATGCATATGGTGTGACCTTGAAAAGTGTATAAAGTATTTTAAACATAAATAAAATACCTAACAGGCCCAATCTAATTAGTAATTTAATTAATACCTAACCTAACATTTTTTCGTATTTTTTTGGATTTAATGAACTTTTGATCATATGACTTAATAATTTGACTTTAACTTATTTATAATATATTATCTAAAAGTAATTAAATAATTTGTTTTCATGATGTTTAGTTAAATTAGCATAAATTTAATTTTTTTTTTGTACAATAAATGTATTGGTTTTTGTCAATTATAAATAAGGCACCTATAAATAGGGTTACCATAATTTTTTAGACCAAATCCGGACATCAGTTCCGTTTCAGGGGAGGGGATTTAAGATAAACAATATTGTTCTTTCATTAATACAATTTTATTTAAATCTATGAATAAAATGTCTACATAAGAGTTATTAAGTTAAATATGTTAATAAAATTAATAACATTAATTAAATAATAAATAATAATAATAATAATATAATTAATAATATTAATAATAATTAATAATGTGTTATAAAATCTGTCACCTAATAACTTTTTGTATCAATAAAACCACATTAAACGGTTACCTTTGTAAAATCTGGACATTTTTAAAATCCGAACGCCAATCCGGACTGTCCGGACGTATGGTAACCCTACCTATAAAAATTATTTAAATCCAAACCCAGTTTTAACAATTATGTTAACAAATTTATGTTAAATAATTGTGGGTTATTATGTAAATTTTCAATTAAATAAATAATAAATTACTAAATATGATAAAAAAAATCAAAATATTTTTTAAATTATCTGTATTTCTCATAATACAGGAAACCAATTTTTCAATAATTCGTTGTTCTAAACTAGTTATAATATAAGTAAGTTTGTTTAATTAACATTTGTATGTTTTAGTTTTATCTTTATAGTATTAGTTGAGTTTCATATTTAATTTTTAGCTTAAACATTTTTAATCATTTTATATAAAACTGGTGACATGCATTAAATGATAACAATATTTCGTTTTTTAATTCCCATTGTTTTTTTTAATTTCATCTAAATTAAATTACTACAAAATGCTCGGATAACCTTTCATTTAAAAACTTAAACTGTAACTTGTGAACAAAAACATAGACATGATAATTTCAATTATACACATATTTACATATTTTGTTTGTATTTTAAACACAGTTTTTTTTTTTTATATGCAGTAATAATTATTGTAGGATATAAATTAATAAATTAATAAATTAATAAATTAAAGTATTCACTGTAATGTAAATAATACTTTTTATTAACTTAAATAAAATGTCTTATTTAATACTTCTTCCCTCCTTTTCTTAATTTTGATACTTAATATAATACATAAATATAAATACAATTCATTAATCAATCTTGCAAAAAACTAAATTTACAATTCTTTCTAGACAGTTATTTATTTTTATTATTTTGTAAAAACCAATATTAATCTATATGTCTGTATAATGGTGTCTTTTAATACTATGAGATTTATAGAATTATTAATTTTTATTAATTAATTAAATTAATTATTAAAACTAAAAGAGTGTATTCAAAAAAGGAAACATCCAACAATGTCATTTTCACTTAGAATAAAGAAAACCCTACAAATAAAGTACTGGGGAAAATAAATAAATACAATTGATTTAATTTTAGTCTATTTTTAAATATTAACATAATTTATTGACCATAAGGTTAATATTTTAATAAGGTATTATTAATGGAATGTCAAAACAACTATAACAAATTAATTTAGTTCAATAGATTAGTTTAAATATTTAAATAAAGTATAGGCTTTATATTATGAACTTTTATTTAACAAAACTTTTTGAATGGCAATTTTTTTATGGAACTATGAAATTTTCCTTAAAGAATGTTTCTATTTCATATTATTATTTTATAATTATATAATCATAATTGTATTTTGGAACTTTTAAAACTTTGAAAAAAATATTAAAACATAATTTACAAGACAAATATATATATAAATAAATATCCGCACTAACATACCATTATGAATATTATTTATTATTGTACAAGTGTAATATTATTTTACATTATTAATATATATATATATTATTTTTTATATATTTTATATAATAAAAACGAGTATTTAAATTAAAAAATGTGTTCTTTTTTATACATTTCTTCAATGAACATTAAAAATATTTAAAACATTAAAAACACTTTTTTTAAAGAAATACAGAGGGGTAGGATATTACTATGGTTAAGTTATATACCATATACAGTTATTAGTATTAATTCGAAAATCAAATCTGTCTTAGCACGACAATTATACAAGCTATAGATCAGCAGTGCGCAACCTATTTTCATTTATGACCAACAATTTATTTTGTTTAGACGACCTGCCAACATGTGTATAATGTATATTTACTAAATGTGTACAAAAGTTGAATTAAATTATTAAATTTAGGCGATTTTAATATTTCTTTAATTTAATTAAATCCAAAACATAATAATAAAAATACAAAATTATGTTTTATAAAATCTAAAATATAAATATTAAGTTTTATAAAACAATTTACAGAATATATAACTTTTTCATTTGGTGTTAAATTATTGTCCATCCTTAGGTTGCGCACCACTGCTGTAGAATGAATGCTCAATGAATGACATGGAAATTATCAATAAAACTAATTACATTTTATTATACAATAAAGAATATATAGATACAGTAAAGTATACTTTTTTATTTATTCAGTTTTATTATATTTTTATTTGAAGTACATACCAATAATTAAAAATAAAACAACCTCATAAAATATATTAACTAAGTTCAAATCCAGCACCAGATTGTATTGCGTACAATAATTTTGTTTTTAGTGTTTCATAGTCTTTAAACACTGGCATTTTTAAAAGGTTCATACAAGTACTTGCAGTCGGTAAGCGATCAGAAGAACTTACTTTTTGAATACAAAATGGTGGATATAATTCCTAGAAAATAAATTTTTTATTAATTTGAATAAAAAATGAACTTTATAATATACCTTAAAACCAAGAAGAGGTGGGCGTGAACAACTAGTTACAAATTTCAAGAGTTTAGTTTTTTCCTCATCAGTAAAATCATTAACAACTGCCCAAAATAAATCTATTGCTGGATCATCAGGCGTATACCCTCCAACATAATTTGTATGATTTTTTAAATCTTCTATGTCAACCGGAACTTCAGCCCCAGATATTAGTACTTGTACTTCACGATTACTAAACATACGCAACCAATCTAAGGAAATAACATTCGCCAAACCCTAATAAATTGTAAAAAAAATATAATTATTCTACTTATAATTTAATAAAAATAATGTTACAATTATATTTACTTGTTTGAAAAAATAACATTGTTTTCTTATTTGTTTATTAAGTTTATAATCAGCCATTAAATGTATATATTCAATTCGATTTTGATTTGTTACTGCAATATTGGCACCACCAGGTTTTAATTCTGCAACACGTGTTTGGCCAAATTCATCAATAACAATAGTGAAATCTAGACCAAGATCGACAACATCTCCGTCATAATTTTTCAATGATAATAAATTCCTATACATGAGAGGATCCAATGATGCTAAATGATGAACATCTATTTCTGTTTGACGCCCAATGATTTTTGATAGAAAAAATTCAGCTAAAGGGAGTTCAACTAATAAATTTTCATAGAGAGCCTAAAATTAAAACAGTTACTTAAAAATAATAAATAATAATTAATCTAATAAATATAAAATTGTACTTACTTTTCCAAGCATTCTACCAATGAAAAAATAATGAGAGGCAAAATTTTGTTGAATTAAATGAACATAAGGATTTGGATATAGCATATTATCATTTGTAATTTTAAAAAATCCACGATTGGGATCAAATGCTGTTTTAAGAAGTTCAGATAAAAATTCTCTCAATAAACCTCCACCGTCCACACCCGCTTCATCTAATCCAGCAGCACTTTTCATATGTACTCGTAATGTTTGTCTTATTTCTGGTTCTACAAATTACAATTATAATATACATAAGCATTAGCATTAAGCTTAATTACAATTTTTTTCTTTAAAATACAATAAAAGGTTATAGATTCCATACATAATTAACAATACAATCAATTTATTATTTTATTTTTAAATATAATTATTTTAGGTAGGGTTTTAATTACAGATATAACATAAATATTTTTACATATAAAAATTTAACCAGAAAGTCACCCAAACTTAATTAAATCCACAAACACTGATAAGACATTTATAAGCATAACATCATTAACTTATTATAAAGAAAAATATAGTTTAATGGGACTAAAAAAATATTGTATTCAAAAAGTCTAAAAGTATTGTACTCTGCATTGGTACGCTCACTTCTTTGTAACTCACTTATTTGGAACTCCCGTCAAACCGGTCTAATACATAAAATCCAGAGGAATTTTATCAGAATGATCGGTTTTAAACTATTTACATGAACTACCTATTGCTATTGTTGAGAAACAATGTAAAATATCCCCTTTAGCTAATAGACGTAACTACAACGATTACTTATTTTTATATAAGTTATTAAATGGATTCATTAATTGCCCAAAGGTCTTAAATCTTATCGGAATTAGGGTTCCTCCAGTAAATACTAGAAATAATGCTCTATTTTATAATGCACCAGAAAAACATAATTGTATTGATCATAGTCACATCAATAGAATAATATATTACACTAATAAACACTTATCTAACTTTAATTTTTTATGACAATAGTTGTAAGTTGAAAAAATTATTAGATACCTATTAACTTTTATTTTGTATATTATTTTTATGTATTATGAATCTACTGTACTCTTTGCCCTCGCAGATGTTATCTATAAATAAATAAAAAATAAAAAAGTTTTCAACTATGTCAATAAACTTATAGTATAATTTTAGATAAAAATGAACCTATTTATATTGTTTAACAATCATTTTTATAAAAACAAAAAAAAGAGATAATATATAAGTTACATATAAAGACACAAATCCTTTTGTGTTGATTATTTTTAATAAATGAAAACATAAATAAACTATATCATACTTTACATATTTTTTTATATAATTAGCACAAAAAATTAATCAAATTAATAAAATATTTACCATTTTCAATAGATAATTTTTCAAATGCGTCTTCATACAAATAATTACGTCGAATAGTAATATGTATATGTGATCCAACCATAAAATGAGCATCTGCGTTTTGATATTCTATTTTGTTGTTTAATAATAACCCTTGAAATACAACAACCCGTTCTTCAAAAGGCAAGACAAACGGTATTTCTTTTAAAACTGTTAAAATACGGACTTGACGAGTGGTTAAAGGAGGGCCTTCATCTGAAACAAGTTATTTATTTATTAATTATAGATTCATTTTTAATAATTTAGTTGGACCAAATAATTTAGCAATATAAATAATTAATAATATATACCTAAATTATCCATTGATATAACAGGAATACCTCTAAAAGGTCTATAATTTAATCTAGATCTTCGAGTATATTGCATAAAATGCATATTTGAAGGTTTGTCATATGCAGAGTTCATGGTAAAACGATTAGATACCCAATGTCCTTCTGGACAAAATTTACAGCGTAGATCTCTTGAATGAAGTTGCCGTAATAAAATAACAGTCACCTATAAATAAAAATATTCATAACGTTTTAATTATAATTGATTCAAAAGATAATAATTTAGGTAAACAATAATATTGTTACTCGTAATAAATGAGACCAGATTGAAGTTTGAGCATTCTGATTTGTGTTATTAATGTGAGGCATTATTGAAGGTCTTGAATCTGGATACGCTAATTCTATTAAACCCAGAGCCACATCTTTTAAAATAGATGTAATTGATACAAGATCTGTTATTGTAAATTTTAAAGAATGGTTGGTGTATTCTTCTAAAATTGAAAAAATTTTCAAATAATATATTCAAAACTTGTAAATTTATTTAAATTTATTATTTACCAGAGTTATTTCCAACTGCTTTATTAAATTCTGCATCATGCAAAGTGGATATTAATAAGCTAAATAGAGAACAAAATGTTGCTAACAATGGAACTATACGGTTAAAATCACCAGGAGCTAAATTTGTTCCTCTTGATATTACTGTTACTAAACTAGTAGTAACTAAGCTAGGACCAAACAGTGATTGTTGTTCTGTTTTTAAAATAATTTTCCATAGATGATGTAAGATTTCTGCATTCAGAGCTAAAGTATACAATAATCTAAAAATAAAATACAAACATATATTACAATTAATATTATATATTAACATTAAATTATTAGCTAATTATTATATGAATACTTATAAAGATCATTATCTACGTATATTTAAAGTGAAATGGTAATTTTGATTTTCTAAAGCCGTTTATTTTAGAATTTTTTAAATCAATATTTTCCTATATACTAATAATCATTTTCTTGAAAATCACTCAACAAATATAACCAACTTAAAGTTGACATGCAATGTTTAAATAAAATAAAATAAATCATTCATATTATTTAAAAAAGTAATATTTATAAGACATTTTTACACATTACTACGGTTTTTATTTAACCTATCTATATGTTTTCTTTAATTATGCATAAAATAAATAAAAATTTCAAAAAATAATTAATAATTAGCACAAATAATTAGTCTTTCAGTATATACTATTTCATTTAATATTTATAAAAATGTCAATTCACATCAATCAATACATAAAATATTTCATAATTAATTTATAAATAAAATGATTTTTTTACCTGTATTTATGCACAGCTAATTTATGAGACATGAGTAAATAATGACATAATTTGCAAACTGGAATGAGCAAAAAATTAACAGAATCTTTTGAACAAGATTCTTCAACATATTTTACTATTCTACACACTCTAACTGGATCATTTAAGAGCTCTGAACATAATTTCAAAATCTGTCTAATAAAATGATATTTTAATATAAGACTTTAATATATTAAGTAAAATAAATTAAATAATTGCCTCAAGTTCATCTTCTGAAATACCATAGAATAATTTTTCATTTTCATTTGATTCATCATCTGATTCATTATCTGAACTATCTTGACAGAGATCTTTATACATCCATGTCTTGCTTATATAGTCTATTACAGGTGGCTCAACTAGACGACTTGTTAATGTTGAAAGAATATCCAAATAATCAGTAATTGCATTTACTTCACGTCCAGTTTGATCGCATTTTATCACTATAATAGTATATTAAATAACATTTATTAATTTATAAGATTAAGATAATAATTTTTTAATTACCAAATGAATAGTCTTCACATGATGGTTCAAGAATTAGCAAAGAATAAAATAAATTTGTATTAGGTTCAAACTGTGTTGAAGAATGAGTTAATGACATGACTAATTGCCTAAAATCTGGTCCAACATAATCTATTTTATTTTGATCCAAGGATAATTTTGGTAAGATAAATTTGTGATTAATATCAGATACTGGTCCTTTCAAAAAAGTCCTTACAAAATGATCCATAATTATAGAGCTGAAAAAAATAAAAACAAGATACTAAATTTTTAAATTCATAAATTCATTAATTATTTAAGAACAACATTTTATAATGTATAATAAACAGAAAACTAAAATATTCCTATGAAAAAATTAATATATTACGTGTATTCATCTAAAAATGTTGGTGATCGAACTGAAAATGGCCTTTTCACAAATTCTAGTATACTCTTAGCTAAAGGTGGAGCGGGTGTATCTTCAACATCAAACATTGATGGAATTTTTGTATCAAGTATTTTATGCAAACTATCAAAATAACATTTTTTGACTAGATATTGGAATAACTATAAAAAATATGTTATGTATTAGTTATATATTCAAGCATGAAGAATAATAAAAAGTACGATTATGAATAGTATACATGCATACATAATATATTAAAATATACTAACATCTCGTAGTGCAAGTATTGCATTTTCTGAACCTAGTATTTTTTTGTAGGACTCTACTGAAGTTAATTCTTCAATAATTCGTAAAGGTGTTGCGAATGATTCCAAATTTGATGAGTTCAATAAATCTATATTAAAGGAAAGAATCCATTTTAAATGCCAATACCATGAGGCGTTTCGATCCAAACTTGATTTTAATAATTTTGTACTATTACGTAAAATATGTTGAGATAACCATATCTGTAAATATTAAAATTAAAATATTAATTTTTTTTAAATGTCTAAAAAATATTAATTTTAAATTAACAACTTATAAATGACAAAATTAATATATTTTAAATTCAAATAAAATAAATATGAATACTCACTCATAACAAAAAAAAATCATAAAAATCATAAAAATGACATTCCAAATCCTTAAATTAGTTGCTAACCAATATTACGATAAATATTAGTGAAATCCTTAACAATAATAATTTAAGAAACTCTTACTAGTCTTTGAGAATCATTTTCTCTATCATGAAAAAACACTAAATTTTTCACAAGATTTGATAAAACTTCTTCAGATGGCTGTATATTTTTCAAATTAATTACAGTATCATCAAACATAGCTCGATAATGTTGTTTTATTTTTTTTCTAGTAATGAAACTTCTAACACAAGATTGAACTCGAACAATACGTCGTTGTTCACGCCTAGCTTCCTTTAAGTTAAACCAATAAAATTGTTATAACAAGACATTTTATGCAGTATATAACATATTTTCTGTAAATACTTCTCTTTTTTCACGTTCATAACGAGCTCTCAGTATAAGATTGCTGACAGGTTCATGAACACTAGCTCCTGCATAATTCTGTTCTGGTTTCCTACGAAAATCTCCTTCGAAACTGTACATTATGCAATATTGATCAAGTTATTGTATATCATGATAAAAAAAAATTAACCGACTGTTAATATTTTTAACGCTGTCAATGTTATAAACAAGATGAAGTTCAGGAAGTTAAAATAATAATGTTCACCATGAAAATGTTTGTGATGCATAGATATCAGCAAGTATGACTTTTACATATTTTATCATTACCCATTATTTTGGTTTATAGTTTAGTTTGCGCAGTTTCTTGTCTGTACTATTAGGTATGTTCGCGAACAAAAAAGAGAAAAAAAGACTACCGATAAGCTTTCGCATGTGTGACGTCACTTCATCCATAATCAAACAGCACGTAAGAAACTTACTGTTATCTTGGAAATCATTCGCCATTTTAAAAAAAACTTACAGCTTAACCAGATATTGAATAATCCGTTTGCACGTTGTTTCTAACTACACTGTTTATCGTAATTATAGGTAAGACATGTAATTTAAATTATTAATATTCGTATGAAAAATTAATATAAAAATATAAATAATATTATGATTTGGTAACACGAGCTAACTGTCAAGAGCGTAAATGGTATAAATTAAAATATACAAAGTGTAGTATATTTTTATTCTGCGTATTAATTTAAATTTAAATACGTGTATTCAAATCTAAATTGGTTTTCAATAACACAATTAAGTAAAAATGTCTAAGATATTTTTATTTTATTTATAAAAAATAAGAAATTAATGCAGGCTATCAATGCAACTGCGCAGTAGCAACATTGATTATGAATATTATTATATACTAGTCTGTAAAGCGAATAACATAGTTGAAACCTTGTCCTACATCCGAGGGTCCTGCCCTCAATACTGAACTTCTTCGGAATAATGCCCAACACAAATTACATGCCACTCTGGTCGAACTTTTTGGAGCCAAAAACTTCGAGATACACGAAGAAGTGTAGCACTCAGAGAAGGACCAACTCTAATAACCGAAGGAGCGAACGAAGCCTCATCTGAGCCACCTCTACGGAAATGAAAAACGGAAAGCAGGTGCGTATCCAAAAAATGTTAACATAGACAATTGTTAACAGGGAGTGCTCAAAAAAAAAAAAAAAGATACTGTTAAACCTTTCTATTTTATATTTAATTTATTAGAGATAACTTTATTTTTTTAGACATCAGTATTTATCAATATGAACTTCAAAATAATATTAATTTTTTTTACGTATATTATAAATGTAATTTTCTTGACTGTTTTTTACTGAATTCTTCGATAACTTCCTCTGGAGTAATTTTAATATCCCTGTAAACATTAAGGATCATATATCCATTTATTCTATCTTCTCTTATTGTTGATCTTAAGTATATTTTTATTCGTCAACGTGATGAAAATATTATTTTTACGGTGCAAATGGTAACTAGTATAACTCAAATAATTTTTAGCAATTTTTTTATATTTAGATAAAATTCAGATGCATGAGTAAACGGTTCAATTGCAGTTTTCGGTTTATTTAATTGATATTTCCAAAATTGTTTCCACAAAGTAACCTCACCTTTAAACTCTTCAATTAAGCCAATTAAATCAACATAAAATTTGGCCGTTTCAATAATTATTTTGACTTATGTATCTTTGCGTAAAAAAAAATAGTATTAAATATTGTAAATACATAACCGTTTCAATACCGTGATCTACAAATATATTTTTAATATCCGATATAAAATAATTAAAAAATGGTAAGTATAAAGTCAAACGAAAATATTCTTCGAGGTCGTTGATCAATATATTTTCGTGATTAATTTGTTTTGAACACGTTCGGAATTTTTTAACTTTTATCTTAGCATATCGGCTGATGTTAATGATTGGTATAAATCAAACTAAAACTTTGAATATTGTTTTTTCTTATATTTTTAAACTCTTTTACAATAGTTATAACCATTTTTAATAATTGAAAATATTCTAAATTTTGATTTTGCAGTTGCTTTGAAAGAGGCAAATTATTGAAAATCATTCTGTCAAAACTTGAAGTGTAATAAAAATTCAAATTTCAACATACTATTTAGTAAATTATTAGCTTTACTAATAGTGAGCATAGTTTCCTCATTAGTTTTTCAAGTTCATCCAAGCAATTAATAATAATATCGTACAATTCAAGAAACTGAAGAATTGGATCGTTACGTTCAATCCAGCGTGTTACATATACAACTTTAAGTTTACTCGATTTAGAATTTGGTAACACCTTTTTTAATGTACTCTTTAAGAATAACATTTTTTTTTTGGTGACGTGCGGAAAAAATGTATAACCTATTGTATGTTACCAACAACATTCCAGATCAAAACTACAGAACACGATTTTGATATACTTAAATTTAACCAATGTGTACCTATATAAAGCAAGATGCCAAACTATTAGTATTTAAACTTGTATGCCTTGATATTTTTCAGACATATTAGCCCTTCTATCTTAGCCTTGGCCACTCAAATATTTTATATTAAGACCTAAATTATCTAATTGGTGTAGTATTAATTAAGAAAAAATTATAACCCGATGTACTTTCAACAATAACTGATTTTTAAGAAATCTTTTTACACTTTATTATGAAAAACATAAGGAATGCATAAAACTAATTATTCACATGTACTTTCATTAGTTGGTTCATCAATAAGTATTGAGAAATATTTTGATTCTATAATGGCGTTTACAATTTTGTCGAGAATTTCACTAGCACAACAATCGATCAAATCATTCTGTGTAGTTTTATAATAAAACTTGCATTTTTAGGACAATTTTGATTATGGTTTTTCAAAACATTATCGCCTGAATCTATGTCTTCGTTGTTTACACTATTTTAAATCAAATCTTCATCATCATGGTGGCCACGTAAAGGAAAGTTATGACAACTACGAAGAAAAATTGTATTGATTATCGGGATAAGTTTTTTTCGAATCTTAAATTTATTTTTTAACATTGAAATTGAATTTGACAATTACAAACGTATCAGCAGATTTTACAACATTTCTAAAATTATTTGCTTTGATAATTGAAAATTTATGATAATCGTTATTTGAATGTTTTTTAAACACTCCTAAGGGATTTTTATACTTATTTAATTATTTGGTACATAATCGACCTAAACTTTCTTTACTTCTCCTCCTTTCATCGTGAGAAAATAACAAACAAATTATACAATAAACTTGTTCATGCTTTTGTTTATAAGATAACTAAGGAAAATCGTTAAGCCATTTTAATTGATATTTTCTGGAATCTTTTTCTTTGGGAAAGTTAAATAAAATAACCGGTTTCTATATTTTTGTTAATAAAAATATTTTTTATAAGCATTTAATTTTGAACTTCTACTGTTAATAATGTTACCAATATCTAGTGCATCAATAAATATATTTTGCCGTACATTTTGTCAATAACATTTTGTAAATCTTTAAAATTGTAATTATGTACAGATGCTAAACTATTATTACTATATTACTTATATTTTTTTCATTATTTAGTCTAAATCGATCTTGCAATTCACCTGAACGAATTTTTTTTACAAAAAAGATATTAATGATCTCTGAGTACTGACAGAACGATCACATTTACTGTGAGATTTAGAGTCATTTTTATAAATCGACATCGTAAAATAATTGTATATTTATATTTCACTTTGTATATTTAAAAAAATTAAATATGTAGAATAACAGAGTGTAAAAAAAAAAAAATAAAAATTGTGTTGAAGGTACTAACAGGAATGAACTGGAGAGATATTTTGAGCTGGGAAAATACAAAAGTACTAGACCACATATTAATTTACCAAAATGTTGAATTTTAGTCAACATTTATTACAAATATACGTTCAATATATCAGAAAATTTCCCGGAAACACAACACCTCAAGCAAGAAAACTCAACAATCACCGCCACTAAACCCCAACACTAATCCTGAATATCAACATCAACAACCAGTCACCGAAAATATACCTAGGTCACGTACGTATGCAAATGTAACTGAGGGTCACCAGTCCGCTAACTACTACTCCCACAAACAACAACAAAATCTCACTACTAAAATTCCTTGACGAGTTCAAATCTATTATTAACTCTCTTATCTCTCTCCTTACCACCGTCTTCTCAAGTCTCATTAACACTAACAATGCCAAATAATAACGTAACATCTCACTCTCTCCTCATCCTTAACTGGAACATAAACGGTTTAACAAAACATAAAAACAAATTCCTAGCTACACTACAAAATAACAGAATTGACATCGCATTAATATCGGAAACTTACTTCATCAATTTTATTCACTTTCACTTACCTGGTTATCAAATTTTCAATACCAACCATCCTGATGGCACAGCACACGCTGAAGCCACCACCATAGTGAAATCCTCCCTACTATTCTATCTCCTTCCACAATTTCAAAAATACTACATTCAAGCTAGTGGTATATAGATAATATTGAACAACACACCCCTAGATATATTCGCAGTATATAATCCACCACGACACACTATAACTCTAAACCAACTCCACGACTTAACTCTTGATCATCAATTAACAGTAGGAGGTGATTTAAATGTAAAAAATATACAATGGGATTGCCGTGTGAACAATCCTCGAGGAAACACACTTGAAATTTTAACACATAATCATAACTATAAAGTGCACTCTCCTCTATCACCAACATACTGGCATAGTTTCCCCGGGAAAAGGCCAGACACTCTGGACATATTTATATCAAAAATCCCCAACAGTATACACAGCCTAACAACTAATCTCAACGATCTTTACTCTGACCATTCAGCTATCTTCTTAATAATTGATACTGCCCCTCTCAATAAACCAAAACAACCAATCCTCACTCAAGGCCGAATGGATTGGAACAAGTTCAGATCCTCCCTTGAGAGCCAATCTAACCTCAAAACTAGTATTAAATCACCTGACGATATAAATGAAGCAGTTAACCTCTTAACTAAGTCAATACAAAAAGCAGCTTGGTTCTGCTCCTCCCCAATCCCAACTACAAACCCCAATAGGAATCTTCCTATGCATATAAGAGTTATAATCTTAAAAAAACGAAGAGCCCGTGCAACCTGACAAAGAACTAAATATCTCTCAGATAAACGTACCTACACTTAACAATTTAACTAATAAGCTCAAAAGACTGCTAGCCTCTATTAGATCAGAACATTTCGTCAGACGCTTCATCTCCCTCTCTTCTACAGACAACTCACTTTGGCAAACAACTAGAAAAATTCTTCGGACTCAACAATCTGTTCCTCTACTAAAAAAAACCGACGTTGCCTGGGCCGTCACTGACCTGGAAAAAGTCAATATATTTCGACACCACCTTTACTCTACTTTCCAACTGCATGACAATATTCTACCTTCTCTTCAAATTGAAATAGTAAAACATTCCCTATCTTGTCCACTGCCCATGACTCTACCTCCTAAACATGTTCAACCTAGTGAAGTTGAATATGCGATTAGGAACTCTCCTGGGCACAAAAGCCCCGGCTTTGATTTAATCACAACAGAGGTGGCAATACATCTACCGGGTAGATATGGGTGACCATATTAAGAAAATAAAAAAACGGGACAGCTGTTACTTCCCCCCCAATTATAAATCCTCATCCATATATATTCACACATATACATATAAATGTCGAGAGTTAAAGTCTTTTTATTTTATATTTTTATTTTTAATCCTTTTGGATTAAAATATCGGATAAGAATTGGTACAAGTTTTAAACGTTTGTGATTTGATGTATCTATTACAAGTGTGCAAATTTAATATTTTTTAACTCTTATAAAATTTGTTCCATTGCAAAAGGGCCTATTACTTTTAACATAATCAATTCACATTCCGTTCGAGTACAAGTACATTTTTTATCGTGAATTTTCTTTATAAGTGAGGACGTACAATCCATCGAACGAAAATAATGATTGTGCATGATAGTATGAAAAGCAAACGTACCTTCTTCTCCTCAAGACGTTTATTCTCATCCGATAGCTCAGATTTTCCTTTATTGATAAAATATGACGCTAATTTATTAGAACTGCTAGAGCTAAACACAGCCAATAAATGTTTACGTTTTTTTTAAAGTTGTTTAATAGCTGATATGCCATCATGTTCAATCGAGAACATAGATTTACAATAGGTACACAAATCTTTTCCTACTTCATCGGCATCTCTTAAAAAAGGAAACTGCGTTTTTAACTTTGGATTAAAAGTTCATCGTCTCTTGGGCATCTTAAGTATACTTTTTAAAAGTTAAGAAAAATATCTAAAGGTACTTACGCGTCAATTTCAAAATACAACGACTTCACGAAAAGTTCACGGATTGACTGTCAACAGTGTCTACCAAAAACAATTACCGATTAACAACTATAGAACTATAGAATATAATATCTAATAGCATTAATTATAAATGTATAAATAAAATAATATATAATTTTAGTTCAAAGAACTACATATTATGCCATACAACATGTCGCATGCTGTTGCTAATTGTATAGTTCTTCGGCATCGGGACTTGACGCTCATTCCACGAAAATTGTTATCTGTTAGGTATTTCTAACTTTGGTTTCGCATTTTTAATATACGAATAAAACTGTTTAATATTTTTTTTATACATAGATATTTTATTTACAATCATTAATACATTATATAATAAATTATATGGAAATAACGGGAATAAAATGGGACAATCTTCTAAAAACGGGATAAAAAGCGTCCCATTCGAAGTTTGTCGGGACAACGGAACATAATGATAAAAAAAGGGACAATCCCGTTTTAAACGGGACGTCTGGTTACCCTAATCTACCCAAAAAAACTCTACTTCTGGTTTGAAAGGACAATGAACAGCAATAGCAAAACCAACATAACCGTTGTTGGGATTGCATCTAAAAGTATAAAATTGTGGAATATTAAATAGGCGAGTAGGAAGTATCTTTGTTTCAGAGAGTACCGCAACAAAGTATTTTTTGTGAGTAAGAATCCTCTGTAGAAAAGTACTCCTCGCAAAGTGACTTCTAACGTTCCATTGTAGGATATTTAGTGAGGAATAAGAGTTATTTCTACAGAAAAAGGTCATAATAATGAGAGTTAAGGTGGCTGGAGCAACCATTTTTTTCATACATTTAGCTCAAAGGGCGAAATAAAATTAAGCATACTTCCAGTAGCTCGATTTAAATTTTGAAAACTAAATTTGATTTGTATTTCTCTTTTTTAAGATTGATCGGAAGTGGATACTTCTATTTTTAATTTCATTGCTATCTACAACTAAGTCAAGTAAAAGTTTATTTTGAGAAAGATATAAACTTACTATATATTATATTTTATTACCTAAAAATAAAGTCGTTAATCTTTTTCCGAGCAATCCTAGAAATTAGACTAATGAATACAATCATCTTTTCAAAATGAATATAAGTCGATCAAAACAAGGAGAATTTTTATTTCTCTTATGGTCTATTTGCATTAAATCTCTGTTCTACAACCGGAGCAAAAGTATTTTCTTCCTATATATTGACTCATTTTTAATCTAAATAATATTAATTTTAGTTCATACATTTTTATAATAAATATAATTTTAATTATATACCAATTATACAATTAAGTACATAATGAGCATAAAGCTCTTTAACAAATTTAGTGAGGCACAGTGGTGGATCCAAGATTTTTTTAGGGGGGGGGGGAGGGTTTGAAAAATGTTTTCTTTGGCCCTTGGAATATTTTTTATAACATTGCAGTCGGTGACTGATCAAGGGTTTTTACTTCTTAATGCAGTAGTGTACATTTAAAAATGAAATTTATCGAATGTATAATATTAGTAATATCAATTTACAATTTTTTTATCGTACTACTCGTCGTGTACGGAATTTAGGCTATACTTTGTTATAAATCTGTGCGGTATGGTACTATTTTTGTGTGCGGTATTGTGTTATGCATTTTGTGCAGTAATAAAAAGTGCTTTTTATTCGGCAAAGTGCCGACCCAGTTATTCAGTAGGATCTCTAGGGGTTATTAATATTTACTGAGAAAATTTCCGAACTAATTGCTGTAAAATAATAATTCAGAAACTTCTTACTTAAAAATAGGAAGTGACTATACCGTTTTATCTACATCGTTGACCCATAACAGAATAAATAAATTAGTTGTTCTTTGAGAATAATGTTTTTAAACCAAGGGTATGCAAAAAGACAGTGAAAAAAAAAGTGTTAACATTTAAAAATAATCTATGAATTAGTGTTAAAAAAAAATATAAGGTAAAGCAATAGACCAAATTTCTTAGATTTAATTCTCATTTAAAAATATTAAATAATACATTCCTTGTTCAAATATTTCTATGCCGTACTTATTCATTATCAATAACATCGGTTATATTCTCAAAATAGCGGCTCGTTCTTCGGTTAGTCATTATCAATGTTTCCGTTCTGGTTGCTTTGTAGCATTTAGTCAAATTATAACTTTTTTGATAAGAAGTTAACATTTTAAAAATTTTAATCACATCTAAAAATCTATTTGTTATTGTCGATTTTCCACATTTTCAGCTCTGAATATTTAATTTGTTTATTTTTTTTTAATTTTTAATCATGACTAAACAAGAGTTTATCCAATGGATTTGTGAAAAACTGTCGGCTATTCTACAGTTTGAAGTACAAAACGACATGGCTGAGTATGAACATTGTTGTTTTTCAGGGGGAATAGTTTCGGTACGTAACTTTTTTTTTCTACAGGTATATACTTTCCATTCAATCCGAACAAGACCTGGATGAATATTGCCGTTCGTTGTTGGACATTAAATCTCCAGTTCACAAACAGTTTTTATTAGATTTAAAAAAAAGATATAGACTTTGTAAGTTCTCATTTTATCTAAAGCTTTTCAATTATGTATTAATTTAATATGTTTACTTAATTAAGTCAATCAAAAACCAACCTCTTCTGTTCAAGTTACGCGTCCTCCTAAACAAAATTTAAAAACCCAAGAAAATGTAGAAAAGATAGATTCAGATAAAAAACAAAAAGTAATATCACTCTTAAATTCATTAATAGTTGAATATTAAACTATTTTATAGCACAATTATTTGTAGAAAAATGCATCAAAGTCGAAAAACAAAAAGTATGTCAACATGTATTCTGATGAAGGTCTTAATCGTCAGGAAGTATTCTTGAAAGGTAAACAATTAGCTTTAAAACATACAAGATTTAATAAATTAGTGTATTTATTATCAAGGTCGTCATAAATGTAACTGCCAAGCATCTAAACATGGTTTAATTAGTAACTGTTTAAGCTGCGGTCGAATAGTATGTAAACAAGAAGGATCTGGTCCATGTGTAGTATGTGGGGAATTGGTTTGTAAAATTTTTTTATTTTTATTTTGTTTGGAAATATAATTATTCTAATTTCATTGATAGGTATGTTCTAATGAAGAAAAACTCTTATTAAATTGTAATAACAATAAATCTAAAGAGCTGTATAATCGATTAATTGAACAGTCAGTTAATGTTAATTCAGATAGTAAAGCTCTTGAACATAGAAATAAGCTTTTAGAGTTTGATCGTACCAGGTTAAAATTATTGAAATTTATTAACTATTAATGAGTAAAAATATTTTATTTTGTATTTTTAAAAATAATAAGCAAAATCTATAAAATAAATGTTTGTTAAAATTATATTCATTTGTGATTAATTCATGATTATATTATTATATAGTGCTAAACGTACAACTGTAATAGATGACCAAATGGATTATTATTCAGTTAATAGTGGATGGTTATCATCAAAGCAAAGAGAACAGATGCATCAGAAAGAAGAAGAACGTCAAGAGAAGAAACATGGATCAAGAAAAACTAAGAAAATTACTATTGATTTTGCTGGTATAAAATTGTAAATTAATTGTTTAAACAAAAATAATTGCAATCATTCTGCATTCAATAGGAAGGCAAGTTTATGAAGAAGATAAGGAATCTGATGATGATAACAATGTAAGTTCAATTAATGACAGTGAAGAAACACAGCCTGTTATAATCAACGATCATCTGAATAATCCTTTAATTAAAATGGATTTAAAGGTTTATACATTTTTTTTTTTTTTGTTTAAATTATTAAATCATAAATTATGTATTGAAAATACATTTTATTAATTATACATCCTGTTTCAATTTAAGTTTAATGATGATGCTATAAAAAAAATTAAAAGACACAGTGTTAATTTTAACAATCCACTCGGACAACATGATCAAGGATTTAACCGTGTACAAGATGCTGAATTAATGCTAATGACTGATCCTGGTCTCTGTTTAAGCATGCATCAGCCATATGCATCTCTGTTGTTGCTTAACATAAAAAAGTAAGTGTGCTTCTAAGGTGCTGACCATTGCCAATTATTGGCAACTAATAACAAAACTTGATATGCTAGAATACTGTACTGGTATGTATGCTGAATTAAATGAACAAATTTTGTTTTTTTTATTTAAGTCATGAAGGCCGAACATGGTACACACCACACCGAGGAAGGCTTTGGATAGCGTCAACAGCTAAAAAACCCAGCCAAGAAGACATTAATGAAATTGAGACATTTTACAAACGTTTGAAAGGAGGTCAGTGTAAACAAAAATATTGTTAAACAATAACAGAATAGGGAAGTTAATGTTTGTGTTGTTTATAGACATAACATTTCCAAAAAAATATCCCACTGGATGTTTAATGGGTTGTGTCAACATAGTAGACTGTTTGTCCCATGAGGAATACATTGAACAGTTTCCTCAGGGAGAAAATGATAGTCCATTCATATTTTTATGTGAAAATCCAATTATGATGAGCAATCATTTTCCAATTAAAGGGCAACATAAAATTTGTGAGTGTTCAAAAAGTAAATTGTTCTATTATTTTATTGACCATTATAATTAATTCCATTTATTTTTCAGTTAAATTAGATAAGCAAATTCATAATGCAGCTCAAAAATGTTTAATGATAGAAATTAGTTAATTAATGTTATAATAAAATAAATATTGTTCATAAATAATAGTTTTTTTATTAACATGTAAATAATTCAGAATGATTAGTTTAACGATACGCACAGCTAAGATCCTAATAAATATGCAATTAAATTGAGAACATAGTAAAAAAATAATTAAGCAATGATTTGGATTCAGAAGGAACTAAAGTACTAGAGGCAATCTTAAGTGTAGAAATACAAATAAAATTTAATTAACACTTTTTAAGAATTTATAGATTTGAAGAAGGCTTTAGATAAGGTACCCTGGAAAGATCTATTTTACATTTTAGGAGAAATAGGAGTTGACTACTGAGATAAAAGGATAATTTATATGAAGATCAATCAAATTCATAACAAAAGCAACTGACAAACAGATAACTAGAATTTAAAAGGATAGAAGACAAAGATGTCCACTTTCCCCAACTTAATTTAATATTTATGTCAGTATAGCTCATTTAAGAAATAAAAGAAATATTTCTCAAAAATATAAGTGGATGGAGAAATAATATTTTCATATAATTCACCAAAATATTGTACTATAAGCCAATAGTAAACACATATTAGAAAAAGCATTTGAAGGTATGGTGATATACTTTCAAAAATAAATTGATTATAAACTGACAAAACACTAGTTATGACGTGTCAAAAATTAGACCGAATCGTTAGAATTAATATTCAAGGGAATTATTCCTTGTACTTGGTGGTTACTATTTGGTTTCTAATAAGAAGATAAGATATAGCCATTTATATTATTATTACGGACATGTATAATAAAGGTTCTCCAGGTAATCACTAAACAGGGGGATACATTAAAATTAGATTAAATCTTACTATTAAACGATAAACGGATATATTCGCAGAAAAGATCATGAATACAAATGGCATGTAAAAAGTAGAAATCTAAAAGAACCACCACATAATAAAACTAAAGTTGATGGCTCAGTAATATTGCTAAATAAATAAACATAAAACAACAAACACTTATTTATAAGAATCTTGCCAAAATAGAAATCACGAGGCCAACCACTAAAGGGTTGGTAAACACTCTAATGCCCATAAATGGATATTTATAAGAAACATGATTATAATATCCTTCTATCCGGGTCAAGTGGTTTTACATGACATCTTAGTATATAAGGGGGTTTTTAACAGACCAAAAGTCAGATGAGTTTTAGTTTGGACATAGCACCTTCACGTTACATTATTTTGTAAATGTTTTGACTTGTAATATTTTAATAAAAAGTATTAACTGAAATTTTGAGTCAATCTTTTATCCTTTCCTCAACCATCATTTTTGAATTGACGGCACGCAACATTATTTACTAAAATAAGATTTACAGCCATATCAAATCCTGTGCTGCAGAAAAAGTTTTGAGCTAATATGACTAGTTAGCCAGGTGTAACTTATATTGGTAAATGCTTTTATGACCAGTTTTTACCTTCCATCTGGTGCTTTTTTAATTTTAATTCAATATTGGATAGATGACATAATTATGATTTGGAAAAAGTTAGGTAAATAACATATTTTAAAATGTTAAGAACCATAAACTTGAGTGAGATATCTTAATCTTGATTAATTTAATCATATGGTTAAATTTTTAAAATAAAAATAAAAATAATTATTGTTTTTACTTTTATTTGAAACTTGGTCAAACATAATAAATTACATTAAACAAGATAAATTAAATTAAAAAACAGTTAAAAAAGGGAATTATTGAAATAATGGAAAAGTAATGAAAACTGGGCAATTTTAATACCAAATGAGAGATATTTCTACATCAGGTTCAAAGATAATATGAATTGTTGACAGATTTAAAATTATAATCTCTATGAACACTAATTTTAGAGTTTTAAAAATAAATAATTTTATTTATGTTTTATATAAAAACTTTATTCAAAAATTTCCAGATATATTTTGTTATTAAATTATTTTATAAAAATGTATAAGTTCATCATTAAGCTAAAGTATGATTTTATGTTATCATTGTACACAATATTTTGAACTAGATAGATGATTCAGTCCAACGATGTATGCAATGAGGATTAGTGCACACATAATATAATCTCATTTCCTCCTAAAAATTGGAGAAAAAAATATTTAAACTTAATTTAATTATTATAGTTGTTTAAATTATATTATACCTCAGCACGTCTAGTTTGAGCTTGAAAAAAGACTGATTCACGGTGTTTACATTTTGGACATGGATGGTCTTCAGACCTGGGTAAAGTTGGATCAGATGTCACATCAGAAACTATATGAGTAAGTTCACTAAACAAAGAAAAATAAAATTAATAAATTTAAATGTGAGATATTTCTGATTATTATTTTTTGGTAAAACGCACACAAGAGTAAATAGTAGAAAGAAATGTATCTTGATTAATTACTTTACTCTTATAATATTTTTTACCTGCTACAATGTTAAATAGTAGCTTGTGATTTTTATACTATAAAGTATATAAAATTACACAATATTATGGTATAATAAAAGCATAAACAAAATAAAAATAAATTACTTGATTTCATGCATGATTTTGTTGACATAAATGCAATTACTGTCAGCCATTTGTCTATGATCACAATTACGGCACTAAGACAGAGAATTATACATTAAAATTTAAGGTATATTACTATAACTAAAAATATATTATTTTATTTAATTTATAAAGTATTTTAAAAAAAAAAAAAATAAAAAAAAATTGTAATTTTATTTAAACTTTTCCAATCATCACTTATTAATATTTAGAGAAATAATTGATCATATAAAATTATACTTAAGACTAGGGTACTTTTATAATAAGGGCAACAATATACTTACTGCGTACAATAACACTTTATGTTCTTTGTCTTCTTTTGGATATAACATGTTATTACTAAAAAATAATAATACAGTATTATTCAATATCATTAACATTGATTTTAATTACATTTTAACAGAAACAATTTTAAGTATACAGAAAATGCTCATGTGACTTCAAATTAATTTAATTAACTAAAGCCTAACCAAACTCTTTTTATACTTTAGTAATAATCACTTGTAGAATGGTAATAAGACAATTACTATTAGAAGATATAATGAACTATACATATACAACATTATTTTATCAGCTTATTCACAATTTATGAAGAGAGGTGGTTTTTAAAAAATCAATTTTACTAAATAATAATGAAAATAGAACCCTTAGTAAAGCGCTGAGACTATATCAAGTAGATGCATTTTTATACATATAAGATTTAATTTATGTTCATTGCAAATCATTACCATTCTTGACAAAATCTAATTCCGACGAAACCGGGTCCGTCGCTGCGAGAATCGTATCCGGACATCTGATAAATTTTTTCGGGGACTCAATTCACGGCGTTTAAATGTTTAATGTAATAAGATTAGAATTTGAAACACCTACAGTCAACACGTAAAACCGTCGTCTATATCAGTGACTAAAGCGGTCCGTAAAAGCGAAAAGCGATTTTTGTAAACGATTAATCGATTATAACAACGATTTTGCCAGATCGATTTTATTATTGAAATAATTGTTTTCGGCTTGATTTTTTTTATATATTTGTATTGGTAAAGCGTAATTTACAAGATGCTATTTTACTAGCAACCAGTAAAACATTATATTAATTAACTGTTATACTAGCACATAGTAAAACAGTTATTTCATAGAAGGAGCAAACACAGGAAAATATTTCGGGAGGGGGGGGATTGAAAACTATGATGTTAATAAATATTATACAATTCATATTGTATTATTCTTTATTTTAGATACTTATAGTATATACAGTGTATATATAGTGTATATCTTATTAAATTGTAAGTTTATAAAAAAATAATTCAGAATATGAACTATAGAAAATGTTGTTTGTTTCTAAAATATTTTTATTTAATTTCGGTGACGATTTAAACACCCAAAACACCCCCCTGCGTTTGCCACTGTTTAGAATACATGATACTAGTCATCTAATTTACTAGCAGCCGATCAAACTCTAAATTCCCCCCGGTTGGAGAATATTTTATAAATATTTTTATTTTGGAAGGTTTTATTTTTGTAAATACATATTTTTTCGAAGAAAATAATTAATAATCATATTACTTATTATTTGTCTGTATGATCATGTGCGTATTACGTACATCAACATTTTAAATATATAGATGAACAAATACAATATTTACTATGTAAGTTATTAATATATCTTTCTAGGTTGTTAAAAAAATTGATCACTAAATATAAAGGGTAAACCACATACGGTTAAAATTGGCATTAAACCTATTTTTTTCAAAAATGTTATTATAGATCAAATTAATAATCACACTTAATAAACGATAAATTTAAATCGAGTAATTAAAATATTTATTTAATTTAATTTAAATATATTATTTATATTATTATTAATATTATTTAATTTAAATATTTATTTTTTATTTTTTTTGTACAGAATATAGAAAGAATATTTGTATTTTTAATGACCAATACATCATATATCTAATATTTTTAAAAAATATTTTGAGAATATATTACCTTTTTTAAACGACATAAAAACAATCATATCTTTAGGATATTTTAGAGAATATAAATCCGACCTCTAGCAATAACGTATGTTTGATAAAAAAAAAAAATCGATTTTTTAATTCGATTTACTTTTGAGAATAGCTCATCTCTAGTCCGTGATAACGGGACAATATCTTACAACAAATGTGACCACGGTATAACCTAACCTGGTCCCGACCGTGATTATAAAGATATATTTAATCATGACTACCAATGAACAATTTTTGGTGTTTAACAGAATAATATTATTACCACGGACGCGTTAAGAACTATTGTTGTTAAACCTCTAATTTGGTACCAACGCGGTCGTGATTATTATTTTTCATTGCAGTACGGTTATCATACCGGTCTGCGGTCCAATAACAACAATTTTATATTTATATCAATCAGAAATAATATAGAAATATTGTGTTCGGATCATTTGTCCGTACCATTTACCATCTGAACGTTTGAAATCGTACGAATATTCAACATGAAACTGTTAACTCATAACTTGTTGTCGTCGAAATGTTTGAAAGGAGTTAAAGTTGGATATCCGCTTCGTATTGTGGTAAGTATAATATTATAGCTTTGTTTATCCGTTCGATTATGTATACGCGTGATGTATACATTTGTCTGCAGGCGAAAGACGTTAAGATATCTGAATCAGAGTACAACATGGAGTTTGTCTTGAAAATGATACCTAAACTCGACTGGAAAGTGTTGGTCAACGCTGCTGAGCAAGTGCGTTATGGTTTATCAACTCATAAGCGTACAATTTTAGTTGATTGTTTTTTTTTAGATTGGACATGGTAATAATTTACCAATAGAATTGATTGAAGACTATGAAGATGATGAAGAATTACTCAAGAAGATACATCACATACTCATGGAAGTAAGTTTGTTTCATAGTTATTTGCTGTGAATTATTGTTGAAAATATTTTTGTTACTTTCAAAAACAATTTCTACTAAAGATTAAGAAATCCTTTTATATTTTTCTCTCAAAATTATTTATTTTTTTCTGCATTAATATGATTTCAAGATGACTGAATGTAAAATATAAATATTTAATCATTTTTTTTTTAATTTTTTTCAGCACTTAAATTAACAATTTAATATTTTTATTGTAGGTAGAAGTCATAAATGGTGAACTCATCTGTCCAGAAACTCAAAGAATATTCCCGATATCTGCTGGGATACCGAATTTATTGCTAAACGAAGATGAAGTTTCCTAAATGCTATGAATTAGGTACATTCTGTATGTTTATATTGTTCATAAGTTTTTTTTCATAAATAATGCAGTTATAAATAATAAATAAATTTATTAATTTTTAATTGTTTACTTTGTTGATATTCTGCAGTTACTTAACCCTTTCACTGCTGATCATAAAAATCTAATGCAACTGCTCTTTGCTGACTATATTTTATAAATTATTTAACTAGTATTTCCACTTTAAAAAGATAGTTTTATACTCACTGAATCTGAAAAAATTAAAAAAAAAAAATTGGAACAAAACTTACCAAGTTATTGCTAATTGTATAACTCTTAGCCAGGGTTTCTCAAAAATGTACTCCGCTAAATAAATTAACGCACAAAATCAATGAAACATTAGATTTTTTAATGTCAAACATTTATTTTTAACAGTTAAAGTATTTAAAAAAAAATTTTACAAATCTTTTATAAAAAAGTCATAATTAACAATATTAAACATAAAAAATTATATTACACACGCTCATAAATTATAAATTACTAATAGTATAAAACCAACGGTAAATTATTTTTTTATAATAAGAAATTTAATATAATAATTGAGTAGCTTTGTAGTTGGCTTTTGTATGGTAAATACCAAAACAAGGTGTTACACATAATCCAACATTACATAAATCACACATATATAATGTGTCTTTTCTTTTATTATTTTTAGAGCATACAATGCATTTTCTTCGGTTAGCTTTTCCAACTTCATTTTTGGGCACATCTGTTGGAAAATGACGGGCTGTGAGTCGAGTTGGCTCATCTTTTGTACTTGCTCTTCCCCTATTAGGACTATTATTATATTTTCCATATTTATCCAAAAGCTGTCTAATAAGTTCTAATTGAAAATTTGCTATTGGTATATTCTTGCCACTTACAGTTTTATATGCCGAAAAAGAATTTAGAAGACATAAATCAACTAAATGAAAGAATATTTTTTTATACCACTTCATGGTTTTTCGTACACATTCAATGGAACTAAGCAGCATATCACATTTATCAATATTTCCCATACATGCATTATAATTTACAATACATGTAGGTTTTTTTACAACTTTACCACTAGCTCTGTCTATTTTGTTTGTGCTGGCTGAACTAGAATCATATAATGACGATAACATATAGACTTCTCTTCTATCCAACCACTTCAGTGCCATCATTGTTTGTGTGTGACTACTCTGAACTTCACCTAGTTTTAATTTTTTTTTTAAATCAGGCATCCCTCTTCTGTTTTTTCTGACAGTCCCAGTTAATGATGTTTTTTTTTTGTATAGATGTTGGCATAAAATAGGTGAGGTGTACCAGTTATCTGTGTACAAGTTGTGTCCTTTTTTTAGATATGGTGCCATTAAAGTCATAACAACTGCCCCAGATATGCCTATGTTCTTATCACATTGCAATAGACAAGTTTCAGCACCAGTATAAATTATAATGTCTAAAATAAAATCGGTTTCAACATCGCATAATACGAACAGTTTTACTTCAAAGCGATGCCTTTTAGACTTTATAAACTGCTTAAAACTTAATCTCCCTTTCCACAACACTAAACTTTCATCAATTACTAAATTCTGAAATGGTACCATACCAGCCTTGAAATTGGCACGGATTTCATCCAATACCACATCTAATTTAAAAAGTCTATCTCCAGATTTTTGGTTTTCATTATTACAAAAGTGTAACATACGTAAAATTAGTAAGTACCTATCTCTGCTCAAAATTTTACTGAAAATGGGTGACATTAGAAGTGGATCTGTTGACCAATATTCATTTATTTCTAGCTTTTTGTTACAAGCCATAAGCATACTTGTAGCTAAAAACACATAAAGTTCTCCAATATTTGTTGGCTTCCAATATTTCACGCTAGATTTTGGGGCTATATCTTCTTGTTTTAAATATTGCTCTGCATACCGATTGGTTTCAAACGCCACTTTTCCAAGGATAAATTCTGACATGAATGCTTCAAAAAAATCTATAATAAGGGAGTCATCACTCAACCCAAACTCATGTTTTTGAACTCCACACTATGTAAACAACATAAATTACAGAATAAGAATAGTTTATTTTTTGTATTTTCCCTACTAATATAATAAATAATAATTGTTTATACAAAAATTATAATAGTAAAAATATCAGAACTATTATATTATTATAGTAATACTAATATTTGTTAGTTATTTGAGTTACAACTTCTACTTGTACTGTAATAACAATAATAAGTATTATAATGATATAATTACAAAAAATATTATTTTAGAAAAACACATATTTTATTTATAGTAAATAAAATGTATTACCTTAGATGAGTTAAAACTATTTGTCTTAGGGCTAAATTTTCCTGTTGACTTCCATTTGAAGTCTGGCGTATGCAAAGATTTATTTACAGGTTTTTTTCTAATATTTTTTTCAAAGACACCAGTTACACCAGTAATATTTTGAGCAACTGGCACGTCTAAATAAGTTTCAGATGTTCCTGGTAGATCTAAAATAGATAAATAGTAAATAAAATTACTATCTATTATAATTGTGAGGTAAAACAATTGAGAATTAGAAACTACTGTGTATCGCACAACTGTAGGTATTTACCTTGTTCGATATTACCATCATATGATTGAATTTGTTCTTCTCTGTTATGGCGTGACAGAGGTGGCGATACCAATGTAGCTGTTGAACAGAAAAGATAGTTTTACATAAATCATTTATAGTAAAAAAATAAAAATGATGTATAATAATTACCTGAGTCATCATCATCAAAACACAAATAGTCAAGGAACTCATCATCTGACTCCTCGTTAGCTAATATATTATCTAGTTCATCTAAAATATCGGAGTCTGACAACATATTTTCAAATTGTTTTCGTTTAGAAAACGAATAAAACCACTCGGCGCACTCGTTATAATCGTATTTATGACGAAATTTAACTAATGAAAACATAATCACAGGCTAACCTGGCTAACTAATGATATTATATATTTTATAAATAACTCCAAGATAAACAAACAACACTAATATAGTAATAATATTAAAACCAGAAAATAAAATATAAGATATGCGAGTAATAACTGCAACAGCGTAATCAAAAATCTGATTTGAAATATTTCGGTTTATTATTAATTAATGCTATTTTGGGAACCCTGGAATATAAAATATTTTATTTTACTTATAACTTCTTTGATAATTGTCAGATTTTTATTTTTATTATCTCTTTGAATTCCTCTAATTATTTACTACATGTTCATATAATCACATCAATGAAAACAGCTGTTGTTGATTTTTAAAATGAAAAGACGCATATGTGCGTCCATAGCACCACAGCGTTGCCTACGTTGGACGCATATATGCTTCCATAGCAGTGAAAGGGTTAATAGATCTATTACAAGGTTAAATTATAACTTTTTTTCTTTCTTTTTTACAATTTAATAAAACCATTGAAGAATCTATAATTGATTAAACTATTTTTAATTGTAAAATTGATACTTGAAACATTATACATTTATCATCTTTATAGGGTAGAGCATACAGTTATTGGCATACTAAACTTTTTATATCATCAAGTGCTGCGTAAGATTTTATAAAATATTAATAATTGTTCACACGGTTCTACATATATTTGCGTCAAATGTTATTATTGTTTTATAACCAACATGATACAATATTTAAATTTAAAGTAGATGGCGAACAAATGTTAAAAAAAGGTCAGACATTTCTTAAAATCATAACAAATACACCTATGAAAAGAAGCATTCACTCATACATAACTGGGTCCAAACCCGTGTAATATCTCAATAAATAAATAGTCGTAAACAGTAATATTCAGTAAATTCTAAATCTTAGGAACATTTACATTTTACAAGTATGGGCGCCTTCACACGTAGCCACTCGGCAGCGCTTCTGTTGGAAAAACATTAGTTTATATAGATGGTTTCACACACGACCACGGCCACTAATTTGAAGCGCCACAGACGGTGTCAGTGGCTGGCTTCGCCGCAGAACGCGGCGTCTAAAAGTCGTGCTTCTTGTAACAAAACATAATTTTAGATTGGGCGTTTCATACGTGACTACAATCGCGCGATTATTTTAGCAGCGCGTCAGTGGCACGTTAGTAGCGCGATTAATCCCTGTTTGATCAAACAATTTCAATTATTATCATTTTAATTTCAGTCTTTATTTGTCAGCCTAAGTGCTGTGTCCTGTCAATGTTATTATATCTTTTTATATTTTGAAACATTATCTCCTTCCAAGTCATCAAACAGTGTATAAAATAACCCTTTGTTCGGTCTTTCTAGAAGCAATGGATTCACCCAGAATCTTCTCGGTGTATTTTTACGTTTCTTTTTTTTAATTAATAGCATCGCCAACAATAATTCAGTTTCCACATCCATTTTGAGACTGATGTAGTATGCTCTCGTATTCACAAAACTACCGACGCACGTTAGCAGCGCCACTAACGCGCTCCTAAATATATTAGTGGCACCACTAACGCGCTTCTAAAAAAATTAGTGGCACCACTAACGCGCTTCTAAAAAAATTTGCAGCGCCACTGACGTGCTGCTAAGAAGCGCTGCCGAGTAGCTACGTGTGAAGGCGCCCTATAATTTAAAATTATATTTTTAATTTGAATAATATAAGGTGCCAATAACTATATTTTTTGATCATTTTGTATAAAACAAATAATTTAAAAATAAGTTTCAAATCTATACAAATTTTGATTACAAAACTGGAAAAATAAGTTTTACTAAATTAAGTCTTGAAGGAGAACTCGCTAAAATAAAAACCAATCACTAAATAAATTTTGGATTGACGTCGAAAAAGTTTTCTATTGAAAAAAAAAGCTCCAAAATATATTATTACAGTTTTTGATGAGATATTAATGTGATCAAGGATTTTTCACTATTGTTCATTAAAGAAAAAAATAAGAGTATGGTTTACTACTATTTGACCATAAATTAAAAGATTGTGCAAAAAATAAAGAACAAGCCTTACAGTAAAATTAATTCCATAATTTTTAATTTATCTTGATGGTCAAATATTATTATAATTATAATAACAATATATAATTGATATTCAATGCATTAATTTGTTTTATAAAATACTACTATTTTTGTTTATACTTCGGTACTAAGCTAAAGAAAACCAAAATTACAAAATATAAATGTAAATACATAATATAAGACTATTGAGTGTAGAAATTACGAGTACCTACACAGAATTTTTAGAATATAACTAAGTGTGTTGTGAGTTAGAAGTCGTCGGGAATCTGCTATAGAGTATAGTATTGGTTAAAATATATAATTTTACATAAAAAACACAACCATTAACTAATTACTACTACTTTGTGTATTTAATTGAAATTTTAATGTTTATCTATCTGTACATTTAATTCAACTAAAAAATAAAATACAAAACAAATTACAAATTAAGATTCAGATTACTAAAAAATTATCATATCTTCTAGATTATTTTTGTTTTTATACCTATTGATGTAACATTCAGTAAAATGTTAACATCAGGTTACACTAACCAAACTGTAGCAAGAATTTAATGTAAAAGTACACTTAATATTAAATTCTTCTATCTTAGTCATCCATACATTCTATTATAACTTAGGGATTTATTTTATAAGGAATATTAAGAAAGAAAAAAGTAAAAAATCAGGTAAAAACAGTACGTAACAAATTTTTCAAAAGGAAACGATAATTATACCACCTAACAAATAATCTACGAGTAATGATTTATATTAATTAATTGTTCTTGAAACAATTATACATTTACTTCTGTATATTTAAATATTATTTGGATTCTGAATTTGCTACAGAATTATCATCAGGATTATCATTATTTTTATTATCTCCAGCTATGACTGTATCCAAAGTGGCCCAATCAAAGTCATTTTTTACTTCATCATCTTGTGGAACATTTACACTTGAATCATCACCATTGTCTGAAGCATCGTTTTTATCTTCATTTTCAATACCCTAGAAATAGATTTCATAAAAGATAAATTTGTTAAGACAAATACCAAATGGATATTGTTTTTAATTCCATACTTTATGGTTGGAGGAGTCACTATCAGATTTTGTTTCTTCAGCATTTTCTTTACGAATTTCTTCAGCTGCCTTCTCACAAGACTTGTTTTTCTCACAATGTTGTACATTATCGTTGTAAATGCACACGATTACGGCAATGGAGACTCAATTGTTGTTCAACATCATCATGTGGAGGCAAATTGAATTTGCATAGTTCACAGTAATACACTTCAACCTTCTTACAAAATTCTTTTCCTGTAAAACAAATTAATAAAATTAATATAAGCTTAAAATTGATGTATAAATTAGGTTTTAAAAATATTTGTAATGCAATTTTTAATATGTATATTATGAATTTTGATAAACTAAGAGTTCAAAATATTTAATAAACAGAAACATTATTTCTTATAAAGAGTATAATTTGATAATACTTGATAAGTTAAGTCACAATTTAAAAGGTTTAAAGCAATATTTCAATTAAAAACCATAATAAATCCGTAACAAAAAATAAAATAATATTTCAAACCTAGACTTATTTCTTCTTGGACTTATTTTTCTTCTTTTTTTCTCCATCATTGTCTTGTGTATCACCTTCTTCTGATCCTTCATCTGAAAGACATTTATTAAAATAGTCTTCAATTCAGTTTTGTTTGGTTTTAAAATTTAAAAATTACTAACCATCTCCAGAACCAACAGAGTCCAAAACCATGAAATTGTCCATGTCAACATCACCATCTGCTTCATCAGCACTAGGAACAGCAGCCATTCGTTTAGTTCTACGATCATAGATATCAACTTTCTATATAAATTACAATAATATTAAAAATTTTGTACTTTGTGATATATAACCAGTAATTAAAAAATACTTTTAAATGATTAGTGCTACATAAATGGTGTTCATAACGCATTGGTGATGCAAACATCAAATGACAAATATTACATGCTGGTTGTAAAAATTGTTTGATTTTCTGTAACAGTAATTTTTTGTTAATATAAAATAAATGTATACCATAAGTTCATTAATTTTTTCTCACTTTGTGCAAAGTACTGCTGAAATGATCACTTTTGGGTTGTTTGAAGTTTAGTTGGCACAATTTACAATAGTTAATATCGGTTTTTGGATCTTCTTCAGTAGCCTTATCATCAATTTCTTTCTGTTCTTTACGTTGATCTTGACGAAACATAAATAATTCATGCTTTCGTTTACGAGCTAATTGGGACATAGCAGTACGATGACGTATTTTCAATAAATGGATTTCATATTCCTATATGTTGAAAATAAATATTACAATACTGGTTAAAAAATTCACCAATATAATTTTTACCCTAAATGTCTTGCAAGTTACTTCACAGTGAGGACATAATAATTTTATAAATGGTTCTCCTCTGGAATCCAGCAAATTACATTCAGTTTTTCGAGGCTATAAAAAAAGAAAAACAATAAATAAAAAAATGTTTAATCAAGTAACTTCTGTAGGTTATATAGTAAATTACATACAGATGATTTATCTCCAGAATCAGATTTGGAAACATCACCATTTAATTTAGGTTTTTTCACTTTCTTTTTAACAAGTTTAACCACTTTTTTCAAAACTTTTCTTTTTTTTTTAGGCGATTCCTCTTTCTTCTCCTCATCATCTTCAGGTCTACTTGCATCATCATTAACAGATTCTTCTTCTTCTACTTCTTCTTCTACTTCCTCTTCTACTTCTTCTTCATCTACTGATGGAGATCTAACTCGTTCACGTAATTGCTAAAATATAAAAATATTATGTTCAAAACACAAAACTATAGAAAAGAGTTTAATATGGATGTATAATAAATATGTGAAGTTAATAGTAATCTATAAATATTAACCTACACAAAAATGCATCATGAATATCAACAAAAATGTAACATTGCCAACATTGTATAATAACGAACTATGGGAAACATCCAAATTATTTAAATATTTGTAAACAATGGAAACACTTATCTCTTATGGACTTTATTTTAAAATATACACACCCGAGTTTTTTCCCTGAATTCAGCTATTTTTCTTGCACGATAATCATCATGATCCCGCATACTTGTTCTGTTAAAACATTTAAAACTATCAATATAACTAAAAATAAATACATATGTTTTAATCTAATGAATAGAAAAATCATTACAACTTGATATTTGATTACAACTCCTAGATCTATAGTAATAAACAATATTAAATTAATTAACAATTTAAGTTCAGTATACTCCATACGAAAAACAACACATACATTTTATTGTCAATACTAAAAACATAAAACTACACAATAATTTTCATTGTGTAGTTCAGCGGTTCTCAACCTGCCCCCCCCCCTCTAGGGAGGCATGATAACATTTCAAGGGAGGTGTGAACATTTTTAAAAAGCAACAAAACATACAAACAATATATATATAACATAATTAAATTTTACTTTGGCAAAGGGGGCATGAAATTATAAAATAGTATGAAAGGGGGCATTGACCTCAAAAGGTTGAGAACTTATGGTCTAGTTGATCAAAACTAAATACTAAAAAGTGTATACTAATTGTAGAATTATTCTAACATAATACAATTAATTATTCATTGAATGTGTTTTAATTTCATACTAAGTAATTATATTAAATACTTTATGAATCAACTCACTTCTAAACAAAACTTAATGTAATATTAATTAAAAATTGTCTATATTATATTAATTATATATTGGTTCATAAATATCAAAAATAACTATGGATAATATCAATGCCTTAAATTTAATTAAATATTTTTTATGGTATATCATTGAATTATTATAATTATTTTCCTATATTATAACATTTAAAGATATTTAGAAAAGATAATAGAAAATCAATTACTGATCAATAATAATAAACTAGTTTTATGTAAAGTTTAAGTACATATTAAATTTTTAAAAAATGTTTAGAGGTATTGTGATATTAATGATTATATGTATTAGTTAAAGTTGGATGCACACCTAAGTAAAAATTAGAATAAAAAGGTAAATATGTTTAATACACCTTTTTTACTACATTAATGTCATTGGTATAAATTAATTAGTTAATAACACAATATAAATACTGAATATAAGTTTCATCGAATAGAAAAATTTAATTTGTATGAAGAAATACACATTTTAAAACTTAAGATAGTTTATTAGGATTAATTAGTATATTTCATGTATAATTACTTAAGTGTGTATCCGGTAGAGTATATAATTTTTTTACATATAATTATTATTTATAGTAGGGTCATTTCAAAATAGATAATTATGTTACTTGTTGATAAATAACTGTTCTGGTTTAAGATTTGTATTACTATATCATCTGAAATTCATCCATAAAATATCTTCATTTGAATTTGTTTCATTAAGTCAACAAGCACAACTCAAAATAAACACAATAATAATTATGTAAAATATATCATATAGCAACACAATTGGTTGAAATTCAATATTGACATCTGCATGAATAATTTATTGTATTAATAGTTCATCAGTTATAATCCAAATTAAACTCAATGATGTATTCAAACATTTCCTTGTAAAATATTATCCATTGTAGAACATTATTGAATACAACAATCTTTAATGAATTCTAATCAAAACATTGACCATTAATCATATTTATATTTTCTAAACATCAACAATTACTTGATAGGTAATTTGTTTGATTATTCAACATTATTAGTTTTCATTCTGCCCAATGGCTCTATAGCCTATAAATTGATTTGTGTTGTATTTATATTTTTGTAATGTATACTATTTACTTATAAATGATACTGTTTTCATCATCTTTTGTAACGCTTCATATAAACATGACAGTCGCCATTTAATTACCTTTTGACTGTATGTATCCTTCTATTGGCTATATCATATCCTTTAGGATTTGTGCGCCAATTAGATATAGGTTCAAGTCGTTTGCGTTTGATAAGTCCTGCACTGCCTCCATAAGATCCTCTATAAGACACACTGGCAGAAGATCTACCCCTCATACCAGGCCTATCAGCAACCCGAAAACCTCTAGTACCCCTGCCTCTATTTGATGGGCCAGAATATCTAGGGGATGGTGGTGAAGAGCGATCATCATCAGGAGGCAGTGGCTTACGGAAATCTGAACCATAATCACGTGAACTATCACGGCCTCTGTAACTGCTACTTCCTCCATAGTTATTATCAGGAGCATAGGATGATCTGCTACTACGGTCTTCTACATAACTGCTACCACCACCACTATAACGGCCAAAATCATCACCGGAACTTGAATATCCACCCATGTCTGAGTCTCTGTGACTTCTTCCACCCTGCGTGCAATTTTCAATCAATGTGTCAATCTAATCTTTTTACTTTACATATTTATTTATAGAACATATATATAGATGTCTACAACAACATATCAAATATCATTTCAAAATTCATCAATAATTATAATAATTTTCAATAAATATATATAAATAAATAAATATAAACACTTTATATATTGGTTACTGATATCATCATCTTGCATGACAAATGAATACTTTGAGACATTGGGCAGTCTTCAATTGAATTTATTTATTTGTTGTACTAACAAATTATTATTTTAAAATTCAAACAATTCTTATTATCAAATATTAGTAGGTTCCAAATAATTCAAAAATATATTTTTAAGTTTTGTTTTTCTAGTTTTCTTAAAAAGTTATAATAGTATTAATTAAATTTCTATATATTCATTTAATCACAACGAGAAGAAAATATTTTGGGTAAAATTTTGAAATACTAGAATGATAATCATTATTAGTTCTTTAATATCTTGTTATATTTTATATGGGAATATATCAAATATATATTTTTTAGTACATTTTTTTTTTTTTAATTTGTATGCATATATTGGAACACTACAAAAATAAAATAAAAACATTTTAGTATTACTAAATTGTTATGATTTTCAAAATGATACAGCTTACTAAAATGTTTTAAATATTTACAATATATTTATATTTACTTCTTAAACAGTTAACTTAATAATATTGTATTTAATATTTATACATAAATTGTATGTATAAATTAATACATATTTTCTATATTTGGTAAAATAAATGCAAGAATTAAACATTTAAGCAAAATGTTTAGGTGCCATCCATGACGTGTGAAATGAAAGCACAGCTAATTAACTATAAATATTTTTACATACCTCTTTGTACCGTCTATAATCATCATTATGACCACTTGAATATCGATCATTATTACCTAAAATTACCAATAATAATTTTATAATTATATTAATAAATAAAATGAATATACAAAATAAATATAAATTACAGTTTGATTTTTAATGATTTAGCTTTAATTAACTAAATCTTATACTCAGAATTATACATTAATAATAATAGATTAGGTAAACATGATCATTAAATATATTTAGATTAAAATAAATATTTTACAGTTATTGCAATTATTGATTGTAATAGATCAAGAAAACATATTAATTTAATATTCTAGATAATTATGTTTTATAATATATATTTTTGTCAGAATTTTAATAAAAATTGTATAACCCAATCTAAACTATCTATTTTGAATACTATAAAACAATTTATTCAACAACCGAATTTTGTAAAAAATAAATTACTGTTCATATTTATTGACATATAATTTTGGAACTTTGGCAATTAAAAAAAAGAAAACTATTATGTAAAAATATTAATTCAAGCTAAACACATTAAATAATAAATTAAATATTGTATTTGACCAACATTTTGACACAATTATTCAATACTTTATATTAATATTTTATGTAATTATTAGATTTTTGATATATATTTTTAAGGAGCACCATTTCTAGAAAAATTAATTATTAATTCTATTATGATAATAATAACTGGTTTTGAATTTATTTCCTTTGTAAAATTCACATTAGAATATTTTAATTTTATATACACTTAATAAATTAGATGAATTAATATAATTACCAGAATAGCGGTTTCTGGAATCATAATTTGAGTCTCCTTGTGATGACCAGTTAGATCCACTATTGCGATTCATGCTGTTATAGCCACCAGTTGATGGAGAATTACTTGACCAAGATCCACCATTTCCTCTGTTACTTCCACGAGAACCTCGATAGGAACTACCACCTCGACTTCTATAGTTATCGTTGTAACTGCTACCACCGCGGTTACCTCTAGAGCTGCCATAGTTTGAATTATACGAGTTTCCTCGATTTCCTCCTCTAGGATTAACAAAACCACCGCGGCTAAACACAAATAAACAACAATAAACATATCAAAATACAATATAAATTATTTCAAAATCATATTATTTGCTCAAATTAATGATAAAAACCAATAAGAGATAAATTAATGTCATAGTGTCGAGTACAAGCAGTCACTAGTAGAATTTCATAAATCATAACGATTTAGTATGATAGCGCGTTAGCGCAACAAATGACTGCGTTAATTACACTTGAACAGTATAGTAAACAACTCCATAGTTACCTGGATCTGTACGCCATTTTGTGCGTTAGATGCGTATACGTGAACGATATGAATGGGTACTTATAAAAATCTGAGCGTGAGTGACGAACGGCTTTAGGTGTTCAACAGTTAAGCGAAAACTTACAAGACATACCGATAAAACACAAATTTCACTGACAACTAAATTTTTTAAAAATGCTCCATCGCGCATCGAATACAAAATGGCTTTGCTTTTCTCCCCTACCCCCAGCCTTGATAAGCACATAGGTGATACGTGGTTACTCGTGGAAGAAAATCAATAATGAGCGTTGACGCTTCGAAATCGCACGTTCAAGTACCTTCAACATTTGTACGTTTTGAAACTTTTTCAAAAGTTTTGCCGTTTTGGCTATCGCCTTTTTATGACGTACTGGCGTTGAACCATTTGAAATAATTTCCTACCTCGCTGTTCGTTACTTCATTCTCAATTTGAAATGAACTCAATTATTGAATTTCAATAATTTAAAAATCTGTAGCCATAATGATAATGTAGACGATAATTGATCAGTAACCAAAAAACAAAATAGTTAAAATCTTAAGTATTATTTTTGTTGTAACCTAATAAATGTTTTGTGCCCTTAATTAATAATAATATTATACTGACTCCTATTTTGAATTTTGATAATTTTAGTGTATAGTACAATAATTATTGTACACATTTTGGTAAGACAATTTAGAATATCATGGAGAAAACAATACGTGGTTAGATTAGTCAGATTCCATGAACTTGGTGTTGTATTTATTTCCTGAAGAGACTGTGTATTGTGAGGTTATGATCTTTCGTTTTTCTAGTTTCTTGTTCCTTTAAGTATTTTGCAGTTCAACGTGTAAGTTTCAATTTCGGAAATATGGTAAGTATTCGTGTATTTTTTATTAATTATCCTTGTTAATATTCATCAGTTTAATTTGTCAAGATTCTTTTGCTAAAGTGTTTAAATTAATTGAAAAATGACTGGTTAATCATTATTATTGCCCATGCAGTTCATATATTTTTTTTACGAACCTCGTTTTCCACATTCGTTTAATATTACTCTTAGCTGCTGCCTTACATTTTATTTTATGATAAATGTACTAGTGACCGATAAGTTTTCAATTTCAATATTTTTTATTGGTAACGTTTACATTTAAGACTTTGTAAAAGTTGTCTAATTCGTTGAATGTTTATCTTTTACTTGAAATATAGTCTGACATAGTATTATAGTCTTCATAATATCTAATAGATATAAAAATATTTATTCTTAAACTATTTAAATTGTGGTAACTTACTGACTTTAAATTCTTTATTGTTTTAATATAAGTTTGTAACAATCTAGAAAGATGGGTTTTTCTAAATATGTATCTTAATTAAGGATAAAATCTCAATTTATTATTAAATATGTAGTTAAATTGCTTATTTATTAGAGAAAAACTATTAGAAATAATTATTTTTATTTTTAGCCTTTCAAAAGGTTTGTGGAAACCGGCCGAGTGGTCTATATTGTAGATGGCCCTTACAAGGGTAAAATTTGTTCCATTGTTGACTGCATTGACCAAAAAACTGTAATAAATTTATAATAGTTCTTTGCAATTTTAATTTACTGTCATTAATTCAATAATACTTTAATTAGGTTTTGGTTGATGGACCTGAATCTGGAGTACCCAGATCAAAGATGCGTATTGCCCAAATCCATTTGACCAAATTCAAGATTAATTTCCCATACAATGGATCAACCAGAACTGTACGTCAAGCATGGGTCAAAGCTGATTTGAACAAGTTGTGGATCCAAAGCAGGTGGGCAGAAAAAGCCGCTAACAGGGAAAAGGTTAGTTCACCTTTTGTAATAGCATTTGAAATTGCATATAATGAAAACTTTTTATTGATTTTAGCGTGCTTCTTTGGGTGATTTTGAAAGATTCAAGCTTAAGAGAGCAAGGAAAATTAGAAACAAGATCAGGACAAATGTTTACCAAGCTTTGTTTAACAAAACTTATTGTCCCAAAAAGAAGACAGTGAAAACTGCCAAAGCGTAATAAATTTTTATTGAACTAATGTAATTTGTTGTTTTTTTTTTATAATGGTTCAAATGATGATCCTTTTGTATATTATGGTAAAATTCCTACTTCCTGCAGTAATCTTCTATTTCCTTAATTGTTACAAACAATATATAGTAGAACCTTTATAAGTCGAATTTTCGATAACTCTAAAAAATGCTTTGGCCCTTGCCTTACAATTTGTGATATGTGTGATACATTTTCTCGATTATTTGATTATTTTCTCAATAAACCAAAGTAATTATAGTTAAATTTTGGTTTATAATTCAAATTTATATAATAATATATAACACGCTAAATGTTAAAGAAAACTTTACAGATAGATCAAACAATAAAAAAACAAAAATATCAGATTTCTTTAAAAAGTAGTTCTACTATATTTATTACTTTAAATTTTTTTAAATTTTAATACAAAATACATAGTCTGTCCAGTGAGAGAATGCACCGATTTTGCGCACCGTAGACTGATGACTAAGTGACTGCTGAAGCATCATTTCCCCTTGATCTGAAGGTGGGTGATTGACAAGGTTCGATTAACCTTGGTAATCAACAACTTGTTGATTATTGACCTCTGGCGCCCATACGTGATATCATTGGACGTCGGAGCACGGTTTTTGCCGTTGTGAAGATAAGCTGCTGTGTGTTGGAGCGCGGCTGTCACCTGTCGGGTGACTTATGTGGAATATGAACAGATTTTGGTTGGTGCGCTCTCTTGATGGACAGAGTATACTTACATTTATTAGTAAATATATAAATAAATAACAGAAAATAAAGTTTTGGGGTTTTTAATAAAATAATGTCTTCGATACCTCAAATTTTTTTTTCTGATTCGAGTTATCGGGGTTTTCCATTAGTCAAATTGTTTTCATGCCCTCAATCGATTCAAGTTATCGAGGTTCCACTGTTGTTAACTTTATAATCGGTTTGTATGTATGAATTATTTACTAAGATAACAGTTAATTTAAATTAAGTTCTATTTTTTAAATTTTGTGTTAATTTGTTGTTATACAAATTATTTTTATTTCTATTTTTTTTTTTTTTATTTAAATTAGGATAAAGAATAAAGTGATGAAATATACATTTTTAGTATTCCATTAATTTTAAAAGTTTTCATTCAACTGTATGTATTATATTTTATTATTAGTTTAATGTATGGCAGATTTTCTTAAATTATATATATTATAGATCCTCTGGAGGTTACTGTGTAACTCTTTGTGTTTTTTATCAAAATATTCAAACAATTTTACTAAATGTCAGAGGTGGCTAGAGTGAAAAAGTCTTGTTAAACTTGCATATTTATAAAATATTATATATACATTTTACATAATAATCAATGACAGTATGCAGTGAACAATAAATAATAATACAAAGTCAATAGCATTTTGTACTTACACAACATTAGAGAGGTTGAAAAACTACTATCAACTACAAAAAATTAGTACCTGTCTATGTAATTATAACAAAATTACAGTTTGATTTCAATACGACTATTGACCAAGTCTTACAATTTTTATACAGAAAAATTAGGGAATTCTAATTCAGAGGGATTCTGCGTAAAAAATAATTGTTTGGTGTTTCATTAAAAATGTTAAAAAGTTTAAGGAACAGATATACGGTTATCAAAAAGTATTGGTATATGCCAAATGTTTAGTGATGCACCTTGGAGGAGGAAGTTTGAGGGTTGTGACCCTTCCTAAAATGTTTAGTAAACTTCACTCCATTCTCCCAACCAAATATCTTTTGAAATTAAATTTTTTCAAATGTTTAACCATTGGTGGATCCTCCCAAGGGAAACATAAGAATTTTTAAAAACTATAAAACATGAAAATATTATTTTGATTATTTATATTTTATCGGGCATTATTGAGTAATAATTTTTTTATTTATGCACACTATTACAGTTGTAATCAAATAAAAAAATTAATTAAAACTATATAGTATCGATCCTCTTAATAATACATTTAAAATTTTCAAATTTTAATATTATTTCCTATACTGATAAATTCATTAAAATTTATTGAAATGTTTATTGTTTAATTATTAGTAAGATCACTAATCTTGTAGTAGTGAGAGGGTGATCTTATATAACAGTATATAAAAAGTGGCATGAACTTCAAAAGGTTGAGTACTCATGCTTTAAAATGTGAACAGTATTTATTTTATTAATGTAGAAGTAGTAATACTTTTATATTAGAATTCATCAAATGATAAAAATGTTATAAAAATATTGAAGCTTTTATTTTATTCATTTTGATAAAAATTATCATAATGAATTTTAAGTACTCAGAATCACGTTTTGCAAATTGTTAAATTTCAATAAAATTGATTATTTAACATCATTTTGCGTTTACAAAATAATTTTCAATTATATTAATAGATATTAGTATAAATCACAGTAACTTTTTCTATCTATGGATTTCTTGTTTACTTTAAAAAATGTTTAATTCTATGGTGATATTTTGAGATCTCAATAAATTCTAATAAAATAAAATATTGAATAAAAAATCTAGTGACAAATTATAAGAAATGTCTTCATTTCTAAATGCTGGTGATTTAATAGACTTAATCCCTTATGGTAAGTTTTTAACATTATTAATAGTTGCTATTAAATTTTAAATTAATGTAATATATGTTTAGTTCCGCAACTAAAAGATACATTTTTCCATTGGGTAAATTTGGACGATAACAGTCGAAGTCATCTCAAATTCTTAGTTGAACAAAATAAAAATATTAGAATAAAACCAATGATTTTGGCTCTAGAACAATGGGAATGTTTGCAGAATAATTATGGTAATATTATTATAACATAAGTAATAGTTTAAAAATGTTTGACGAGACAAGATAAATAAATTGTCTTTACATAAAATATAAGTATACAGTAAAATTTATAAATATATATATATACAATTTATTTTAATTAATTTAATACAGTGAAAACTTTACAAACTTGTTTCAACAAAAATTCTCTCTATAACATAAATTGTACATTATAATTGTTGATTTGATTGAAAACCTATAAATTTATTCTCTATAGCGTTTAATCACTTTCAATAACATAACAATATTTTATGTTTCGTACTACAATTTTTTTGTCATACATTGGTAGAGTAAACAAGTTCAAACAAAAATTACTAAAAAAAACTATATATATAGCTTTTAATAGTTATATAAAACTTATAAGTTTTATATATATATATTAGTAATAATATTAGTTTTAAATGACAATATTATAAGTACATTTTTTACATAGGAGCGCCTGGTGTAGAAAAGGAATCCGTCATTTGGGATAATAATACCTTACAAGAAATCTTGGAATCCAGCACTACATTAAACAAAATTATAATTGAAATGATATGCTAAAAATTACAACTGATGGAGATTTCTAATATATTTGTAAAAGATTTTATTATTACATTACATATTAATATATCAATACACATACAGTTAAAGTTCATACTTCATTAATATAATGAAAGAACAGTTTATATAGTATAAATGTTCACATACAAAATAAAAAAAATAAAATAACATTTAACTAAAAAAAAAAAATTCAATTAGAAAACTAAATAAGATAGAACATTTATTTAGATGAGATTCATGGGAATAATGTGAGGAATTTGCATGGCTTTTGTTTTCTAAACAAAAATAATTATATAAACATACATTTTAATATTTAAAAATGAACTTAACTTCAAAAACTATACTATTTGAGGTCCATAAGATGAAATGTAATACTTACTCTTTTGAATTTCTTGAAGTTTTTAAGATTTGAATTATTTCCTTGACATATAGTTTCAGTTGGTTTGGATTTAGATACCACCATGTTGAGAGTCTCAACAATAACTGAGTTTAACAAGTAATCATCCTCAAGCATCTTTATTGACTGAAAAAGTAATTAGTTAGTTTTGCAAATATTATACATTACAATTGTTATACTTCTTACTGATTTATCATCAAGATTACTAGTATCAATGCATTTTCCAGTCCCTTTGGCAGAAGATAGTAAATCCATAATGAAATTTGGGTCTACTGTGTTATTTACTTTAGGTTCTATGGATTTTGGAGTTTCGTTTTTATTATTGGACGATTCTTCCAACATCGAATAAAATGATGATACTGGTGGTTTGGTTTTTGGTTTTTTTGAAGTATGATCTTCAATTTCGTCTATATCCTTATAATTGAATGGATCATCGTCTTCATTATCATTATTTAATATTGGACCAACACTTGATATTTTTCTTTTGATACTAGACCTATTGCTAATAGTCTCCGAATGTACGCTATTAATATAACTCACATTTTCATTAGCTATAGAAACTTGAAGCAAAGATGAGTAGTCATTATTATTTGATGAATTTTGTGAGGTTTGTACTGTGGTTACACATGAATCAGATTTTATTGATTCATCAATAACTTCTCTATTATTATAATTAGGAAGTTCATGGTTACTAGATGGTATGAGGCTCTCATATGAGGTCAATTGTGAATTTTCTTCTGCTCCTGTTTTCAGAGTATTATTGGAGTTATCTATGTCATTTGAAAATAATACCCGTTTATTTGGCATCATATCTTCAGAATCCATAATAGTCTCCAGTGGTCTGTACCAAAAAGTTGTGAATTAAAAAATAAAATAAGACTTATGATTGAATTTTATTACCTCTTAAAACAGGGTTGTGTATGAGAAAGAGAATCAGGTACAACATTTACTGAATATTTTGAACTATCCTCTATAATTAAGACCTAAAATAAAATAATAAAACAACTATATACATTTTAATTGTTAATATTAACTGAGACATGATTTTAAACTGTTGAAGTACCTCAGTTTCAGGAGCCAAGATCCCAGATGCATGAGATTCAGTTATACTGGATTGAGTTTGAAAATTAATTAAAGAATTATGGTAATTTGGATTACAATGTTTGGTAGTACTTGAAAAAATTACAGCAAGTCCAATATCATTTTCTGATATTGGTGTTTTATTCATTGATTTCAGTTTTTCTAAAATGTAATTTATTTTCCTTAGATTTTTGTATTTTATACTTTAATAAGTTTTAAATTACAGTATAAGTGGTATGCACATGATTATATGGTTTATAAAAATGTACTCATGGTTAAAGGTTAGTTAATAAAGCATAATATTAAAAAATTTAATTACTTAACAACTGTTGATACTTTTTATTATTTTCTGTGTTGGATATATCTTGTTGCATAACTATATGTACTTTACTTTGTAAAATTTCATCGTCAGACATAATATCTTCGCAATACTTAAATATTTCTCCACCTAAATTACAAGATATATTACGTATTTAACAAGGGTGTGCCTAGATTTTTATTAGGTAGGGGGGGAGCGTTAAATCATTTTAACTTAACAGGGGAATACAATAGTCAATATACATTCGCAACCATAATCACCTGTATAATAAAATAACCTCAGTAAAAGTTCATGAAATTTAAATATATTAATATTTTTAATATTAAATATTAGTTAAAATTTCAGGGGGATTTGAACCCTCAAAATTCCCCTTTAAGCACACCTTTGATTTTTTTAAAATAATTTTAGTTTTTTTTTTTTTTTATAGTTATTTTACCTGCTATTTTTATAATTTTTGAAATACGATTATATTGGTTCATTGTAGAACACACAAACGTTTTTCCAGAAAATAGAGTTTTACGTTTGTTGATCACATCCATGGACACTAAACTCGGATTCAAAAGATTTTCTGTCAAATTAGGTATATAATCTGTACAAAATGGTAATTCAGTTGTTGAATTAGGCAACAATGCCTTATATAAATCAATAAAATATTTTACAGTTACAATTGATTTAGCAGATGCCAAGCATATTAATACCTAAAACAAAATATTAAATTTTAATTAAAATTACATTAAAAATGGAGAATAGATATTTTTTCATTTACTAATTAAAATTTTAACTAAATTAATATTAAAAATATAATTGTTTAAATAATATTATAACAATTTGTGATTAAATAAAAAAAAAAATCAAAGTCATTTATCATTTTTACTTAATATTTTTCTTTATTCTTACCTTTTCTGTAACAATAATTGAATTCATACAAAGATGTGTACATTGATCAGTCCATTCACGTGTTATCTTACCTCCAATTGGATTCAATGCTTCCATCAGGATTTCTTTATCGGCCTTTTTCAAAGTTGATAGACAGACAAGAAAAGGATATTCTGTCACACTAAATTATTCCAACTTTAGATTGTTTTTCAAGTCTAATATAAAATATTAAACTTACATCCAAAAGCTGTCCATTATACCGAAACGAATCCTGTCACCTAATGATAAAATTATAGGAGTTTCACTAGCAATTCGTTCATTTGAAGTAATACCACTGTTAAGAAATGTTCCAAACTTTGATTTCTTGTCAATAAGTTTCAAAATAAGTTTTGTTTTATTATTTACTATCTAAAAATTCAAAAGATGAAATAAAACAAAAAGAATTCTTTGAGTTAAGAATAAAGAAGAGAGCCATACTTTTTTCTCATAAGATATTTCTGCATGACATCGACTAATAGATGAATCATTAGGAATTTCAAAGTCACCTTTGAATCCAGCTCGAGAAACCAAGTTGATTTTTTTCTTTAAAATGTCATAGCATTCATGTGCTATAATGTCAATGAACAAACATGTATTTTTAACAAAAAAAAAATACAACTGATTGACGTGTACATACTTTTTTCATTTACCAATGTTAATAAGGGCAACGGTTTTGCTCCAGTACAATCCATTTTAACTTTAGAATAAAAAATACAATATTTATCTGTTGATTTCAAAACAGTTTATATTAATATAAACCTGTTCGCTGTTCAGCTGCTGTAACAACACGGCAATATTCCTATTCGTTATTTATTATTATAACATACATTATTTAATATTTTTTGTTTGCTAATCAGTATCGCAATATTCACAAAATAATAAAAAAATATATATAAAAATGTCAATTGTTTGTGTAATATTTAAAATAATCAAGAGCGATGAAAATATACAGGCACATTTTTGATAAAACAACCGAGTTTAGATAACGAAAAGTTTGATAAGACAGTTAAACGATTAGTCGTTTAAGTTTCTCTCAAACTGTATAATTCTGACGATTATAGTCCTTTCATAATTTATAATTAAAAATTATTTCAATAATATTAACGTCTGGTATGTGTTTAAATGTAAAATCTGACAATTTTAAATATCAAGAAAATTGTTCGGCTATCGCTGCTCAGAATGTCTTCGTACGATTTGAGGTAATATTTAAGCTACATGGGTAACTATTACGTGAATCGTCCAATAATTCGCTAGAATTTAATTACATATTTAGTTAAAAATTTGTAATTTTTTGTTCATAATTCATCAGAAACTGAATCGACACAAATATAATTATAAAAATGCTATGTTAATACTTTTTGCATGTGTATTTTATTTTTGTTATTATTCTTAGGTTGAAGGATCTTGACCAAGTACTAGAATGTGAAGAGATTGATTTGTCTAAATTAAGAGAGTTCTGTTTCAATGGTAACCAGCGAGCATTTTCTTGAAATTATTTTTCTATTTGATGCATGGAAATGTTCTATTTTATTTAATTACAGGTATTCCTGATGAAAAAGGTTACAGGGCATTATGCTGGAGATTGTTGCTCAATTACTTACCGCCTAACAAAAACAAATGGCAAGAGCAATTATATCATCATAGGAAATTATACCAACAGTGGTTAGGTAATTTAAAGTAAAATTCAATCACAAAGTACTGAAATATTACCAAATCTCAGCAGTTTTTTCTATGTTGTAGTATTTATGTCTAGTGGTAGCAACTCAGAATTTGATTAATTTTTTTTTTATTATTTAACAGTTCATTTTTTTTTCTACTCTTCATTTAGAATTCTACTTATTGTGCATTATAATTGTTATGATATGGGACATGTCAATTGTATAAAATTTAAAACCAATAATACTATGTTATTGCTATACCTATGCTATGTTTTTGCATTTATTATTAAAAATCATTTAAGTTATAGATAACTCATGATTATTAAATAGGCAATTGTATTTTCTAGATGAAATATTAGTTGCTCCTGGTTCAATTGATGATGAACAATCGGATCATCCATTAAGTGAAGATCCCACCAGTAAGTGGAATACGTTTTTTAAAGATAATCAAACTCTTACACAAATTGATAAGGATGTCAGGTAATTGAAATATGATTAATATGTTAGGTATGAAGAATTAATTTATAATTTTGTTTTTCTAAAATGTAGGCGATTACACCCTGAATTGTCTTTCTTCCAACAACCGACTGATTATCCATTACCTAGCGTTGTTTACAGTTGCGGTACTAAGCGATTGAATAGAAGAGTAGGCATGCATTTTCTTAATAGTGCAAATGTTGAACGTAAAGGCCTTGGTATTGTTAAAATATCCCAAAAATCCGAGCCAATTAACACATCTGAATTTAAGCCACTTGACGAAGGTTCGGAAGCACATTGGGAAGTGGTAGAAAGAATATTATTTGTCTATTATAAATTAAATCCTGGACAGGGTTATGTACAAGGAATGAATGAAATAATTGGTCCAATTTATTATTGCTTTGCTACTGATCCAATTGTTGAAATGAAAGGTATAAAAATTATACTTCTAATTTAAATAAAAATTTAAATATTAGGTCTATTAATATACTGGAGTTTAGTATTTGACTTTTATTATTGAATTTTGAATTATTATCAATATTTATGTATAATTAAGCATAATATGATTGATAAATTATTGAATTATAATTTGCATTTTTATATACATAATTATTGTTTATTGGCTTGATCAATAAATTAAGATCATCAAACATTTTTGACAGATTTTATGACCAGTCATATTTTAGCCTTTGTAAGTTAAAAGTTTTAGGATGCTATTAAGTATCATTCTTGTAAAAAACATCAACCATTGAACCAATACACTTTTTCAGTTAATAAAGAACTATATTTTATCAACATTTGATTCATATTTAATGACATTTATGTTATAACAAAATGTAAATATTGTCCCAAATTAATTATTAGCAATTTTCAATTATTACTCTTATTAATTTTTTTATAACAAACATAATATAGCACTAAATTATAAAAGGATTGAACTATAACATCATCACTTATATAAAATGTTAAATTTGATTATATTTATAATTAAAAAATTATTCTTTATTTTAGAGCATGCTGAGGCAGACTGTTTTTTTGTCTTTACTAATCTAATGTCAGAAATTCGAGATTTTTTTATAAAGACTTGAGTTTATGAGACTGATACAGGTATTGTAAATATGATGCAAAAAGTAACAGATAAATTGAAAGAAAATGATCCAATCGTCCAAAGTTATTTATTTAAAAATGAAATATACCCTCAATATTATAGTTTTAGGTAAGTTTTTTTATAATTATTTTTATAAAATGTTAATTTATTAATAATATTTATCTATATACATATTTTAGATGGTTAACACTATTATTGTCGCAAGAATTTTCACTGCCAGAAGTCATTAGGATATGGGATTCTTTATTTTCTGATTCACAAAGATTCTCATTCCTTATTAATATATGCTGTGCGATGATAGTGTAAGTTTTATTATTTAATACACTACTACTGAATATTAATGTAATATAATATTATATTATCATAATTATTAATTGTTGTAAATGTTCAAACAAATCAGTGTATTTAATAGTAATTTAAATTTTTATCGTGTGATTTTTAATTAACTTAAATATAATATATTATATTTATTATTATTATTTATTATTATTATAATATATTATATTATCATAGGTTATGTAAAGTTTTATCTAATATGATGTTATCAAATAATTTCAATTATACTTGCATTTAATGTAGTTATTTTGTTATACAGTTTAATCAGAGACCAAATACTCGCTGGAGACTTTTCGACAATTGTTAAACTTTTGCAGGTAATTAAATTAATTCCTTCTTAAGTTGCTATTATTTTTACTTTGAGTTTAATTATTATTTTTTTTATAGAACTATCCAAATGTTGAAACACGTGTTATTTTGAATAAAGCTGCAGAATTGAATCATAAAAGTTGATGGTGAGTAAATAAATTTATTATTTTTATTAATAAAAAAGCATAATATGTCTAATTTATTATAATATATTATATTTTATATAATTATTTGTATAAAGGCTCATTTTTCTTAATGTAAATAAAAAATCACATAAGCAGCAATAGGCAGAAATTACTGGTTTGACTGAGTCCTAAAATGTATTAAATCTTAACTTTTGCTCGCAAAAGTCAAGGATTTAAAGCACCTTTTTGGTATTGTATATTACAAGTCCCCCTACTGATATGACTACATATCTATCTTATGTTTGTGTAGTCTTTTAATATATTTTTTTATCTATCTTTATGTTAGTGTTTTACACTGTAGTGTTAAAATAATGTCTCCACTTAATAAAATATGGGTTTTTTATTATATATGCATATTATTATATTGGTATAATGTATAAATGTATGTTTTAAATAATTTGATTTGTTTGGTTTTTAGCTAAGTAAAAGAAAATAAATATTAAAGCTCTATGGATCCAGTTCTTGACTCAAAGCTCTCTCTGAAAAATGATCAAACTGTATAAAACATTGTTTATGATTTTTTTTCTCATTGTTCAAATTCTGTGATTTATTTAATAATGTAGTGTATCTAGTGTGAAATTATATTTATTAATCTAAGCTAAAAATTACTACTTGTTATTCTTATTATTTTCTATATTTATTTGTGTTGTACTACATAGTTTTAGTGGTGTGTTGAAGTATGATTTTTATAATTTATAATTATTCTATATTTATATATTTATTACATAACTTAATGATAATTTTACACTATGTGTTTATAAAAAAAAAAAATGTATTTTAATTTTATTATGCTGTTTAAGTGTAGAATATTTTTATTCATTTTTTATATACTACCTACTCACATTATATGTTTTTAATAATTATAAAATGTTGTCTTATATTCTGATGTATGGTTAACTAGTTACAAAAATCCTATTATATGAACATTTTGATTGATATTCTCCGAATACTACATTTTAGTATGTTTTTTATTAAAATTGAAATGGCTCATCTTTTTGGTTACTTATAAGAAGTTAAAAAATTGATGAAAAAAAAATAATATATATATATATATTTATATTTATAAAACATTGATCAAGTGTTTTAAAAATCATATTTTGATATTATATAATTTTACTTCAGTTTTAAAAGCCATTGAGGCCCATCATTGTTTTTAACAACTTCCTCCATTCATCTCTATTAAATGCAGTTTCTTCCAGGTTATTGGCTCTAAGTATTCGGAAGATCTGATTAAGTTTGTCTATCCACATTTTCTGTCCAATAGTCTCCGTCTGGCTTGCAGTTTAGTATGCCTTTTGGTATTTGATTTTATTATTTGATCTTATTTTTTCTCAGCAGACTGATCATTTTATTTTTGATACAAGCAAATTGTGAAGGAATCTCTTTTCTAAAACCCTCAGTTTTCTTTCGTCCTATTTTGATGTTGACCAATTTTTACATGCGTATAGAATTACCAACCTTACTAAAACGGTTCAATTACGGGTTAATTTTTTTTAGTTGTAACCTAGCTTCTGCAGCGCAAAGTAACACCAGTTTCCAGTTTAAATCCGTATTCGTATTTTTTCAATGATAATAGTTGTGATCATATGTTATGATTTCTAGATATTTGAAATTTTTTATTTTTTCAAAAATAATATACGTATTATATCATCTCCTCTGTCGGATGTATTTTTAATGACAACACTGCTCGACCGATACCTATTGTGTGAGATGACTCGCTAAGTATTTTGCACACGTATAATTCAGCGTACACCGCGAGTACTGAATATAATGATATACTACAGAATAATATTGCATAATTTTGCTTGTGTCGATAAATTGTATTTTAATCCGCAGGGAAAAAATTAATACCTACTCAAGAGTAGGAAGTGTTTCTTATTCCATAATCCTTCCGCGAAATCGTCCTCTCCCCACGGTGTATTACAAAAGTACCTTTATACGTATACATACGATATTATACAATGTACAGAAAAAATATATACTTCTTAGCCATGAATTTAGAGTGGTACATTATAATTCTTTTTACAATGCTCGTGTGCAAGTCACGATTTTCGATACACTCGTGGGCGACGCGGTGCACAAAACGAGTGAACGCCAATCGTTTGGATGTAAACCTCGGCAAAACAATGGGGTAGCGCAGGACGGATTAATAGTAGTTAGTAGTTGGTACTTGATAAGTCTGAGCCCCGGCAATGTGCGCGGTGTGTACCCACTGCAGTACATCGCGACAAGGCGGCCGTGCGCGCGTTCCCGAAATCAGAGGGTCGGTAAAAATAAATAAATAAAAAACCGTAGAAATTCAGCAGCTCGCCGTACCGTGCTATTTCTGCACGTCGTGCTCATTGCTGCAGGTGTACCGTCGGAGAGAATAATTTAAAACTGTTTAAGCTTTAACGCATATCCAACCCGATTAAAATTCAATATACTATTGCTTACATATACGCGTATTATCATTCTAGACGGTTTCGAAGATTTTTTTTTTTTTTGTACACAATACGCATTTCAATAATTTTTATAAAGTTTTCACAACGGTCTTAATGGGCGAACAAATAGTATACTGATTAATCCTACGAGATCATGAGAATAAATGGATGTAACGTTATTTAAAAATCGCGTTTGTACGAGAACTTGAAAGTGACGAGACTACCGCGGGTCATCGCTCGTTCGGGAACAGTCACGTGAAATGATTGAATACGTCAGCTTCATGTAATCATGTTTTTAATTTTTTAAATTATTTTTAAAATACGAAAATGCTTATGGTTGGGTGATAGAAAGTTCATTCCGATCGGCTACACTTGATAAGCGAGTCGCTGTCACCAGTGGCATCAGCGTGAACTTATTATTTCAATGACGCAGTCGACGATTCTCAACGCCAAATCGAATGGCACTTTTGCGCTATTGATTATTGTGAATTTAATTTATATTCAATCGATTACGTTAAGTCAAGTTCCTAACTTCTGCTCAACTACAAACGTCAACTTTCAACACGCATCCACCTTGGGCCACCCACCATATTTTTTCGTGACGCAGTTGCGTCAAATTGACTCCGTACACGCCGCCACTGGCTGTCCCAGTGCCTGGCTGATGATAGTCCCGAAAAAATTGTTACTATTTAATTACTAAATTTAGGCATTATCGCAATGGACAAAACACTTTTTTTGCGATTTTCCTATTTTTACTGCCATCAGTCTTCTTTTTTTTCTGATTTATTTTTCTATTAGTATGAACGATGTGAATGAGGTGAGAAGCTTTCATGTATTTTATTTACCAAAGTATGTATATCTTATGGAAACATTTATTTTTGTTTTCAATCACCCATCATCCCTTGATTAACCCTTGATTATCCCTTGACTGTTGTTCGAGGTCCACAGATGACCACAGAGTGCGTAAGTGCAATGACGGGGGATCTCGTAAGTTTACAAGATGAAGGCGGCCGGGAGCAATTTACTCAACCCCATGCCATAACACGTCTCTGGTGGTGACGGACATGCAAATTAGACATACGCGTGTGTTTATATTTTATTATTATATTATTATTATTATTTTACGTTTGATTGACGTGCCTTGTGCGTTTAGGATCACCTGAATAGTGAATACCGCCCAACTCTCGGCGATGACAAATGCTTGCCGGCGGTACGCACCACTTACACGTACACATTTACATAGCGATCCGTGAGCGTGCATGGGTGTGTGCGCGTGTGTGTGTAGAACATTAGAATACGAAAGGCGCGCGCGCGCGCGTAAATGATTGATGTTCCGACCATGACCGTATGAATATTTTAGGAATGCGACACATACGACGGCGAGACCGGTATACGCGCGTTATATTATTATTATTATTATTATTACTATTATTACCATTACTATACCCGCGGCATAGACTTGTAATAGAAATATATATATGAGTGTGTGTAAAATACATGAACGCATGTACAGAGCGCATATAAAACCATTTATGTACCGTGAATACGTGTGTGCGTGTGCATGCATACACGGTGATGTAGCTGTTTGTTATTATTATTTTTCCTCCTATTCATCACTATTCATCGAATATAGTTGTACGTAATATATTATAATATTTTTATTTACGTGCCTATAAGTATTATCCATGAATATATGTATATATATATATATATATATATATATATATATATATATATATATGCAAGATGGCAGATTTTAGATTTACAATACGGTCAGCATATAATATATATATATATATATATACTAGTATGTACTATCATAGATTAAATATACATGTATAATTAATCAATGGTACTATTTAATAGTCATAGGTATAATAGAGGATGGAAGGTTTGAGAGATAAACAGTCATGAAAACAAATACGCATAAGTGTATTTCGAGTAAAACAAGAAAAATATTAATAGGTTTCTGATAATCCAGTGAAAGTTAATTTAAATAAAATTAAAGTTACCTATATGTATAATATATATAAATTCAGTGTTCGTTAACTTAAAAATTAAATTCGTTCATGTTCATTTTGTTCAAACGTTCACGTTCAAGTTCTATGAACAAATAAATGCGTTAATTTATATTTTTTATTTTTTATTTTTTATTCATGAATCATCAACCTGCATTTTGCATAAATGGGACCTTAACAAAATATATGTTATATTTTAAATTTATACTTATTAACATATTATAACCAATAGTTATTATTTACACATATATTTTAAAAATGGTAAATACATTTTAATGCCTCAAAAATTGTTCAAATTCATTAAAAATATAAACGTTCGCATTCACGTTCTATTTGAAAAAAGCTAATGACTTTCGAGTGTTATTCGCATAATATGAACGTGAACGCGTGAACGTGTGTTCACGAATGACGTTCTTTCCGAACAGTTCGGCGAACACTATAAAGTATACATATCAACATATTATAGTATGATTTGTAAATCAATTATAAAAATAAACTCTTCCCAGGAAAATATCACATCTGCGCTTCTGATCATATAATACCTAGCAAATGTTGGTACCTAATACAATAGTTATAACATAGATTAATTTGTATATTGTACATAAATATCGCATACATATCGAAGTTACTATTTTTGTTTATTTTTTGTGTAGTATACAAAATATAGATTTTAAAATGTATTATGTAAATACGTGCCTACGTCCATATGTGTAATATAATGCGATGCTTGATTTTAAATTATTATAACTATTTTTCGCTTCCCTTTTACGTTATGTGGATACCTCCATACTTGTTTATAACCTATGTGCAACGGTCATTGTGATTATATAATAAGTACGAGAAATAGATGAGATCTCAATCTGAAATAAAATTTACATATATTCAAATAACTATCATATATATTTTACGATATCCCGTACGCACATAACCGATCGTTTTTTTATTACTTTTTTTCTCAGTGTTTTCTCGCGCGTCGTTTTCGCGCATAAACTATGTATATGCACACTATAACATAATATACTTATGATCGCATTTATGTTTTTTTTTCAACAGCTTAACATTACAATATTGAGGACTTGTGCTGCCACTAGTAAGTCACTCTACTTTTCTCTGTCCAAAGTTCAGTCTATTGTTGCATTTGTTTTTATCAATCTCATATTGTTTTTTACTCTGTCTTTCCATGTTCCGGTTCTTCATCTACCAAGTGATTGTTTCTTGTTTATTATTTCTGTCAAAACATTATTAACATCCCCATTTGCACACTATACGTGTCATTCTAATCACTGATCTTTGCATCTTGTGTATTATGTGAGAATATTGGAATTCCCATATTGATTCTTAACATACGCACAGCTCTTTATCATACCATTTTCGCATATTATCATTGTACACCGGTCCAGGAATTTTTCTAAAGATTTTAAATAATTGTATATACAGCAAGTTTTTAATTTTCTTCTTTTGTTATAAACCTAGTATGTCTCACATACATATTGGTTATAGGTCCGTAGCTACGGGGTAGGGAGGGTATTGCCCCTTGAACCTAATTATTACCTCCCCCCAAGAAGTATTAAATGTGCATTTGTATTATGTAGTGGTATGTTATGCATTGTACTATTTATTTCTAATGTCCCCCTAAAATTTGGTTTGTCCTGACTGATGATTTGTTTACGGGTCTGATAAATTATTATTGGTCTGAGATAATTATGATGTACAAAGTAACTTTTGATTCTCTTTCGAGTTGCAACGGTCTACATGCATTTTTTCTAGATCTATGATCATAAGATAAGTTTTAGTTTCATTAATACACAATCGATAATCCAATATTTATATTTTCTAGAAAGCGAGTGTGGATAATCTTTTCTTGTGTATTCTCTAAAATAGTTATACAATGCGCGCCTAGCTAAAACTATTTTTCCCTGAATAATTGGTATAGTTGTTTCTCCAATTCCTCGATCTTAACAAAAATATGGTATAAATTTCTTCTGTCCTTAGTTAAACAAAGTCGGGGATAACACGACCCTCCCTACTGTAGTTCTGAATGTATATATATATACACATACATATACATATAGTATTGTATATACATATACAATACTATATGTGTACACGTGCTTGTGCTCGTAAATTATATTCTTAGACAATCGGTAAAAAATGATATAACATTATCATGATACGAATAAACCGTTATGAACTTATTAATGGTGATGCCATTATGCCAATGCAGTCAGTGGTGGTTGTCGAACCCTTCATTGTGTAAGGCGCGTACCTATATACATCGGCATATTATTATGTGTATACACGTATAATATGATAAGAATACAATGACTCGTTTTGACTTTTAAAATTAATTTTTTTCTCTTAACTCTTTAGTCGAGTATTTGAAACTATTTCCGTGGCTTGGTAGTTAAATAGGTCTAATCTGATTTTTTCTCCAAAACAATAATAATAAAAGGTATAGCAATTAATATTGATTTTAATATTACGTACATTTTTTCATGGAGAATTTGTAACACATTTTTGTTCTTGGTTTGTTGAACGTATTTTCTGATTACAAGTTAAGATAAGTCACTCTTACAGCAATGTATAACATTGTTTTTTTATTATAAATAAAAAAGAAGTAGTTCAATAAATTTGACTATAGAGTTTAGAACTGTTTAGCTTGATTTAAAATAAAAAATAAAAATAAATATTCATTCTTGAAAGGGAATTTAACCATAAAAATATATATTGTATTATCACTCCCTTTCTTTATATATATTAGCGGACCCGACAGACGTTGTCCTGGATGATATTTCAAGCGACTAGGATATTAAACAAAGTATGAAATGAAAGATAAATAATATAATAATTTCATTATTCTTTATTTTGAAATAACATCAATTTTTCTAAAAAAAATTCGTTATAATCAATAATGTTAGTTTAATTTAATCTTAATGCGAATTGATGAACAATATTTTTCGTCAATTCCTGAGGACTATATATGAATAAACTTTACGGTTTTTCAACGCGAGAACATGCCACATATACGAGTGATATACATAATATACATATGTAATTAGCCATGTGAAAAGACCGGATTTTCTAGATCCAATCCACAAATCGACATTGTTTGACCTTATGACTATTGAGTAGATGGAGTAGATGGGGTATTACCAGAGTTCATAAAGCACTTAGGACCAAAGGGTAAATTATGGCTCACCAATTTTTTCTCATACGTCAAAAACACAACTACTCTACCTAAAGCATGGCGGGAAGCAAAGGTGATTGCAATCCTGAAACCTGGTAAATCAGGAAACGATCCAAAAAGCTATAGACCTATCTCCCTGCTGTCCGTTGTGTATAAGCTATTTGAAAGAGTACTCTTGGCGAGGATACAAATGAAAATTGAAGTCACTCTTCCTAAAGAGCAGGCGGGTTTCAGACAAAATAGAAGTTGCTGTGAACAGGTTCTATCAATGGTGACCCACGTCGAAAATGGGTTTCAAGAAAGAAAGAAATCGGGAGCAGTATTCCTAGACTTGACCTGTGCATACGACACGGTCTGGACGCGTGGGTTACTCCTGAAGTTAGCAAACATTTTGAATTGCAAAATGACCCTCAGACTCATTGAATCCATGTTAGCAGACAGGAAATTCCGAGTTCATCTAAACGGAAATGTCAGCAGATATAAATACCTCCAAAATGGTCTCCCTCAGGGCTCGGTTCTTTCTCCAATATTATTCAATGCCTATACCGCTGATATAACAAGAACTATATCAAGGAAGTTCATTTATGCAGACGACGTGGGGTTGGTAGCCCAAGCGGGAACTTTCGAAGAGGTGGAAAATATATTGAACGTGGACCTTGCCAAAATACACGCTTTCTTTAAATCCTGGCATCTTACTCTAAACCCGAGTAAGTCAATCGCAATTGTTTTCCACCTTAGCAATAGAGAAGCGAACAGGAAGTTAAATCTGGTAGTGGATGGTAATTCTATACCAACCGAAAATACACCAAAGTACCTAGGCATTAAGCTTGACAGATCATTAACCTTTAAACAACATCTAGAAGGGGTTAAAGACAAATTGAAAACACGAAACAATATCATCAGTAAATTGGCTGGAACAAGTTGGGGTTGTAGGGCAAACGTCCTACGAATTTCATCCTTGGCATTAGTTTACAGTGTCGCAGAATACTGCGCCCCAGTATGGGCTAGGAGCACGCATACTAAAAATGTCGACACTCAACTAAATCGTACAATGAGAATTATATCAGGATGTGTCAAATCAACTAAGTTAGAATGGCTACCAGTGCTCTTACACATAGCTCCCCCAGAAGTGCGTAGGCAAGCAGCAGAGCAAAAGTTGATTGAGAAAATACAAAACTCTCCAAGCCTTCCAATATATGATGACTTTTATAACGCACCAAACAAAAGATTAAAATCAAGAAATCCTATATGGACGGTAAAAAATAGTACAATCACAGAAGGGGACTTATGGAATTTGCATTGGAAGGACGTAGTAGCACCAAATAACCACCTCATAAGTGATCCAACTCAATTAGTTCCAGGTTTCGAATTCCCTCGTGCAACATGGACTGCCCTAAACCGAGTAAGAACTGGACAGGGAAAGTGCAATTATTTGATGCACAAGTGGGGAATGGTGGACTCTCCACTCTGTAACTGTGGCCAGATCCAAACTATTAGGCACATTGTTGAGGAATGCCCGGAAACCAAGTTCAGTGGAGGAACATCAGGTCTACATAATGGCGACAAGGAAGCACTAGATTGGCTGTGTAATCTTCCCATACGCTTATAGCATTTAATAGTTGTCACTTTGTAGCTAGTTTATTTAATTTATCTAGTTTATTTTAGTTATTTATTTATATTTACCTGTTATCACTTTTATTTTATTTTATTTTATTATTTACTTTATTCCGTTATTACTTTTTTGCTGTACACCAATACCATGCCATATGCAATAAAAAAAAAATGACTATTGATAGTCATGGCAAATACCAAGGGAATTGGAAATGGCAGACGTCTGAATGGAATGGGAGTCTGAAGGAATCATTGGAATTCGTTGCAGAACGATTTCACTTTCAAATTTGCCATTCAAAATTGTAGCTTCGAGAACATTAGACATAATTTTTTTAATGACTTATCGTTGCAAAGCTTAGTTGCATTTAAATTCCAAATTTGATGAGGAGAGGAACTCAATGCTATATTTTTAAGTGTAATATCCCAATGGTTGTCATCCTCCAGTAAATTTAATTAGCGACTCACATTATAATATGTGTCGTACAAAATGCTATTGACTGGTATTGAAGTATTGGAAGGACGTTGGTTCAGGAACATTAACCAACAATAAATGCAATAAGAAACATTTGTGTTGCTTTGAATGAACTTAAATTAATTAATAAATTAATGTATGCATACACAAAAATTCATTCAAGCCCATCCAGCCGTTTAGTCGCAGTATAGATAAATAACCTAGATACCGACTGCAGCGCCAGTCAATATAAAAATTAAATTAAAAATATAACATAAAAAGAATAATGATACACACCTTTAATACATTTTTCTTTTCTATAAACTTAACTTCGTTCTAAATGTAATTGATTCAAACTGATTTGTGAATCTAAACCGTCTAGGATGTCACCCAAACGCATACAAAAAAATTCATTCAAATCAGTCCAGCCGTTTAGGAGGAGTTCAATTACATACACATGTACAGTAGAATTATATATTAAGATATATATATATATATATATATATATATATAAAATATACACGCTAAATAAAATATAGTAACCATAAAAAGATTTAAAATGGTGGACATAAATACTGTAAAAAATTCGCATTATTTATATTGATAAAAGTACCATATAAGCTTCATTAGTGTATATTTGGTGAATCGTGAATATATAATATAGGTAATATAAAAGTTATCATATATTCGAATTCGAAATAGTTAGTATGTTATGTAGCGCAGCAGCTTTACCTGGTAAGTTTTTTATAGGTAATAGAAGGATTATCGATTGAAATTACTAAATTTGCATGTATTATATATATGAAAAGTAACTAAGGGCATTTTCGTTTTGATGTTTAAAAATTAAAATCATCAAAAAGAAATTATTGTGTAAACAGTGTCCAATTAATAGTTTTTCTACAATATAATTTATAATAGTGTGCTCAAAGAATGTACTTCGAAACATTTAATCAGTAAAAAAAATAAATAGTTTTCAAAGAAAATCGTTACAATGGTAATTACTTGTATTTTCAATATAAAATGTAGCAACTTATATTTAAGACACATGATTCCTGTTTTTTATATTCACTACTTTAGAAAAATTCATTATATGATAATTATTATTGTTTTGAGTATTTTTCATTACTATTCATGATTCGTAAAACACAAACGCCATAGAACACCAGAAACAGTGTTGGGATTAAACATTTTCAAAGAAAATGATAATATTAACAAGTGATGTATGCAATACAATTCTGTATAGTATGTGTATAATATATATATTCAAACGGAAGTCGTCCGGAACAACGCTGCCGCAGCAAATAATTCGACCGGCTAATAATATTCCTTCGATAAACCCCGTGCATAGTCTTTTAACTGAGACTATATATAGTCCCGTCTTCCTACCCGCAAGGGATACAATTGGAATATTTAAATCGAGTGGAACTTTTTCTCTTTACGTACACGTTCATCATTAACGACACCATCGCCAACGTTTCCGACTCGTATTTATTTGTACATTTTATTTTCGTAAGTAATGCAATATAATATTATGTATAAAAGAATGATAGAAGGCAAGAAATAAAGAAGGAAAAAATGGAAAGAGTAAGATGTTTACGATACAAAGAGGAAATGGTGACAAAGAAAGAGAAAGAGAGGGAGAGGGAAAAAGAGAAAGAGAGAAAAAGCGCTAAAGCTACAGTACTGTAGGAGGCGTTTTTTGGTGGGAAGAGTTTGTGTGCCGATTTGCATATTATTCACGTTTCTCGCCTCTGAGCGGTTTTTTCCAAAGAAGATGATTCGTCCGTCGCACTCGTTTGTGCGGACGGCTAAACACTAGTTATATACTCGTATACGCGTTTAGTTCGCCTGCTACACCACCTTATCTTTCGCATATTTTCGCTCGCAACTAATTTCTTGCCGTGTGACTATGGATAAAGTTTTTCTACTCTCTTGATCAGCACGCTTGTGTCTATGCATTTATAAATATAAATAAGCTTTTTCAAAAATCTTTGCGAGTCATTTTTTTTCTATACACTCTTCTCCCATCCCTGTCCCTCTCTCTTACACTGTGTGGATACATTGTCAGATATATTTATATATATTCGTATATACAGCATTGTGTATACAAATTGCTTGTCGTATATTTTATTATGTATCCAATGTATACCTGTCATCCAATTCGGATGTTTGTTTTTTGAAATTTCCATCTTTAACTCTTCGCGTGCTCGTGTATTTTTTAAATTTTATATACGATATTGTTATGCATACAAACAGTTAAACAAACAATTCCGTTAGAACAATATCAATCAATATATGCGTATATATACTTTAAGTTACGTCTTCAATGTTATGGCATTGTGGATAAACACATATATTTAATACAAAATATTTGCACATTATACCATATATATTTATATACGAGTATATAAAAAAGAACACACCTTTTTTATGTTCCAATTTTCTGATGACACTATAGAACTTTATCCTTATTTTTTTTTTCACAGAGTTATTGTTCCAAATACTTTTCTGAGTATCACTATGTCACCTGATTTTTTCTTTTTAAGTCTGAGGCAAGGGAGAGAGGGGGTATCATATGTGTATTAAAGCTTACGGTTTTTTAGCTTGTCATTTAAATATTTTAAATTTTTTTTTTTTCTAAAATCTAAATTCTCCTCCTAGTTATATTTTACTATTATAGTTTTATTTTAAAATTATATATGAAAAATTCTGACTGATTGATTCATAATTAAGGCACAGCCTAAACTATAATAGTTATCGACTTGAAATTTTTAGTTTATGTTTATATTATAGTCTAGACGTGTAATAAGAAAAGATTTTTGAATAATTATGATTTTAAGGAATTGAAATGGGCAAAAATAAAAATTTAAGTAGCTGAATTGTTTTTAGTTTTTTTTTTTCTAGCTGTTGTTTTTCGACTCTGTGTTGTGTGACGTGAGATTGTATATTGATGACATATAGGTACGCATATATGTTGATGTAGCATTTTAATTTTTTTTATCAAATAATACAATTTTCGTTTATGCTAAAAAAGTAATTTTTGTAATAATTACGACCCGGGGTGGATCTAAGGGAATTCAAGTCAGCTGATTCACAGTTAATATTTGTTGACATTGTTATGTAAAATTATTCAAAAAGAAAACAATAGATATTTAATTTTAAATATAAATCAAACATATTAATCATGATAAAGTCACTATTAACAACGTACTCAGTTTAATTTAAATTTTTCCATGAAATTTCCTATTTTGTCATAGTTATTGTTTGAACATTTCACGTTATATATATGGATACTAGTTTAATTATTTTAGTACTCATAGTATTGAATAATAATCAAGGATATTTTGATTAGTTAATTCCAAAAGTTGAAGTACATTTTCTCATTAAGTTAGAAAATGCAAAAATGTTCTGTAGAAGAAGAGAGCACCTAATAATGTATCTTCCACTACTCAATAAAACAAATAATTTAACTTTTACATAATATATCATAAATAGAGGTCGGATTTATATTCTCTTAAAATTCTTAAAATATGATGTTTTTATGTCACATAAAATAGGCAATATATTCTTTTAATCATCTTTTAAAATACCAATTATATGATTTTTTATGTCCTTAATTATACAAAATATTCTTTTAAAATTAAAAAAAGATATTAGCTTTAATGTATTGTTTTATTAATTTGGTTTTAAATTTATTTAATTTGATTAATTAAATTAATTAATGTATGGCACTTGGATATCAATAAAACAATAAAAGAAGAGACAGACGACTAGTAAATGACGAATAGTCGTGACAGCTAACGAAATCCATTAGGAATACCTGGAGATTAATTTTTATTAAAACTCAGAAACCCAAAAATAAATTATTTAGTGAGCATACAATATCAAAGTGCTGATATACGTGAAATATGTTCATTATATGTCGATATTACAAAAATATCCTCAAATATTTTCTAACGTTTTAAATATTCTCTAACCCTTAAAATATGCTTTTTTATGCAAAATAAATTTTTTCTTGTCAATTCTGTGTTTCATGAATCGTAAAGATTTCCCATTTAACTGCATAGACTAGAAACAAATATGTAAAATCATAAAAATCTGACCTCTAATCATAAACATTAATACTCCACTAGATGTATGATGTACGATATCAAGGAAGTATAAAATATGTATATTTTTCATATTTTTACATTTTTCTAATATTAATTGAAATTCAAAAATCAGTGATTAAAATGTCGAATACATATTTAGTTTATAATTTTCTAAGATAAATTGTATAATTGTTGTTTATTATGGAGGTTTAGGCACATATCTTACGTACATTCAGAAATATACATAATAACTTTTAATACTATTCTTTAAATTCACTTTATTCATCTATTTAATAAGTTATTGAGGTTTAGTCCAAAATGTAATTATTATTTGAATTATTTTTTTTTTAAATAATTGTAAGTAAGAATTAAGATTCCAGAGTATCGATTTTGGTAAATTGAGTCCCTCAAATAATTTGTTGTTAGCATCATTTTAGAGACATTACTTGTAAGTTGTCTGATAAGTTTTTATTTTAATCCCTGTGTACTGTCATATTATGATATCAAGCAATTAATTAATCTATAGTTTATGTTTCAACTGAAATTTAGTAGACTAGATATTCAAATTACTTGATACAACAATTCATAAAATAGCCATGGGAAACATATATACTTTTTTGTTGTTCGTTTAATAGTGCTTAATTTTTATAGACGTTGATACGCTGAATTAAAATCTGAATTCAGTTTGTTTTTATCACGTCTAGTTTTCATACAATTTATATTTACATAAGATAAGAATATTAGCATTAAAACAATGTATGCTCACTTAATGACTCAAAATTTTCTGGAAAATCATCAATATACGAGTATAAAACGTGCAATTTTATGCTCATCAACAACCCAGTAGTCATAAATTTTCTATTAAATCATCTATAATCAATTCACAATTTGGATTTTGTTTTACATAAAAATTTTGATATTAAACTTTTAAAATTAGTCCATGCATTTTTTCTACACTGGTCATATTATTATGAAATGTAGTATCTTTCATTATTATTCTAATTTGTGGTTCATCAAATATGCCTTTTTAGAGATTTGCTTCGGATGAAAAGGAAAATTTATTGCAGATATATTGAAAAACAATGTCAATTTTTATCTAGGGCCATTACAAATTGCTTCATTATATCTAACATTAAGTGTAAAGAAGGTAATATGGTGTTTTATGGTTTAACTAAATTATGATTAATTATATTTTAGTTTCTGATTCCAAGTTTAGTATTATTGGCTTCACGATTCAGTATTTATTACGATTTATGTTGTTCCATTCACATAAAAAACATATATATTATTTATATATATATATATATATATATATATATATATATATATATATATATATATATATATATATATATATATTATTAAAGTTATCTATGTATAAAGAGAGAAAGAGAAGAATCGAGGATTAGATGTAATATGGTCTGATCTTGAACGGTCTTTTTAACCATAAAATAAAATACAATATATATTTATTTTAATCGATAAAAAGTTATAAATGAAAATACAATTTTCTATCTATAGATGTACAAAAAACCGTTGAGAACAAACACTATTTATTTATCGCATAAAAGTAAAAATTGTGGACCAAAATTCGTTGATAACAAGCCCACAGAAAATAAAGTAATTGTACCGATTACAACAGGTGGAAAAAGGTTTTCTTTTTATTCGTGTAAATCCATAAGTCCGGGTTAAAAATTGAGCATGATTTGTCTGTTTTGAGAAAAAAAATATACAATATTTATTATTATAACTCATAACTATGTTTAAATAAATAATAAAATATAGGTAAAATTATTACTTAAAAAAAGATTTTTAATTTTTATGCATCTTAAAATTAAAAAGTGTAAGAATACATGAATTATAGATAGGAAAAAAATAGGGAAAACTATCATATTATATTCTTTCATTTCACATAAAATCATAAAAATAAAATATTTTACAATTTGCATGGATGATAGACTTATATGTTTAATAATTTTATTCACTTAGTGGAAAGGTTAAAAAGTTGTTCATATAGCGTGGAAAAACTTTATTTTCTCTAATTAGAAATATTTAATGTAGGAATGTGCACTTGATGAAATGAGCGATTTCATTGTAACACAACGTATATATTTAATCGCTTAATGACGATGACAACTGCTGGTCGAGGGTCGGATAACGAATAAGAACCATGTAGAACTGTGCTTATATGTGTAATACTGTGCACATATTATTATTATTATGTATTCGCCCTCACCATCGAACAAACCACCCGCCGAGTCGCCGCTGCCGCCGGCCGAAGACGACGACGACCGTTTGGATGTTCCCTCGGGATTATTAGGTATAAATATATATATACATACCCATACAGCTATACGCTTAATAGTGTAGCGGGGAGGTAGGGGATTGGAAGGACGAAGGACACGTGCGCGAGAGGAGATGGATCGACGATGACGAGGGAGGAGAAATGGAACGGCAAGACAAGCAGTAGCGAGCGCAAAACGGCGAGCGACGGTGACGGGAGAAAGGTATGCTAGCAGCCAGGACTGAGGGTCCGTTGATTGTCGCTCTTGTTCAAAACGTTGCTGCCGTTGCCGCCTTTCATTCAATCACTCCAAACATCATCCATAATCCCCCGGTGGTGGCTGCTGCTTCCTAGATATTATATCTCCTCCACCCCCTTTTTTTTGGACTTCTTGGTATATATACTTTTTTTTGCACTGCCTCGTATTTCTCTTCCCCGTGGAGCTTTTCAGTAATTTCCATATTTACTATACATTTCGTATATATAATATATACACATACGTATATGATCACCACCGATTAATACATATCTCTCTTTTTCGGGTTGATATTCACTTGCCCTTTTCCCCCGCCATCCACCTGTCAACGCGAAAATCGTCAAGTTTTCAGATTACGACGAAATGAACGCATGTCGCCGTCGTTTTGTTATATTTATATATCATATTATTTTAATAACCACGCTTGTTATTTTCTAATACTTGACTTCTTTTCAATTCTATGACGAATTCTAAAACACATAATAAAATAGAAATACATGAAGTATTTAACGTCTTGACGGTAGGTAATATAATAAAAAAAAAGCTGTGGAGTTCTATGCTCATATTTCCACCACCTTCCGTCTTCTGTGGTACACCGTTATAATTGGATATGATTGTTTTTGTTATTTTTATTATTTTCTTGTAATCTGTACGGAAAAATTACAAAAAATGCTACTTGGATAAAGTGCGGTCCTGTATTTAGAATTATAAAAGCAAACGAAATATTTAAGAATCTATAATAATTTGCTCTCATAAAGTGTTTCCGAAAGACTGTTGAGAAATGAAAATTTGTAAGCTCGTTATATAATCAAAAAGTTTTATTGTTCAGTTCAGAAATATTATAGGTGTAGTAAAATAATGCTGCGTCAGAGTCAAACGAATTTTCACAACTCTACAAAAATATTATGATATTTTCTGCTTTTATATTAACTTCGACCTCAAAGTCCCATCCACCCATAATTTAACCCTCGATAGACTTAACAAACACTGTAATAAACTGCAAAATAACACTGGAGCCGTAGGGAATCAGGTAGAATTGTATAATTAGCATTATGTACGTCAAGCGTACTATGCTACGTAAATATAAACGTAAATTTCATATAATTCGATTAACTATTTTGTCTAGGGAGTTTGTTTGAGTCAATTTTTTCTGTCTTGTTATTCATTCTTTATGATATATTTATTAGTTAATAATATTGTGTAAGCCGTAGGCGTTGTGTACGATTAGCATAAAATATAATGATTTATTTTATAGGATAAAATAGCCATTGTGGGATCTACACATTTATAGAATTGTGGAACATTTTGTATAAGGTAGAGCTAATATTTTATTTATAGCAACACATATTCTCTCTTTTAATTCCACAGCTCTATCAATTATTTAAAAAAAAATAATGTTTTCATTAAAAAAAAAAATTTGAGATGATCGGAAAACTTGTTTCTGAGACCATGGTGACAGATTCCATTTTTCCATTTATTTATAAAAGATATATGAAACGATTATACACATAAATATATGAAATATTTTTTTATTTTTTTTACAATGGAGTGATTCCCAAAGAAAATTTGTGTTTAATATTCAATATCTAATATTTTCTATCAATTTATCACAATAAGAATTATAACCCGTTTAAGGAAACTTTCTAAAAAATAGTCTCAGTTTAGTCTCAACTGTATAGATTATATATAATTTCATAAAATGGTTTCAACCATAGCTTGTAATGTTCATACAATTTTAAACACAAATTACCTTACTAACTATTTTTTGCTGTGTACTTGTCATAATGTTATATAGACAATATACGTCTACTCTTATACAAAACCAAATATATACGTAAATACTGACATGATATATGGAATTTATGACAGTTCTCAATGGTTAAAACTTAACTAAATTGAGTGATTCAACACAATCACAGGCGTACATATAAAATTTACTAACTATGTATATAATATTATGTATTTAATAGACGTCTGATTTTAAATGACGTGTTCTTGGTACACAGAATTATTTTCATCACAACTGTCGGTGATGACAGATGCCACCGAACTTTTGCGTATGGGTGTTATAAAAGGATTTGATCCTCCGACCCAGAGGTAGAGAGAGGAGAGAGAGCGCGCGCATAGAGCAAACGACGGCAAACGGCAGAACGAATAATAATAGTAATATTTATGTACACACATATATGTGTTAGTGTATGTATATGCGTGTAGTACAATCATATAATATATTGTGTGAGAGTGTGTGTGTGTGTGGATTTTTACGAATGTCCAAAATCGAAATCGTATGCACCCCGTGCGGGGGATTGCGTGAAACAGGATTATTATTATCGGTAGCGACGACTGCGTGTTACGGAGCCCTTTGAACTTGGCATAAAAAAAAAATAAAAAAAATAGCAGCCAAAGACCCCTTGTCAATGTAGTCGGATTTTCGTTTTTTTTTTTTACTTCTTGTCTGCTCAACCGTACACGCGCGCCACCGTATTCATCAAACTCACTATGAACAATATCGATTCGTTTCCTTTACAATTAGCTACAAAATATTTTAACCAGACTGTTAAAAAAGTTCTTCGACCCCAAACAAATAACTGGCTCTACATAATATACTGCGACTAAAGTAAAAAATTGTTGCCGCCATGGAAATAAACAAATTTTGACCACGACGAATTCGAAACGATGACATTATTTTTGTACAACACTATTTGCCTTTACTGAAATTACGAATTTGAATTCGTCACGATAGCGATGTTTAATACAATGTCTATAAGAAATTAAATAAATTGCTCAAATAATTTTACGGTTTTAAATTTTTTTTTTCAAATAGTAGTCTTTGATCGGTATTTTATCTCTAGAATTATCAATAGGTTTTTAATTTTATTGTTGTCATCATTTAATGCATCGGGAATTTAAATTAATTATTATGACTGTATATTAAATCCTTGAAAATTGTAATCAGAAATAAAAATTCAAAGAAAACCATTTCACACCTAAAATTATCGTTACGAGGAACTCAATATTATGTATTCGTTTACAAAATATTATATTATATCACGCGGTTGAATTAATTTTTTGTATCACTATTTATTCAAAAAAAAAAATTACCTTGGATGAACGATAGAAGCTGTCACATTTTTCAAGGTGATATCGTGACTTTAGCGATTAAAACGTACGAAAAATATATGGAAAATTCTCTAGGTCGACCTATGGAGTTTTCCATATATTTTTATACAAATCTGTAGAAAAGACTTTTGCATCGGTCGGAAATGTAACAACTGCTCCGGGCTCCGCAATACGGTTTCATCACTAGATATGTATATACATATATATATATGTGTGCGTGTGTGTGTGTATGTGTGTGTGTGTGTGTGTGTGTGCGTGCGTGTAAGCAAACGCGATTCGGGTGCGAAAGTTTCGTCTTTGTTACTGTATCCCTCTCTTTCCTCATCATCTTCGTCGTGCACACATATACAAACGTTCACATATACGTATATATCCATATATACATTTATATATATATATATATATATACATGCGGGACTCGTCGATACGGCGGGGAAAATCTGAACTCAAACAACGAAAGCAACTACACAGTGTGTAACCTTATTTGCTTTCCCGGCAAACGTTACGCACAAATACGCATTACAAGCTCTAACTAGATATGAATAAACAATATTTGAACACACGGGTCCAATATGTTTCGGGTGTCTTTGTTTCTCCTACACATACATGACGTTTGCAGTGTGTAGTATGCAGTGCGTGTGTACGTGTGTGTGCGTGTGTACTTTGAGAATACGAATATCAATAGAATACAGTTGTGTTTTTAACAAACAAAACGATAATAATATATGTACCGTGTATCCGCGCGCCGTACACACCCCGATCGACTGTGGAGATCGCCCCTCACTCTACATCCAGAATTGGTGAGACGACGAAAACGGTTGACGCGAACCTATAGGTATTTGGAAAAATAAAACTGATTGCATGCGTATATATTGCGTCAGTAATTCGGGATTAAAGGTTATTCGATCAAATATTGTACGGACTATATGGCTGAAATGTGTATCCACGTGATCTTTTGTTCTATGCGAGATTCTGATGTAGGATGTACACCTACTGGTGTTAATTTTTTCGGTCAATAATTCTATGATTATGATGCAAGTATATCTTACTACTAATACTCTATTTTTAAGCGTTTTCTTCCTAGGAGTACAATAAAAGTATGTCAATGATCTAAACACGAAAATGTACAAACAAAGTAACTCTATACATTATGAATCAATTAGTCTCCATGGGTCAAAATACTTTTGGGGGCTATTTGATCCTTCCGTGAACATTTTGATCTACTCAGCTTGTTTATAATTATTTAAAAAACGAAAGAATATTTCTCCAAAACGATTAAATTTTTCCCATTGCGTTGCGATGCGTCAAAATGTCTCGAAAAATAGATCTAATTATGTGTTCTCGCCAAAATGTTCTAAGACAAATAAGTCCTATCTCTGAATAGGGCTTGTGAAAATTCGCAAAAAATTCGAAGAGATTTAATTTGCAAATCGTAAAAATCAATTTCCAATTATTTGCGATTCCTTTGTAAAATATTGGTGTTGGTTCCAATTAAGTCGGTCAGCTTGGTGGGACTTCATAAAGTCAGCTTCCTCAATCAAAAAATGTTTATTGTCAAGTGAGGGTTGTCAATTATTTACAAAATATTAGCATACGTTTCGAGTTTATTTGTCAACTTTGTGGGACTAACCTTGTGAACGTTACATCCTGTGACGGTCGAATTGAAATAAAACGTGCAGAATGATTGCGTTTACCTTCACTGTCAGTGGACGTTTTCCATTGCGAGCAATGATATTATCCCCATCCACAGTTAGTCCGAGTGCGAACCGATTGCGGTTACATTGGTACTGTATACCCAGCAATCATAATTATGCAAAATAACTGTAAGAACTAATTGGTGTCCGTTTGGGCTTCTGATATCATCATCTCCGTCTACTATAAAAATATAATTATGTCATGCACCACTCCACGAAGTTTTCTGACAAGAAAGATTGACGGAAGATCTGATTTCTCCACCGGTTTTTTTTCCCTCTGTTATTTTGCTTTTATTATTATTATTGTTGTGTGTGGCTCATCATTAATATGGAGTAGTCCTCCATCAATATACGTATGCAGACGGCAATCCCGACGAATATGTGGATAATGCGACCTTAGTGAGGTGATATTTATAATATCTAATAATAATAATATATAATTATTAAATATTAAGCTTGACCAGTATATTTCAATAATTTTTATTTTTATTTTTTTATTTGTCTTTTCAATATTGTATTAATCTCATTGGTTCGTCCTCGCGACAAGGAAATTAATATTTTTTTTTCTTTTTTGTAAACATCGTGTTGTCCCACGATTGTCATAATTTATCTTGTTTTTATGCTCTTTAATCGAATTTCACGCCCGGAAGCTTTCTCGGCATCAACTTAATAAAATTAACTTTCTATTTCTTTACGATTCTTGTTTTTTTTTTTTTTTTTTGTACATTTTTCTTCTTTAGCTCAGAAAAAATGTCTCGGCCGCAGGTTGACGATCCTCCCTAACAAATGGGTCCGTCGCACGACGCTCGTGAACTCAAAGGGCACCGAGACGTTGCAATCCATAAATTGCCCGGAGATTTGACCGCAGTAGCGATCGACCGATTTTCGCACGTGGTCGTCTTCATTGTCGTCGCGTTCCCCTCGCATGTTGTATTCAATTTACGCTGCGCATGCGTACACAAATGTAACTTATCGTGTACGTGCATCTGTACAACGTTACGCGTCGCCGAATCGTATTACCGCGGACGGACTACGCGCCGTTATCTTCGCGGCCTATCTGCTCGTCGACGAACCGCCGCGGTAGCGCACCGATACGCACGCGATAGCACACACGGTTACCGCGCGGTTACCGATACGCGGTGCGCGTGTGCGCGCGTTATGAAAACGAAATCCGGACGACAGATGATGATGATGATACCGCGGGTGTGCCGGTCCGTCGGCTTGTCGCGCGATCGACCGTAAGCGATGTGACGGCCGCGGGCTGCGGGACGAGTCCTTCCCCCCCCCTCCTAGACGCACCTGAACTTTCATTGTGCGGCCGGGGTCGGTAATTGTGATACGTTGTAACGATAACCGTAACGGGGGCGCGCGACCGCTCACGGTGCAGTGTTTGCGGACGTACCCTTTTGCTCGGGCGCGTACACCAATTACGGACGGCCGTTTTATCGGATCGCGGGCGCGTATCGATAGCGCGGTCGCCGGGGACACCGGGCCCCGCGGCCAAACCGTGATCCGCGCGCGCGACGCGTAAACGGGACAACGTTGTAACGGGATTAACCCCGGCGCGCGAAGGCCAGTTAGGGGATACTGGTGCAGTCGTACGGACGCCGCGGACGCGACCACTCCGCCGCAGTCGGTGCACGATTCGACTGCGACTCTGGCGGACGGACCCTTCGCGAGCCCGGCACATTGCGCGCGACATACGCGCCGCCGCCGTGTAATCCTATTGTGTCGCTAACTGTTGTGCACACATATGTGCGCGGTTCATACGTCGCCGCGCGCTGTGTGCAGTGCTCGTGTAATGACAGGCGACGTTTACGAACTGGTAACCAAATAACGTGTGTTACGCGGCGGACGAACATAACTCGGACAGGGGTTGGTTACTTGGTCACTCCTGTGGACGTCGTGTTCGAACCACCGTGACGGCCAGCGCGACGTGTTGAGTTAGCGAACGGCTGCTAAATCGACGAAAAACGTTATTTATTTTTTTTTTTTTTAAAAAAAAAAAAAGAAACCCGACCAGAGAATCGGTTTGTTATCGAATGGTACTCGAAAATTTTTACATACTTTGGTACTGTTGCGCAAACACTGTTATACGACATTCATATCATCGGTAGCGCGTATTTGAATTTTGTAAGGACGATACGCCGTGGCTATTTTTACGGTGTTCTTTTATATTTTCAGTTTATTATTATTTTCATTTATTTTTTATTTTTTTATTGTAAGTTTCTTTTATTATGTTTTTGGTTGATTTATGGCGCTTACACTGTATTAACAGTTCGTAGAAATAAATAAAAAAATGTTCTTACACGTCACGCTGTTCAGGCGATTACAACAAACAAACAGAATATCGTGTGCATGAGAACGGGTGGTAGGTAAACGCGGCGTGTGGTCGAGTGCGTTGAATAGTTTTTTAGCGCTGGTAGGACTCGTGTGAGGAGTGCACTAAGAATTTGACGGCAACTCCCGGAGGCTTTGGGTCTTTCTTTTGGCAATAGGTGTTTAATTTGTTTTACGCCCAATGAAAAATATACCATGACTGATATTGTTTTTATATAGTCGTACAATGCATAAGTAGGTAAATGTTTATTTTCATAACGCATAAAGGCGTATAGACGCGCGTGTTCATCAGTCACCGAACTGAAATTGAAAAGAAAATTGTTCCCCCATTCGTTCAGTAATCCGAATATACATTAGGTTATAGTAAAAATGACCAAACACATATAATGAAATCAGTAAAATTTAGTTATAGACTTAAAATGAAAAGATCATTGGAAAAATCATTTGAATTTCGTTGGTTTATATACATTACTGTATACAATTTATAAATGAAAATCGATTCATAGTTTCTTAATTAAATATTATATCTAGGAATATTTAATACATGTCTTGATAATTAATGATCATATATAATTATTATATTATGTGCGATTCTTAGCTGATAAATGGACTAATTATTTGATAATTAATAATTGTTTCTATTAGGGTGAGTTGTTCCTTACACGCCTATAATTACCAAAATATATATAATAATATATCTACTTTATATAGTGTAAGTCGTTTATTACTATTAATTATTAATAACTATGAAGGGAATATAATTCAATTTTTTATAGATTTTGAAATAAACGTAATTGTCGACGAAAAAAAGTTATTGTTTGTAAATATTTATAACAAAATCTATAAATGTGCCAAAGGTATAAAAATGTCCTCCTATTAACATTGTTAATTATTGTAGCGTAAAATATCATAATAAATTAACTAATATTTTATATAACATAAGGTTGGTATTTAAAACTATTAATAATTTAATGGAATAAATACATTATTAGGATAAATACGTCAAAAAATATATATTTTCTTTGATAACACTTATGAAAAATTTAGATATAGTTATAATACATTTTATGTTCGTAAAAAAAAAAAGTATGTCAATACGATATACATACAGAGCATGTTTTCTGAAGTGATATTTAGATTAATTACACTAAATTTAAATTTCATAGAACATTATAATATAACAATATTTAAATTAATTTTTATGTTGAGAATTGCATTTACATGATGCGGTTAAAAGAAATTTAATTTAATAATATTATAAATGTACAAAGATATTTAAAAATTATATCTATCAATAGTTTTGGGATGATATTAAATAACCAAGAACTTTCAAAAAAATCTGAATTCTCTGTCAACTCATTAACTAACTTATTTTAGCAAAGCTAAATTTAAATAAAACGAATATGTTTTTACTTACGGCAATGATTTTTTGATTAGGAAAATATTTTTAATGAATGAATTCGTTCAAAAATTATAGTATTTATATCGATTCTAACATAGGCGGCATGAGAGGGCAGTTGCCTGAAAAAATATTGAGAGGGCAAACTCATCATTTCGCCCCCTCATTAATTAAATATTATTAAAAAGAATTTTTAATTTTTATAAAATATTTATGTTGAAATTACTATTGTACAATTATATAAGAAAATCATATGTTAAGTTAGTTCAAAATTATCAATATTACCATAAATTAATATAAACTAATGTAAATTCTAGAAAACTGTATATTAATATAATATTATGATTACTTTTAAAACATAACATAAGATATAACACATATTTTTATTTTATTAAGATGCGAATCTGTACTATTTAGCACAATTAGGGCCGTTCATAAAATGTCCGATTAAGTGTCGGTTAAGACTAACCGGTAGAAATCTGTCGGTTAACACATGATAAATTCTTCCGGTTAGTGTTATCAGGCACTAACCGAACATTGTAAGAACGGTCCTTAGTGTATGTGGTGAAAGAACAAAAATACAATGAAAATAGGAATAAGAAACCACTCATTAGTAGCACTTGGCTGGGAAATTATTTAAATATAAATTATAAAAATATAGGAGTGTGAGATGTTATATGTTATTATTGAGATAATAAGTAAAATTTAGGTGGAATGTATATGTATTAGATAAGTTGAATATGAGAAAATTTTTATATGGGTCAGTAAATTATAATATGAGCCGCTTATGGATTCTAATATTTTTAACTTTTGTTGGTTTATAACTGACAAATATATACGAAAGCCCATATGACCTATAGAAGATTTAATTTATTTGTGAATTTATCGAGATAAAGAAGGTATTTAAATCTTTTAAGTAATTCAATACATATAAAACATAAAAAATCTTACGGATATGTATCGTGTTTTTCACTAATTATGAGACTGCGAATATCGCTGAAATGTAATACTTCAAGGAGTAGAAATTGAAATCGGATTTCTGGCATAACGTAATCTTGCAATGTATCGTTCATTTGCTATACCGTCACCACTATCTAATGTTTCACAAATTTTTTGTTACCTATTTGACCAGGTACGATCACTAAATCAAAATATGTATAAATAAAAAACAGTTTCAAGCAAAAATATGAAATAATCTGAAAAAAATTCGTTTTCGTGTAAATAATGTTTTGTTCGTCGCATATGCGTTTCATTTTTACTGTATCTCTTAATGACTTCTTTTAATGCACTCTCAAATTTAAACGTTACAGTTCATTTTTTTCACGCAAATTATTCGCAACCGTTTGGTAAAAACGTTTTTTGTTTCGAATTTAAATTTAAATTAAGCGGTCGCTTATTCATAGTTCTTTTTATGAGCAATTTAAATGTGTAGTTTAGCTTTTATATTGTTTGAGACGAAACACAAAGGCTTTGGCCTTCAATGTGTGAAATTTACAATGTGTAAAATATAATTAACGGTAAACAAAATAGTAAATCATTGGTTTGTCAAAAACATGAAATCTTCAAAATGTTACGTGTTTTTTCAGTAAATATTTAATTATGTTTTTCTGTAAATCGACAGCTGATAGCTCCATCTTTTAGTGCACATGTATCACATGGAAGAAATATTATATTTTATGGTAGTTTTATTATATATATATATATAAGTATATAGTTAAAACTAATTATAATTAGCTACCATAAAAATTATGAAAAACGATAAAATTCACGGTGTTAGACATAATCTAATTTTTTATCGTAACTTAAAATAAAATTATCATAGACATGAAATTTTTATTGAATACTTAAATTACCATAATATGGTATGTTACTTATGGTACAATTTTCTTTTCAGCTTTTTGTAGAAAATGAAAATAGTTTATGTTTTTACTACCTTTTTTCTAAAATGTTGATAAAATAAATATGGTCGATATATACGTTTATATTATTGTTTAATGAAAAAATTGAGCTTAACTTAACTTGAAAAAAAAATGACTAAAAGTCAGAAAATTGCCACTTCCAATCCTCTTAAAACTTTTTTTATTAGGTAACAACATCATTTGCAAATATGAGGAAGTAGATATTTTATCAAAACAATTGTACACCTATACCAATTAAAACTCTGTTAACTGTTATACAAATTGTTATTGATTAACACAAATATTATTAGTTTATTAAAGGATATATGAAAAACATTTCTTAGTAAATACACGGTATAATATATTCTGAAAATGTTATAAAAATAGACATGTTAATAAAATATAATAATAATTACATTTCAATAACATGAAACCGGCCTATCGAACTGCTTTTAAAATCAGACAGGGGCAAATGCCCATCTTGTACCCTCCCCTCCCCAAATGACGCCACTGGTTTAACTTATCCTGTTGAAAAATTTGATTCTTATACTATATCAACCATCTTTATAAGTCACTGATTTGATATACTGATTCTAACTTCCTACATTCATAATCGTTTTTCAAGAGCAATAGTACATTTATTTCAAGTTTAAAAGACAATATCATTCACTCATTTTCGTATTTATCCGATCTGGGAGTTTCATTCTTTTTTAAGTTGTTGTTATAAAAATTGTTCGACTCACTGCCACATTCTTCTCAATATCGAGGTTTATAAATTCAAAGTTCATAATTTTAGTAATAAAACAATTAACAAAAGCGTTGGTATTTTAACTTTTAATTTTTAATTTTGGTAAGTTAAGATTACCTTAACTTAAATTAAATCTATTAAATAACCAATTTGGCCGTCAATTTGTATAGTGATATATTATTTTTTTACGTTTATGACCAACGCTGGATTCAATTTTGAAGAGTATAAAGTTCAACCACATATACTGCATTATGTAGGTGCAAATAAATAGGTTATATCGTGGTTATATCGGTACAACCCATACGTAGGGAGATATGGTAAACGTATAGACATCGTTGCGAGGGCGGTTCGGGGGATTGTTTTTTCGTTTAAATTTTTATTTTTATCCCAATTTGATCACCAAAGGGAGGAGGGAGTGGCCGTCGTCCGGTGCAGGCGGCAAAGTTACCGTAGTAACGCTTGTGACGGCCTCACGCACTAACGCACACGCACGTTATGCAGACCTCTGGTGGGCGGGTGTGAGTGGCACAGCTTTGGTCGCCCGCCGGCGTCGGTGTTTGACGTGCCGAAAGCCGCGTCGGTGGCGATGTAAATGAACCGCATCGCGTCGACGTCAAAGCGCATAATAATATATTCGTTGTGCATTGCCCCTCTCGGCCGTTTGTTATGTATGCATAATATGTATATATTATGAATTCATTGGAAATTAAATATTCGTATAATGTATTCGACTTGCAAACAGCTAAACCCTCGGTCGTCCATGGTTTCGAGGGGAGGGGAATGGTGCTGTGGTGTTTTATTATACGCGACAAAATTTCCCCTCATCTCGTCCACCCGCACGATCCCTATATAGTGCGGCTCTCGTTTTTTTCGTTCGGGAATAATTCCGCTGTCTAATGATTATACGCGTGCAACACTAAAGCAGAAAAAAATAAAATAAAATGTATAAAAATTAATTCTACGCTCTTTGGCTTTTCGTGGAATTAGCCTCTGGTACGAAAAAAGAACTAATCATAATTAATCTCGAAAATTCTTCGAGTGTTTTTTTTTCCTTTTGGACGAAAAAAAATGATGATTTTAGCTTTTAATGTTTTATTACAATATAACCATTGCCATCGTCAACATAGAAAATCGCATCATTATTATTATTATTATTTATTTTATTTTTTTTGTACAATATTTACAAGTTATGGCCACGAATACATTAAATTTTAATTTGCTCCTTTTTCATTTATTTGAACAAAAATTTAAATCACCCTCGTTTAAACTACACAATACTGTTTATGTGTATATGCCTCACCCGGTTTCCGAGTCGAATAATTTTCGTCGTAGCCGCGCGTAATCGTAATTAAGATAATAATAACATATAATTCGTATACAATAAAAAATAATTAAAGATCAGTAAGTTTTTATACGTTTTATCATGTTGCTGTAAATTATGATGAATAACGAAATTTATAATTAAACGGAATTGAACCAGGAATCTGTTAAAACTGCACTCCCGTGTTCTACGCGATTATTTATTGATTTATAAATGCTTGATAGCTATGCAGCAGTTCCCCTCTCAAATGGTAAAATTACCGGAAATATACATTTGAAAACTAAATCGTTAATGGTTTTGGTCAATGCGCTTCAGATTGAATGAAAATCATTAACAATAAATTAATTGTTTTTCATTCGTTGGACAGAAATTAAACGTTTAACAACAATAATTATGTAATTCCCGTTTTTCATTTATCGTGCGACCATTATATTATTTGGACATTATTCGCCACTATTCATCATGAATATAAATTACTAAGTTATAATAATAATATTGGTTATCATGGTTTTATTATATTTCAAGTTTTTTACATGGGATGGATATTATCGTAGTATACCATAATTTAATTTTATAACATCTTCTTTTAAATTATAACGAATTAATTTTGAACAGGTTTGGTTAGGTCGTGTATGTATATGCCCTGAAACTTTTTCTTGAACTTTTTAGTTTTGTTTTTTACAAACGTTTTGATTTATGTATATAAATATATATTCAGCGGATTTGTCTAAATGAAATCTAATTAAAATAATTTAATTAAAGAATACAACCATAGCCATATTTTTATGAGTTATAAAACCATCTCGGTTTTGAAGAATAAAATCACCACGTTTCTTAAGAAATTAAATTTAAGAAGGTTAAATTCAATTTTAGCACGTACATGTCCCCAGCCCCACCCATAGTTTTTTAATTTTTGCGGGGGCGGGAGTTGAGCAGGAATTCTGGAAATGGTGGCAGGAATTGGCAGGAATTAAGCACTAAATATTAGCGTTGGAAAAAATTGAAAAATGAAAATGGGTGTGGGTGGGGACATGTACGTAATTTTAGCGGTATATACGAGTATACGTATTAATTTATTAAATTACGACAAAATAATAAATAATAAGATGTAGACATATAATATGCTAGATTCGATAAATTAACGTTTAAGATCGAGAGACGATAAACAAATATGTTCCTTTAATGTTCACCATTATTTCGTACATCTGAATATTGCATATACAAAAAATGTATTTGGAAATAAATTAAACCAGTTTTAACTTTTAAATGAATGGAAAAGTGTAACTATTAAACTTTCATCTAGTTTTTGCATATACATTATCAAATTCTACCGTACCTTATAAGTAATATTAATAAAATTTACATATATAAGCATATAACTTACCTTATTTATTTTATGGTCAAACTAATAAATACATGTATATGCAAACACCTTTTTTTAACGACTCAACATTAATGCATTAGTTTGGTTTTTAACGCTATAAGTACTCCTTAAAACGTGCTACTACATTACGCTCTCTACTGAATATCTGATTAATTTTTTGAATTGATAATCTAATGGTTAAACATAAAGTATTTGACTGACTCATCGAGCTACTGTTTTACAACGATATCCTTTCACTACCGAATTAAAAGCAATAAAATATATTTACTGTATTTTGATAATATATCGTTTCTAGACATTAATAATTTCTAACTATTTTCAAGCAAAAAACTAGTTTTTGTAAAATAGAAGTTATGTATTGATATTATTTCAATAACAAACTGACGGTATCAAGAATCATGTAATGCCATTTTAAATTTTAAGTGCAATGATAGAAATTTTGAAAACATTTCACGCACTTCGATGTATTTGTTTTGTTAGATTTGTATTAGTTTACATTTTTTAGGTAAAAACCGAGGTATATTTTATATATGATATCAACTATCAAGTGTCCAAATGAGTAGTATATATGTATATATTTGTTTATATTACAAATACATACAGTCGTAGGTTGCTTAATTATGTATATATTTATACATATTATGTTTTTCGTCTATAAAGAGTGGATGTGTTGGGATGACAAATCACAATGAAAACACTAATATATATGTTATATATCGGTTACTAACAATAAGATGTATTACGTTTTATCGCCTTGTCAACGCATTTCAATTACGATACAGTGTGATTGGCAGTGTTCATTGCCTGGGCGAACGAGTTGAAAAAGAGGGTACCGAAAACAAGCAGAGCATCGGTGTAATTGGTATTCCCAAACGACGTGTGTCCGACTGCATGCAGTATCTGTATACAAATACTGAACTATATATATATGTGTGTGTGTGTGTAGAACGTAAGTTGGCTCCGGACGACCCGACTACATGTATTATACAATAAACACATAGCTGCCGACCCCTGCAGGATAGAAAAATTAAATTATATAGAAGGGTGCAATCGTCCTATTGACCTCCGTGGTCACGCTTATTCGTCCTCTGCGGGTTAATTAAAAACATATTATCGATTTTTATCATACTACTATTTCGTGTTTGCGCGAGATTTTATATAAATATTTTTATATACATAATGCTAAATAAAATTTTAACTATAAACTTAAAAACGCTCTGATACTAACAACGTATGAAGCATACTTACTTGCTCCCTCCCCCCTTAGATCCGGCGCTGTGTATATACATATGTTTATCAGTGAAATGGTTAAGTTATTAAATTGGTATTTTACGCTGATACCCGAAAGCGTAAATCGATCTATTTTTTTGGATAACCCAAAAGCGCAAAATAAATTTGCACTCTTGTACTTCGATAGTGGAATAAAAGCGCAAAAATATATTTTACAACCTGATACAATGTTTTAGGCTCCTCGTACAAAGATGGAGAGGAAAAGGCAACATCTTGCAATCACTCTGCCTACTTGAAAAAACCATCTAGTTAAGTTTTGTTTATTATGGGCTGAATAGCCAGACTTCGGGTGGTTAGAGGCCCCCGTTTGTTTGTAACATTATTCATATAATTGTATTGCATCGTATTGTAATCATGCGATTTCATTGAATAAATTATACTGGCAGGGAGGTAGTAATGGGGAAACCTACTTCCCTCCCTGTTTGCAATTGACATAAAAAAAAAAAAAAGGCTCCTCGTACAAACCGCGTACCTACTAACCTAACGCACGACGCTCTCCAATGTACGCGTGTCCTTACCCGTTCCACTATAGATTGCAACAACGGTTGTTGCATTTGACTGTGTCTTATCGTAACACATTACGATTATGGTTGATAATCATTTAAGATAACTACACAGACTTACATTAAATGGGATTTTTGATAACTGTAGCTTTTAAACTATATACTATACCATATACTATATACTATATAGTATATCTGTAGGACTTATTTAGGCCTATTTTATTTTTAATGAAAATTCGAATGATACGAGTTTTAAATCGTACACCAGATATCCCCACCTGCATCAGTTTGTATCTGTGCTACGATCGTGTAACGTGTGCGTATGCATACGGTTTCCGCTAAAATTAAAATTATTAGTCTTCTAGAATGAATTATTAAAATGTCATTTACTTAAAAATTTACATTTACACAAATAAAGGCACGCAGTATGTTGTGTGCATAGGCGCAACTAGGGGGGGGGCTTGGGGGGGCTTAGCTCCCCTAAATATTTCCACAGCCCTCCCAGATGAAAAATATCGAATCTCAGAATTTTATAATAATATCTTATCATCTATATCTATAATCTTAATATTATTTAAACGAAATAATTATCAAGTTTGAAAAATCCTTGTTATTCAGTGTAATCACCGACAGTGAATAACAGTGGGTTTTTCACATGGTTTAGTATTTTCGTTTTTGTTATCTATGTTATGTTCTAAACTTCTAAATAACCCGAAGGCGGAAGGTATTATTATCTTAAGGTTACCCTAAGGTATTATTATTATTATAATTGTGTCCGACGTCCGTCATGTCGGTACATGTAGTAGCCTACATGCCTGTAATTGATTCTGTTATTAGCAACCTTAAGTACAGATTTTCCAAAGAGAGTTTACTCATGGCAAGCTCAGTTGACTTTTATTAAAATGGATTTTGTTGGGAGTTCATATTTTATAAATCGTTACAAGGTTAATATTATACTTTTGAATAATATTTTTTTCTAAATAAATTTATTGCAATATTTAATTTTTTTTAGGATGTTTTAATAATAGATATTCATGCTTTAAAATCAGAAATGACTGTAGCAAGTAACTGCATGAAAACTATCAAACCTGATTTTGATATCAATGATATTAGTAAAGTGATCGAAAATCATGTTTATCCCAATGTGTATAAGTTGTTACAAGTAGCAATAAGTATTCCTATAAGCTCAGCCACATGCGAAAGATCGTTTTCTTCTATGAGGCGTATCAAAAATTGGTTACGAACCAGTATGCTACAAGACCGTTTTACAAATTTGGCTACTCTGAACATCGAGAGAGATGTTGTTAACTCAATAAATACTGAAGATATTTTAGAAGTATACTGTAATACTAAAGACAGAAAATTTGTATTAAAATAAAATTAAAATTATAAAGTTGAATTTGTATATAAGTATTATCATTGTGAACTACTGTGGTTTTCTGGGGGGAGGGGGAGAGAGGGATTATGAGGGCTAGCCTTGCTAAAATTTAAACGCAACCTATAATATTGAGTATTGATACATTTTGTCTGTATCTAAATTAGTAATTAGTGGGGGTGTGGGGGCATAGCCCCCACGGGCCTGTGTTGTCTTTTAACTTATAGCCCCCCCAAAAAATTAACTCTAGTTGCGCCTATGGTTGTGTGCAATAATTTTAAGTACAGATATCATCGAGTAATGGCAAGTAGATATATATATATATTGACGATGTAACGGTAAGTCTATGTATTTCTACTATTCAAACTAACTCTGAAATATCCAACATCTTAGACGGAAAATGAAAATATTGTTCATAATTATTTTTTGCGCGGCAAACAATTTCAAATTTAAATTATATCAGTGTTATCGTATCGTTCGCTGCTGTGGTGCGTTCGTTGGAGTTATAATTTCCTTCATGTGCCGATCGCCCAGCGCGTGCGAAATGGCTGTCTCGTTTTTATTGTTTATTATACGTTTTTCTTTGTTTATCGGTTGGTTTTGTATCAATAAGTTTTCTCAATTATGTTTTCGTTCTCATGTTCTCAGTGTCACCAAAAGGTTTCAATGTCTTATGTCTTCTTTCATTTTATATGTTTTCGTATGGTGGCACTGAAATATCTCAAAAGCTGTTGGACGACATCTACAGCTTACAAGGCATTTGTCTTCTTTCTTTCTTTCCATTCTCATCTCTCGTGGTATGCACATGTATAGTATTGTTTTAGTTAAAGTATCGGCTTGTATCGTTGGGCTATCGGCCATTTTTCTTCTTTATCGTCGTATGACCAAACACGTGTTTTTTTATACGTCATATTGTTAAGATTTTTTTAAGTAGACACTTTATCGACGTGCTCTCTACTTCACAGGTGTTATTTTCATTTATATGTTGGTGTGGTTTTGCTGCTGACGATTTATTATACATTTATTCTAAGCAATTGTTTACATACGATCGGACGTGTGCGAGGTCAAACTTGTATATTTTTATTGTTATACTTATTACTTACGAACCTCGATACAGTAGCGTGCATGTAAAATCAATCATATGCCCAATTGCTTAGTGAGTATATAATTTTAAGTAATATCGTTATTATTATATATTATTTGTTTTATGTGTATGTTAATTTCAATTTAATTATTCTATCAAGTAATATCATTATTATTATATATTGTTTTATTTATGTTTATATCATATACAACATTGTAAAGACTATACCGGTCATACCATTTTTATTATATAATATTATTATAAAATTGTCCATTATTATTATTATTATTATTATTATAATACTTATAAAATAAGTAAAGCTATACAATTATTAACAAAAAATATATACAGTCCACTAATATCTTTTACATAAAACAGTATCAGCTATAATTTTTTATTCATTTATTTATCTGTGGCGAAAACGACAGCCCAATATTACTGAGGACTCTCTAAGCGTCACCAATTATAATACTGTGGAAAATTAGGATATTCAGCTACAAATAGTTTTCGTAATAATTGTAAACGAAAGGTGATTGAATGTACTTCGGAACGATCAAATAAAATTATTCGCCGTTAACCGATAGCGGTTGAAAGTTCAGAACTATTGCACAAGTATATGTCTAGTACAAGAAAATACATGTATAGAGGACGTCGGAAAATAATTTCTGTAGCACCTACTTCATTCAGTGAACTCATCCAACAATTTAAGTTTAACTACAAATCGTGTGTACATCGTATTCAAATCTAATCGTTTGATTATAATATGAATCTTTTTTTTTTCTAGAAAAAATTCTCTCAAGATCATTGTTATGGATTTAATATTTGCGATTAAATAGCCTAGAGCTGGATATTTAGTTTCAAATAAATTATAACACATTTAAATGTATTTTTTTAGGCCGTTGAGTGGATTAAAACTTTACGTTTAAATTATTGTGTTCACAATTATTTGAATGTAACATTACAGAAAAAATAAATGCTTTGTTATTGTTACTTATAAATATGTATCACGATAATAAATTATGTGTATTTATTGTGACGATTATCAGTATCAACTATATTAATACAATAATTTTATTTGATAGTGTTTAACATAATATCAACGTATTCAAAACACGATTTACAATAGCCTTCTTTAAACAACCCAAGGACTACCAATGGTCCAGAATAATATCACCGTTATTTAAAAGATCAATTTTATAATCTACACCCATATATTTATAATTTTATTAAAGTGTTCAAAGAACACCAAGCAGAAATATATTAACTACGATCGAATGACCGAAAAACTACAAATCACAACAAATCTAGTTATCTCCAATACACCAACATGGAACTTGTTTAAAGAAAAAAAAATATTTCCAGATTGGAGTACTTGAAAACGGTGGGCTTCAAATTTCAAATTTAACTTTAAGGTACTTACTCATTATTATATTAATTTTATTAGCTTATTATATTAATTAATTATATTCATGATACTTGTAAATTTAAAATAATACTCTAAATTATAATTCTTCCTTTTTATTTTTTTAACCGATTTTAATATCACTGTAAATTCTTATTTAAATATTTGTAATAACTACGATTTTAATAAATACACTTCATTTTTTTAAATTGATTTGTTCTTATAGGTTATTTACTTTTGCATTTTTGGTTTTGCGTTCGGGTCATATTTTGCGCTTATAGGCTACAGCCCTATTTTATGCACTTCGATTCTAAATTATTACATTCAATATCAGTAATTACATGATTAAAAAAAATTAAATTTGGAAATATTGAAATTATTTTTAAGCGGCCTTTACACGATCAATATTATAGTATTTTGGATACTGACAACAATATTGATCATGTGATTTGAATATTGATGAACTGTCATTATAGAAAAACTATACTGATGACTGATGGAAAAATCGGATATCGAGTCGTCAATAATTATTTACTGATCGTAAAATTGATCGTGTGAGGTGGATAATGACAGTTTTTCGGTATTATTAGCACAGCGATGGAAGATGTACTTGATGAATGTCTAAGCGCGCACGACATAGTAACCATACTTAATAGTTTATTATAGATGTTAATATTTGTTTGAAAATAATTGTGGTAGTCTTTGGTGTTTAAAAGCTGAATTTTTATTAAAAAGTTTAAATAATAGTACTTCTCACATTTAGCAGTAATTTTTTTTTATCATCGCTTCCTAATAGTAATCCGTCTACTCGAAATAAATAATGCTAAAATAATTGTTACACACACTATAATAAAATAACTTTTTTTTTAAATAAATGAGATGCATTGGCACTGCTGTTCATCACAGTTTGCACCTACATCAGTCGAATGCCAAACAAACCGAGTATTAACAATAATCTATACTGACCCTGTAAGGATTACAGTCTTAGTACTATAATGCAAATAATGTCAATAATTATACTGTCAGTATTACTGATCACATGAAGGCCATTTCATACATAGTCGTCGATGTGAATGTTTCTGATATGTATGTATAGTTATTATTACTCGATAAGCCTTTGATGATCTAACTGCAAGTAAAAAATATGGTAAAAATATTTATTCAAAAAGCTTCTCTCTTTATAATCTACCCTTTCATCCGCCGTTCATTATTTTTTATAAAAATAATATGTTATTATGGCGTTTTTTAAAATTAAAATATGTACACATGTTTTTATTATGTAAGATTATTAATTTAATACAGAAAAAACTCAACGAAGAAGGGGTTTGGGCTGAGTACATTGGTATTTATATCAATCTCTTGACCACTGTTGATGTTACGTACTAGTATCAATACATTACTTCATACATATATATATATATATATTAGATAACTAAATCACTTGTAATTACTATATATTATTATAATTATTATATAGTAATTTTTTGTAAAATATAAATCAATATAAAAATTGTGAAAATAAACTGCCAACTCTATAAAAGTAAAAACTTTATGTAAAACCACAAACGAATTACAAAACCATATAATAATAGTAATAAAGAAAAAGCCACGTAAAAATTATAAAAACTATAATAAGGAATAATGAAGTGTAAAACAACACTATCATTATTATTATCATGCTAGACTAAACACTCGACGCGTTATACTGCTATACTACAACTGATTAATTGGCGATGACGTATCACCAAAAAAATGGACGAGAAATGGATTGAACGAATTATGTTTGCTTCTGATTTCTGACAATTATCTAGTTAGCCACGCGCGCTTGTAAACGTAAGTATAATAATTATTGAGAGTTACTATACTCGTATAGTTGACTGAGTTGGATATTCCGATAAACTTCGTATTTTTAATAACCTATAGTCGTGTGTTTACTCATGTGAACAGAAATCACTATATGTAAATAGACGTGAATCGTTCACTTACTTACCTATTATTTTAATACGTATATCGATATAATGTGTAAATGGTTTTTACAACGCTGAACGTGCGAACTGTAAATATAATAAAGTTGGCAAGAATCGAATAGACACAAATATAAAAATCAATGTATATTTCTATAGAAGCTTGAAAATAAAGACCTAAAACCGACAGTAGTTTTAGATTTTACTTAAACGCGTATAGTATATGGTGTATTTCATTTTGTTTTATTTTATTTTTATTTTGAGCGCACATAAAGCAAAACGTTTATACAATATAATATTGACTATTTACTCGTTCAAACGTAAGACGCAATCGATACTTTGAACGGGTTCGATTTTTATACGCTAATATAGTCCGAAGAACATTATGTGAAACGTGTTCTATGTTTTCTCCAAATTAAAAATCTTAAAGGAAACGATTATAACATGTATGATAAAAATACTGTAAAATTCGCAATTTCTAATTTTTTTTTTTTTCTCAACGTTGAAATATCGACGGTTCCGGATTACACGTACGTTGTAATTACACACGAAAAACACACTTTTAGTCGACCTAGTAAACGAGCGCGTCTAACGTATAGCTAAACGAAATCACCTCCGAGTACGCGCGCGTATTAGCCATTATTTTATCTGATTTTCAATCGGAGATTTATTTTTTCAGTTGCGTGACGCGGCGGCGTTGCAATGCGCGCGTGGGAACGTTTCGTTAAAATCGCGGCGGTGGCGATTCCGCTCCGCGGGCGATCTCTCGCTGTGCGCGTCGCGTGTGCGAGCGGCGCACGAGTTGCGACTGTCGTCCTCGTCGTCATCGACTTCTTCAATGCTCTCGCGTAACGCGATCATTCCGGTCCGCTGACCGTTTTTCGGTTGCGTACACATCAAATGTACTCCAGGAACATACACACTGTACATATTAAACATCAGATATTACGTATACATTGTATGCTTGCACGCGTGCGTATGCGTGCGTGTGTGTAGGTGTGCATGTATGTAGAGGTGTGTGTGTGTGTATGCTAGTGTGCGAGAGAAGCGAATAGAAAAAATAAAAAAATGAGACTTTTTTCCACCTGACCTGAGTCGTGCGACGTGCCACGTGCCCCACGAGTACGTACACACACGTCGTGGGAGTTTCACGCTGTTACACATATAATGTACATTTATTATTAATACGCGTGTGGCTTTTTTTTTCTCTCTCCATTTTCTTTTCGCTCGGAAAGCGCATCGGGATATTATTATAATATTATTGCCCGTAATCATAAATAATTCCACTAATCCTCCGTCCCCGTACCCCATACCGTCGCCACGGGCGACGTACGCACGCGTGTAATAATATTGTTATAACTCGATCGTCGTCGACAAGGTGCCGTCCAGTCCCTTCGTTCTCGCGGACGTTCGTATATCCTGCATGTACATATTACAACACATACGGGGCACAATAACTCGGTCCCGGCTCAAACGCTTTTTCGGCCGACTACTCCGCGTATTGTTGGTAATAACTGCACGGTTCACATCTCGTCATCGTGCAACCCCGTCACAGCGTCGGCGTGTCGCGATTATTATAATTATTCTATTATTTTCACATCGCGCCTATATACTTAACACTCGGCATCACATATAATTCTTTAATTCTTTATTGTTGCAGTCTCTTTACCGAAATACTTAGACGCAGAAAACCTCTCCGGAGAATAATGTTCGAAAATGTGTAACACAAAAGTTTCGAGGGCAACAGACAGAATGTCAACGACTAGCTCTTTGTCTATATTTTAATCCAGACGCGCATGGTGCGGACATTTGATCTGATATTAATGCAAAGTTTTCTTCGATATAACATCATTTCATCCGTAATACGATAATACGGTCATCTGTTAAAACTTTGAGACGGTTGAGATTTTTTTTAATACTGAGCAATCTTAATCTAGGTCACTTTTCTCAGTATTCTTACAACAGTCACATATATTGAAATATGAAATAAAAACACAAATACAGAAATTTTTTTTTTATTTAAAAAAATTTCATTTTTACAATATCAACATGATATTTTTTTAACAAATAAAAACCCATTTACATATACATAAAAATGTATAATAACTATTAAGATCTTAAGTTACATCTTATCTGAATCATGAACTAAAACCATTTATTGTTAAATATAAGTATCTAATACTTGTACAATTACAGGAAACAATTAATTTCTTATCCATAATTTTAATTCAAATTGTACTTAATATATTGATGCCAAGTATACTTAGTATACCTACTACTAGTTAGTATATAGTATACTATAGTAAGTACATTTATCCTAGTATACTGCAGTGTATTATGTTTTATAATTGTTTAATTTTGTTATTTATTATTGTTACACATCAGACATTTGTAATAACGAAAACTAGTTGATGTTTCTACATAAATAAAAAACATTGTATATATAAAAATTATTATACATTTGTAGTATAAGTAATTTGTATTTTTGTGTTTATTAACTTTTTATTTTAGCAGAAAATGCAATCGAACTAAAAATAATAAAAATGTATATTATATCTTTTTAAAACTATACAGCCAAAATTTACATTTTATTTTTTCGAATTTTACATTTCTGGTCACGTTGTGTTATTGTGTGAACGGGGTTAGGATAAAATTTACCAACAACGAATTTAAAGTTGTCTAAGACCATCCACTTTTAAACTCAGTTATTTCGTATATTTGTTATTCAATTTTGTTACCAGAACAAACGTGTTTGTCATAGGGAATACATTTTAGTAGTAAATAAAATATATTTTTTATTTTACGTGTGTACATCAATTCTGTTAGAGTTTATAATAGATAAACAATTAAAAAAATAATTTATTGTTTTAAGTATATTCATATTGTATACCCTAATACAATTAAGAATATGAAATCAATATAATATTACAAATGATTCGTACGGAGTGTTAAAATTGTAAATATTATTAATATAAAATTGATAACAATATGATCCATGTTGATTCATGTATATTATTTAATTTATATTATTTTTAATACTCCGATAAGTTGTTGTGGATTTATTAGAAAAATTCACAATACAACAATATATGTTAATTAATAATTTAGAAATTTTAAAAAGAATATTAATAAAAATGACAACAAATATATTATACATATAAAATTTTTAGCTATAAAGATTAGAATATTAATTTCATTTTTAAACTATAAAAATACAATGCAATAAAATGTCATTTTAATAAGAGAAGTATTAATTTATAAAGATATTGATTTTTTTTCAAGCATCCACAATTTTTTTTACGAAGTCTTGACACACAATTGAGCTAATTTTGAAAAAATACCTATACCTATAGATTTATATACTTACACTGGTTTTAAAATGTCTTTGTTTGTATATCCTTTAAGAGAAAAAAATACCGTCACCATTACACGCTTTAAAATATACGTAAATATAAATATATATGTATATATCCTTTGCACGTCTGATTGTTTGTGAAGTTTTAAGTCACCATTTTTCTCTTTCTTGTTTCCTTTTTATTTCCGTATTGTTTTCTTCTATATACGTATATATATATATATTTACACGCACGCACGCACGTAAAGTTGTGTACCCTATTCGAAAATCCCGTGAAAAGGGAAGAGAAAGAGAACACAACCCCTGAGTTTGAGTCTCGGCAATCCCGTATTCCGAGCAAATCGCACGGCAAATTGAATCAACCCGCTCTGGGAAATCCGTCGAGTTGCTCGGTCGACTGGAAAAGGCGTGAACTAAATGCTGACGAAGCCTTCTAATACAATACACTACGCTCCGCGTTTCGGTCGGGGCAGCATCCCGGCACCGTAATTCCAAAACTCTGTAAAAACATAATCGTATTGTACTGAATAAATCCTGAACTTGTTCCGCCACTATAAAATATATATCAAACAAACTTGCTCCAGTTGTTTTACGAATACGGTAGGACAATTTTATATTTACTGTATTATATATTTTATCGATCAATCGGAGTGTGCATAGTTTGACGTATCCGTACTCTTATTATGGTGAAAATTAAACCTGCCCATAGTTATATAATTAGTTTCAAGCTCGCAACCATTGTGTATTTTAGTGTTTAAATTTAAATTTCAAAATTTTTAATCGAAACCCATATACAACTCCTTTTTTTTCAACAATGTGTTTATGTATGAAATACATTATATTTACAATTGATCGTTTCAGATATAAAATAACAACACGCGTAATACGGAAATATCGTTAACCCGCGATCGAGTTCTAATCTTTATTAGATCGCCCTTAAGTTTTTGCACTCTGTGTCACACTCACGAAATGTTCACATAGTGTTATAGGTATGTGAACGTAAAAATAATAAAAACATTTATACGCTTTATATTTCAAGTTCATAATATTTTTATGATTAACTTATTTGTTATTATAATTATAAATAAAATACTATTTTGGGGATTTATTTTTATTATAATTATCCGATTACATTTGATATTTTTGATGAAATAAGCAAAGTCAACAAATAATACATTTAATATTTGTCTTCTATTTTAGTATTTAATCTCATTCACACATACTCAGCATTATATTAGTTGAATAATATTATGTTTTCACGTGACTAGATTCAATTTCAGTTTTTCAATAATTGTTGTTCATGTTAGACAGGTTTTACTTTATTACACATAATTTATAAAATCGAATGTAATATCATCATTAAAAACGAACAAGAAAGATAATTGATCATACATTTTAAAAATGCATGTACCTCATATTTACAACACGTACACGTATTAGAAACCTATATATGTTGTATGAGTATATTATGTATAAAATGTGTCCTTCATAATTTGAATTTTTTTAAACACCACGTATTCATCTTATGATTCATGTAGCACGATGAAAAAAACTGGAAGCTTGCTCGCAAGAAAACTTATTTTTATACTTCTTTTTCAATATATATACTATATAAGCTGTACGTGTAATGACGAAAAGCATTTATTTGAATAATAATATTGAATGAAAATATTTCAATATTTCATGTCATGATGAATGTAGGTAAATACAGATATGAACAAATTATATCCTTTAAACTATTTTAAAATTACACTAAATTTTCTTCTTTGTAAATATAAGCTATAAATGTTGGTTTATGTTCAAATAACCTAATGGCTGTGCAAGTCGAATGTTCATAGGCTCCAGTGGAGTCACTCCACTAAATTATTTCAGACGACCTACCTTATATTTTATAGTTTGATTCTTATTATTTTATGTAAATGCAATTTTTTGGGAAAATTCTTAAACTTTATAGATCAAACAATAATATTATAATTATTTTAAAACAGATCTTTGAAAAACGGAAACCGTCTTAACAATACAACAATGAGTGCGTTTATATATTATTATACAAATTTTTGAAAACCAAAAATATTTATAGTGATGTAATGAGATGATGCTATTTTCTAATGGAAAAGAAGGACAATATTAGTATTATTTATGTGAGTGTGAATTATGTACATTTCCAATGCATATCCATGCATTCATACGCTTTATATTTTAACGTATGTACAGGAATAACATAAGGATAGTCGTCCAATTCTGAAACATGACAAATCACGTGAACAGTATAGTATAAATAATTTGTAACCGTAAATAAACACTGTTTTTATAGATAATAGAAGATTTACAAGACGGACGATCACGCGCGCGCGATCTCCCCCGAGGCTCAATCGACCCATTTAACGGCTATTCATTGTTCAATGACAATTTGAGTACTACACACCACTTCGCGGTCCCAATGCTAGGGGACTTTATTATTAAATATATGTGTATGTATAATATTCTATACGTTTATACATGTGTGAGTGAACACATTTACACAGTGCAATTTGTGTTCAACCACCGTAGACCCAAGCATTTGACACGTTAAAATAAAAATATAAATATAAACACGATGTCATTTCACGCCAAATTATTTTATATAAAATAATTAATATAATACTTAATATATACCCGATCACGTGTAGTATCACTCCTAATCCACTGTATATTGTGCATAAACATGTTTTTGACAACAATAAAAAAAACTAAACGTAAGGTATATTTTTATCATAGTAAAATGTATTTGAATTCTAAAAGTTTATTACAATATTGTTATTTAGCATACGTGTTTATATAAATCTAATTAAATATATACCTATGTAGGTTATATATATATGTGTATGTGTGTGTGTGTGTGTGTGCGTGAGTACTGATACTGAAAATATTAAATGTACCCGTAAAAGTTTTGCATTGCTTGTTATTTGTTTATTATAAATTATTATATAGACGTATATTTACTTAAAAGTATAATTTGCAAAAAGTAATTTGAATATAGAACTTGAATTGCGATCAAATTGTTTATACGTATATAAATATTTCATGACGTAAAGTACAGCTTAATAATATATAAAATAAATTGATAATTTTCTAGGACACGAATGTAATACGAAATATTATAATATAAACGTACCTATATACTTATATAGTGTTACAATTGTAATAGCGTTTACATTCATCTTTTTTGCTATTTTGTCGTAAATTTAAATTAGCTGACTGACTATTAACCATGACATGGATGCACACCACACTGGGGTGCAACTAGTGTTGTATAAAAATCAAAACCGCTCGATATTATACATAATATGATGATTGTAAATGAGTGATGAGTACTTCTACATGATATTGTATTGTCCAGAAGCGCACGTTTTAGAGGCCCAATACCAAAACTGATGGTCAGTCATTATATGTAGGTTAAAAATAAGCATTTGAATAATAATAAATTCGTTTCACGTTTGTGCAAGAGAGTACGTAAATATACGTACTTTACCTACACATAAATGCAGCTAAATAATACGTATACATATTACAATGATATGATATTCATATATCAATCTATGAATGTATGTATATATGTACATGAATCGTTTAGCTATAACAAAACGACGTGCATTCAAACGCGATTATAGTCGAGATTGGTGCATTATAATTCAACATCGTTTTACATATAATTGGAATATTATACACACGCGCGTTGTATAATAAACGATAAATCGCAGGATCGTTGCGGCGAAGTGTTTCGCGATTATAATAATATTGTATATTATATATGTGAAACGACTTCTGCAGTTTGAAAAACGAATACGTGAATGGTGTCCTTGTGTAAGTATAATATATATTATATATATTACAGTATATGGGTACTTGTACGCATGATAATAATAATTATAGTAATAATATTATGCTGTACCTATACGAATTTACGATTGTATAAATACATGTATGTACGCAGTGTAATGTGGGTATATAATATTCATATAAGCTTATATATGTATATAATATATATATATATATATATATATATATATATATATATATATATATATATATATATATATATATATATATACACAATACAATGCACGTCCGTATAATACACGACTAACTGTCGAGTGATATTAGCGTTTAATCTGAAAACTAACGGCACGCTGTAAACAAGAATATTATATTATACGAATACCTGTATATATAATATAACATTATATATATATATGCATATATTTATGCGATTCTTATAGTATAGAAATTATATATATACATAGTAATTACAGGCGTACAGCGTTGTGTTATACAACAAAATATATTTTAACACTTTATTTGGTGTCGAATGTTTTTTAAACGTTTCCAATTTTATGTATATTAAAGATTTTTACAGGGCCGACGAGAAGGTAGGGTAGCGAGGACTAGAGCCCCGGGACCCGTAGCTTTTTATTCAAAATTATTTTATAATCTCATACGCTATAGCATTAGATAAGTCTGTAGCCAGAAAAATATTTCGTGGGGGGGGAGGTTAGTGTATAAATGTTATATTATGTAATAAAATATGAAATTATAAAAACAATATTATTTAAATTATAAAAAAATTTGGCATTTTTTTTAAAAACTTCGGTAGGTAACTATGTACATTATCTTATATTTCTACATTAATAATCATAATTAATTACACTTTAGTATATAAGTTAACTATATACAATACATATATCAAAAAAATAAAAAAAATTATAAAACGTACTACAATATAACTATATTAATTTAATTCTCCTTGTAGTATTTGAAAAACTTTTGATAACTTCTTCAGTGTCAAAAAAAATTTCAGAGGGAGGTCTAAACCCTGAACCCCATCCCTGGCTACGGCCTTGACATAAGATGCAAATTTTAATATTTTTATTGTACCAAATTATGTATTTTTATACTACTAAATTAGTATATATATCTTGGCCAAACAAGTGTAAAGGAGCCTGGAACCGATCAGCCCCGAGGCCCTCAAAAGCTCTCGATGGCCGTGGATATTTGTATTATTAATTGGAAATAGTTTACTTAATCTTATCTGAGTAAAATATAATATAAAAATGACAATTTTATAGTAAATTGCATTAAAATAAAATTATGTTAATAATTAATTTAATTAGACGATAAATGTTTTAGGTTTTATAGTAATGTATAATATAATAACTAATATTGCGCATAGTTAATATTTTTTTGAATAGTTCAATTTAATTGAATCTAGTAAATAAAATATATTTGGTTACATATTTTTTGATGATAATATCAAATAATTGTTGAATTGTTGCATGCGTAGCTTAAATAACCAGGAAAGATGTTGCATACAAACATTTTTTGAATCATATGTAGGTGCACGCCAACAATTATTTATACATTATAAAATAATAAAATTAAAAATTAGTAATTTATTAATACTTATAATAGTTTATATATATAAATAAATAAATACATTTTTAGCCAAGAGTATTATTATATTATTATAATTATTTTTAGTATAACTTTAGCTAAACATTGATCTCCATTATTTACGAATTAAATAAATAATTATCAGTTTTCCAAGTTTCTCATTAAATTTTATCATTTAAATAAATATTGTTACTTATAGTAAAACGTAGACAGGAGCATTCCTAGGGGTGTTTGAGTATTCAATCCCTCATCCCCCAACATATTTTTAACCAATCTAAAATTAAAATAATGCTTAATATTTGTATGCAATTTAAGTTTAATATCATAAACATTAGATTGTCGATCTATCTATAAAAAAATATAGTACTATAAAATTAATTATTATCTTGTGAAATAAATATATTTAAAACAAGTAGTAGTAAAAATATAACATTTACACCTATGTATTATGTCGTTTTTATTTTAATTCAATATTGACTAAATATCCTTACAATTTTAAACATTTTCAAATATGAAATAATGAACATTATTCTTTGATTGACAATTCATCTCCAATAATTATAACACCTCCATTATCTAATACTGCCTATTTTATAATCATTGGTAACGATTTGCTATAGATGTACTTAAAATTTTTATTTCATTGTATGATCACAGTAATCCAGATGAATGTATGATGTATAAACCATTACAATAAACTATGCCTGAGTAGATTTTGATAATCATGACAAAAAATATCAAGAGGAGTTCATAACATTAAGACCCAGGTATGTGTATACACCCAGGAAAAAAGTTCAAAAGCCCTCCTCGCATATGCAACACTATTGACTTTCTAATATAAATCAATGGCAATACTGGTGGTATACATGGACACATATATGTGGACACATAACTATAGTTATTTTATGTAGTCGTTTCGACAAGTTTTATAACGTTTTATGTATGTACTGGTATGTATTTATATACAAATGTTGTATTATCTATCTTTTCTTATATTTATTATATTGCTATACAAAAATATGTATACTCATTGCGTACGGAGTTTTCGCTATATTGTTTCGCCTTTTTTCCCTCTGGTCAAAGACCGTAACACACACGCACACATACTCACATATACACTGAAATAATAATAATAATAATTCAATAAAAGTACAGTCATCCGCATAGTGTGTATACCTATATAATAATGGACGTACACACACACACATACGCGCATACTTATATGCATACCTATACCTACGCGCGTTCACGGTCGGATGTAGAAACACAATAAAACGGCGACGACGCGACAGAGGAAAAAAATAAAAGGCGGCGGTTGTTGCCCAAGTATACACAATAATATAATATTATATATATTTTATTTTCGTCTGCGTCCGGTCGAAGGAGTAAGAGGAAAAAAATTTTAAAGTAAGTACCTACCGGATCCTTTGGACCGCGAACGCGCGCGCGCGCTCTGTGCTGCCGGGCGTGGCCGTTCACGGTCCGCAATTCCGTGGCCACGCCCGGCCGTCCAATCAGCTGCACGTGTTCTCGCGACCCGGGGGCCACCTCAAGCCAAATGCGCGTGCGCGCACGGGCAGAATCCATGACCCGCGTCGCCTTCGCTCTCGACACCGTTCGCGTCAGTTAGGATCGCTCCGCCGCGAACGGCCCATACACACCGGTGGCGGCAGCGCGCGCTCCTCCTGAACTCTTCATCACGTCGACGCGGTGCAAAGTAACGTCAGCAGTAGCAGCGGCGGCGGCGACCACGACGACAACTGACTGGTAACGGTAACGGGGTAACAGCTGACATCGGTTGGTGGTCAGCACGGTAATCTACGTGTAATAATCGAGTGATATTTTTTTTATCCTTTTCCACGATACGGATTTCAAACGATGCGTGTTTGTTGTGTTTTAATAGTACACGCCAATAGCGCCGCGTGAAGTTTTCCGTTACGTTTTAATATTTTCCGCGAGCATAGCAAATACAGCAGTTATACATCTACGTACGTACGTAGTGACATTTCTTTTCGTTTTTCTATTACCGCGACCGATAATGTTCCGAAAACGCTATTGAACGGCGACGCAGCAGTTGCAGCAGTCATCTGCGAACTACGCAAAGCTGAATTCCTCGGGGCTCCGCCGCATATACACTGACATTCTTCTGCGACGAGCACCATAGTACGACCACATACTCCGCGCAAATATGATCCAAGAAAACCGATTTGAGACGTACGGTTTGCCTGTGTCGTTCATCAAGAATATGAAGGTAATTCTTTTAATAATAACAGCTTAGATTTTGTATGGAATGTACTTCGGAAGCGTAAGAATAATATGTACAATTTATGATTTGTACATGCGATTTAATTGTATATTATATGCACGTTGTACTTATAAATTTAAACTTAAACGACCGATCAGGTGAAATATAAGCATCTGGTAAATGGATTAAGTAGATCTGTGGATCTATGGCTGTCGCAAGAATGATTAAATAAATACTTACCAAACCTACAATATTTATGTAGTATGCTGTCACAGTTGTAGACCGATATTAATACATGTGAATGGAGCTCCGATGATTACTAGATACGAAAAGGAGGGTGAAGGTTTTGGAAAACAAAATATGGAAAAGAGATTATGGTCAATCGTTAGATGAACCAACCAATGTTTATATGGTTTAATGAAAATGGTTACACGAAATGTTAGACTTTTATTATTAATTAGTTTTATCATATAGGACAGAGAATTCAGGTTATAGATATAAGGACCATCAATATCAGAGATAGATATAGATACTATTGAGATAGACTTTCGAAATGTAATCGAGGAGAAAGACCGTAATATTCTTCGAAGAATATCAATTATATACATACAATATGTGAGTATGTAAGCAAAAATGTATTTGGGAGGAAGCAAAGTTTCTTTGTAAACTATAAAACCTAGACATAAAATAGGACACAACAAAAATTATTATTTACTATACCATGTAGGTACATACTATATATATAGTTAGTATATGTAGTGCTTCATAAGGATTGATATAAGAGATTAACTATAGCGAACTACTACAGTTCAATTATACTTCACTTCAGTTATTTGAAATATTTAGAATTGTTGCAAATGAATACATACATTAATTAATAGATTTTAGTGTATTAAAGTATATACTTTATCGTTTTCTATATTTCCTATAATATTTAATGATAACTCGAGATGATTAATTGATTATAAAATATTTTTCCTAAAACAGTAACAGATAGATTATTAAGCTTATAATATTTATTTTAATTTATTACAATTGCAATTATTTTAGTTTAAATAATATTTATTTTTTTATATGGATTTATTAAAATACAATTACTTATGCATATGACGTGAAAACTATCAATTGTTTAACTATGATTTATTTTTGTTAATACTATTAATGAGTATTAGGAATCCTTTATATAATTTTTTTTATAATTCATTCGTATATTCTATATTAGTTATATCATAAAAAATTCATAAATTTATATTACTTTAAATAAATAAAAAATTATTAAACCAATATTATTTTCTTTATTATTAAAGTTGATATTTAAATTAAATACCGTAAAATTTATTAAAAATAAAAGGAATTTGATATGTATTATAACATGACAAGTTCCAACATTGTTTAAGTCAAATGAAATGGTATGCGATAGCACGTCAACACGTCTTAGAAAATATACGTTTCTCTTGATAATCAAATGTTGTGCCTTGAACCAAATAAAATCATTTCCCATTCCTTGCTTATAACAGAAAAATAAATATTAATAAAGGGGTCCATAGTATATTAGTATATTATTAAATAGTTACTTGAATTAGACAAATCAAAGTTTTAATTTTAATATAAAACATAAGAACGTCTCTAGCAGAAACTTATCTATATACCTATTAACTATTTTTGAAACAATAGTAAACTAAAAACTTGAACGTTTAAGGTTCTATGGAATTTAGTTTGGTATAAAAAGAAAAAAAATGTGAAGTATTTGTTATTTTTGAATATCGAATTGTCAGTCTTTTTGTTAAAAAAAAAAAAAAAAAAACCTATAACAATACAAAAAAACAATCGGAGACATATATTACTATGATTTAACACTTATTATTTTAAATATATATTTTTGGTGTAAAGAAATATTTAAATTAATTTCATAAAACATATTTGATTATGTCCAAGAGATTTTTGAAAACTATTTAAATAATAAGTCATCTAATCTAAAAAAATATACATGTATTTTATAACAGACTACATTAATTATTTAAATACAGTAAAAATAAGCAATTATTAGAATTACAATATATATAAATCATATTTATTAAAATTAAAAAAAAAACTTTTAATTGAATTTATGTGTTTAAGATAATTAATGGAAAACGCACATACATACTACGAAAATATTAAAAGCTTAATATGATTAGATAAGATGTCCATTGTTAACCAATATCCATAAAGGTATATTAGATGATCCGAATATTACTTGTATTGTAATAATGAAATGACCTCATGTAGGTACATTGCATTTGTGTAAATATTATTTCAGTTAGTATTTACATTTTTGTGACATTTATTTGTTTTCCGTTTTATTTCCGTTATTTCACTTACAAATTAATGTTTTTTTTAAGTATTTACTATGTCTATATACCTATCTTATTTTATACATACATAACATCTGAATGATAATTTAATTGAATAACGATGTATTGTTTCACCTCATATATACTCGTAAATATTAAGTACAATTTTATTATCATTTATCATCAATATTTTAGTATAATCTTAAAGCAATATATTGACAATTTCTATAAGAAATGTGTAAATAAGCTATAAATTATTATGGATGATAAGAAAATATTTTTGGATATTATACATCTACAATACACTTAAATCAAGTACATAACATACACATAAAAGGGTTTCAATTTCAATATGTTTTAATAACTTTTATTGTAATAATTAATAATTAAAAATCGATAAGAAAATAAAGATAATCAAATATGGTTAAACTCCATATGTTTACAGTTTTAACAAAAACTGAAAACTTATGTGGTTTTAATGGAACTCTCCTCCTAATGTGTTCTAATTTATTTTATTTTGCATAATCACATAAATATTAGTTTAATTTTCACAGAAGATACTGTACCAATCATCTTTAGAAGCATAAACAAATTCATCCAATTTCACACTGATTCGATTTTTCGAGAGCATTGGTACATTGGTTATAAATTAAAAAGACAAATGTACAACATCCGTTCCTGTATCTCATCTTGCCATAGCCTCACCCGTTTTCAAAATTATTTTCATTAAATATAATTTATTAATCACCAACACATTTTAATTTTTAATATTAACAAAATAGTTCTTTCAAATTCTCAACTCTACTTATAATTTATAATAAGGAACATTAACTGAATCGATTTATTAAAAAATTTTATCGTAACTTACCTTTGCTGTTATGGGCAGTTGGCAATGTTTATAAAATAGTTCGTTGAAAAAATTCTCTGTCAAAAAGAAGTGAAATTAATTTCTTTATAGAATATACATTTTTAATTAACTAGTATATATATATTTATAATCATAATTATTAAAAGTCAATTATATTAGTATGTAGAGTAAGACGAAATTATTCATCTATAAAAAATGTACAATAGCCACATCAATAAAATATGAATTATGATTTGCATAAAATTATATTTCGTGGTAGTGCAGTAATCGAAAATGATCTATCCAGATATAGAAGTAATAGGATTACTTTTTGTAAAAGATATTAACTTCAATTTTAATTTTAATTTTTTTTTTCTGATTCTTTTACTGATCAACTATCAATAATATTAATTTGTAATTGAAACATACATGTTTATATAATATATAGTATTATATAAGTAAATAAGTATAAAAATATAATAATGATTTAGGTGTTTTTTAATAATATGTAATATTTTTAGATTAACTCTACATAGAATATATTAGAATTGAGCAGATGTTTCAATAAATTCGCGCATACGGATGCAGTGTATGTCCTAGCTAAGTATAACATTTTCTAACTGTTTCACATTATAGCAAAACCGTAATATTACTTTAACGAATATAGCAATGTATGACTGCGTGAAAGTCTATAATGACTTTTTGCGTATGTATTCACAGTTTGGTATTTGAAAATCTAATATATACCTATAACCACACACGACACACGCGCCATTACGTCTGCATGGTACAAGTATACACGGACATAATGTCTACATATATAAACGCGAGTCCAATATACTGGGCTATGTTATAAATACAATATAGAGGTGGGTACTTGATGCTTAAAAAGGCGCCCTAGAATTAATATAAGTAAACGTAATAATAATATGTGGTTATTATTATTATTATTATTATTATTATTATTATTGCTATGGCATTATCGCAACCAACCTAAAGCGTATACGTGTGTATAGTAATAATTTATTACTAATAAACTATATTTGGTGTTTCATACTTCACCGGACAGTGTCGTTATATTTTGTGATATTATCAATCTACGCATATAAGTATACTTACTAATATTATACAAACATATGCACGCGTACAGATAGTATATACAATATACATATATATTGTAAATAACTACAGGACGCGCGCACTTGTTTGGGCGTGTGTGGTCGGCGTCTGTCCTTTTGTCCCGTATCATGGATTGTAATCCTCTGGCACAATCCAAAAAAAAAAATTTTCAGCTTATAAGATGTATATGTTATTTAGTTCGGTTTATCGTATGGATAGTGTTCATTAATTTTCCATTTGCGGCATCATCGTCTTTGGGGCGATGCCGATGTATATACATACACATTATATTACTGCAGACTATTATTGTATAATATACCTACTATTTTACTATATTACAGAATATTATGTACTGTTCACTACTACTACTACTGCTACTACTTTTTTTTTTATCTTTGTAATTACTACTACTACTACTACTACTACTACTATTATTACTTTTACTACTACTACTACTACTACTACTACTACTACTATTACTACTACTACTACTACTACTACTA